>OX392450.1:34185303-34785978 GCA_947623535.1 Coelioxys conoideus | reverse complement strand
CGTACTTTGTCGGCGCGGTTGTTACGGCACGAAAGGTGTTCGATGTATCCGATGGATCGGAGCATTGTTCGCTTTATAGTCGCACAAACGTTGCACGGTTGTTTCTGGAACCTACCTTTCAAGTATTCGACGTTCCTGGACTCTGGTCCATTTTATTCCAAGGTGTTTTTAAGTATTGGTAGTTCAAGGTATTTTTTACTGCTGGCGAATAGCAACTGCAAAACTTTGGATGAGAAGTTTGATGAATTATTTAAAAAATATTACTTCTTCATTTTTATTTGCTACCATTAACTATTCCATTGTTTTTATACATTATATGTGCAAAGCTATGGATTTAGTTAAAAAACATCAATTCCAAATTGCTGTATTAAACGAAATGGCGAGTGTCAGTCACCTCAGGAGTGCAAAGGGTTAACCCTCTCGCTCCCATCGCTTTCACAGTGAAACCGCATATTCAATAATCTCTCAAATCCAAATGGTATTTGGTATTTATAATTTACTTGAAACCATAACAATTTTTCGAAGACAAATGTTTCATGTGAAATTATACGAGTCATGTGCGTCTGTATTATCATTATTTCTCCATTTTTACATTGTATTAAGATAATCTGAGTACCGAAAAGTCTCCCTACTCCTCAATTACTAATCGTATATTGTGTAAAGTTGTGTAATCTTACCATCGTTATTTTCAACAGTCCATAAAATAATCATACCGAAATTAAAAATTCTAATCTCTCGTTATACGAGTTGCATCAAGCGTGCACGAAACAATGTGCGCTCGTACCGCGTGTATTACACGTAATAACTAAAAGCCGTTAAAAAATGGAGCGCACCCTTCATGCAGCAAGGTCCTCGAACGTCCTGGACGCGGACAAAAGCAGCGAGCTCGCTCGTGAATTTATAATAAATGACTGAGAGAAACGGAAGAGCGGAGAAGAAACAACAAAAGACACGTGTCTTTGAAATTTTAACAACGCGTTTCGCGAAGCGTCCTCTTCGTTTGAGGAGCGCTCGCGCGTGTGTGTGTCGCAACAATAAAATAACAATTTCCTCGTGCACACCGGTCGAAGAGCAACCCCTTAATCGCGTTAACGACGTGTCGGATAGGGGCCTGTTTAAACGCCATATCCGATATTACGTTGAACCGGGAACGTTCTCACGCGCGTTTTTCTTCCACCCCGTTGTTTTCTTCCTTTTCTTCGGCAAGGGCCGTTCATTCTCGAGCGATGGGTGTGCCTGCGTCAACAAACGACCGCCATAGGCCTGCACGAAGCCTTCACCGGCGAAAAATTTATGCGGTCGAACGTGTGCGAATCGACGCACGTGTTCGAAAATTTGGTTGATCGATGACGCGTACCGAAACGGCGTCGACAGGAAATTAATCGCATACGTGCCTTTCGCAGTTTTACTCTGCGTTTGTCACGGGTACCGAACACAAATGTGATATAAACTATCTGCTCGCGAATCTAAGTCCGTAGACGTAGGAAATTCATACAGAAGTCTCACGCACTGTTCTTTATTTTCGTGCACGGGATCTTTTACCAGGTGTAGACATTATTATAGATCTTAGAAAGTTTAGAGTATTTAAGGTTCAACATAACAGCAATAAAAGACCAAGGAACTTCATTTAATGATTTTATCAATTACTGTTGAGTTTGAGTTGGGTCATCATCCAATAACTCCTGCAATTGCTCGTCTTCGCACTTATGTGGCCTACCACGAACATAATGACGTATGATTCGAATTGATACGTTGCGTACTTTTCGCTCAAGCCATCTCGTAGTTCAACCAGAAAAAACTTATGCATTTCCTGATATATGGACAGTGTTTTGGTAGAGGTGTCTTATCGAGTTCAGGGGTTATGTATCGCTAATTATCCATGGAGCTGCTGTTGTTATGACGAGGTTTCAAGAATTATTGGTTGTTCAGGGGGTGACACGTTCGTGAACGCGACCAACGAATTTTTGCTGGAAATTCTTCGTCATTGATTCTCGTTTGTAATTCCCGTTTACGAGATACACACTCAGCGGGTTTGCACGACCTAAATTAATCCGAGTATTTTTACTCTCGCGAGACTGTTAATTCTTTCCGGTGTATTTTGTTCGAAATTCGCGCGACGAGGGCCTGCCAACCGAACGCGTTCGAACGAAGCGGCGATTAAACGAATTATAAAGCACCGTACCCACTCGGCGGAGAATTGGGCGGAGGAAGCAATTACGCGGTAAATTACGACAATTCTGTTTCCGCAAACAACGCGTTATCATTGGCACGGCCAATTTTTCAACGGGAGATACACGCGCTTACGGAACACGGAAATCGTTTTGGGTGTGAAATTTAATGAAACGGCTGATCACTTTTGATGAAAGAAGCAATTATCCTTCGCCGCGCGTTTTATGGCTTGGGTTATAAACACTGTTAACCCTTTGCGCTCGAGCGGCGGCTCTCCCTCGACATTTGATTTAATGCAACGATCTTTTATAAATGACTTTTTACTACGTCTGTAGTATTATACACGTGATGCTTGAGCACGGTGAAGCAGACAATATGGACAATTGTTAATAAAAAAAAAATTTTCAAAAAAGTTGATCGAACTTTTGATCAAACTGGCAGGCGATTTCTTATTAACCCCTTCTATTTGAATAACCCCAGTTAACGAGTTAATTGAGGATCTTAATAAAATAAATTTATTAGAATTATTAAAATCAACCAACGACGAGTATGAAGGATGAACATAGGATAAATGTTCCTATTAAAAATTATACGAAAAAAAGTACAGAAAAATGAGGAAAAGTTGCACTTTTTTTCGATAACGATTAACAATCTTTTATTGTTAATAGCATCGAAATGAAGTTCTAGACTGACGTGTACACACTTCGAACGCAGTTAATTGGTTAAGACGAGATCCAATTTTATCTACGAAGGGTTAAGTCGCGTTTTCGACTTCTTGTTGCGTGCAGTAGTGTACATACGAAGATAATTGTTCAAGATCATTGGAAAGACGGCGGTACACCTCGAAACGACTGTATATTGAAATTATTGGATAATCTAGCTTGTAACTATCATTCGTTCGAGTTCCACTTACCCCATAACTCACGAACTCCGTCTTTACACGCTCATTGAGAAGCAGGCCCGATAACGGGAACGTAGAATGCGGTTTAATTAAAGGAATTACGAGATCGTTCGCACCGTGTCGTGGCAAATTGGTCGTGGACGATCGCGAGATAAGTCACGGTAATTTTTCGACGTGTTTCACAACGAAACGACGGAACCGTGGTTGCGCTGGGCACCGGTTTGACCCACATGGTCGGACAGCTTCATTCGCGGATGGCTCGCATCCTTTTCCGCCAATCGTCGCTCGTTGAGTTGCAAATGAACGCAGAAACGAGCGTGGCCGACTCGGTAAATTTAGCACGCGATCGAACGACGCGTGTTAAACTGGTTGCAAGACTTTATTAAATTACCATCTGGCCAGACGGGGAATGAGTTACGGCTAATGAAATCGTCGGGACGATTAATAATTACGAGCGAACCGCGACACCGGATCGACCTGTGTTTACTTTATTAATGAGCCTTATTAGAAGAATCGTGCTGGATTATTTTCTTCGGCGTGAGATCGCCGTTTTGTAAGGTGGAACGGCATGAACACGTGTTATTCAGCAGAGGTTCGCAAACCGGCTGAAACTCGCTCGAGAAAGTTGGAAGTTATGCTTTCTGGTATCCGGTAAACCCCGACGTTCCAGGTTGCGGCTATCCGTTGCCGCAAATCCTCTCATAACGAGCACTCGTACGTTACCGTTGCATAAATTTCGACCGACCGTATTAAATTTCGCTTGAACAGAAATTTATTAAAGTTCACGCCGACTTCTCGTCGTGTTTATCCGAAACTGTATCGGTATTTCGATCTTGTTTAATTTTTACGAAGCTACGAACGCGAATTACGACCGGTACGCGCGCGATCAATTAACGTCGATCATGCACGTGTTCGACCGGCCTCGAAACACTTGGGTCTAATCTCTTCGAGATGGATTCGTGTCGATACCGTGGTCGACTTAATCCGTCCTCGGTTCATCTTCTGCTCTCCAACACGAACAACTGACTGTTTCTAGTTTTCTCCGCGTTTTCCCTTCGACGTTTGATCCTGGACGCCAGAAGGGGGGTGAACAAATTGGGATCAGGTTCGCGTGGGTCCCTGTGACATATCCTTCTCGTAACCAAGCTGGCCAGGTAGCCGATGATCATCGTGATGATTAAGCCCATGGGGCTGTACCACATGTAGGAAATACGATACAGATAGAAGTAGGAGGACTCGTCTGGTGGCGCTACCGTGGTGCTGCAAATACAAATTTCATTCATGAGGGATTCGAGTCATTTTTAAGTTCCGAGGATGAATTTTTCAATTCTCAAGGTTCGAAGACTAATTTTATGGTTTTCAAGCTTGGACGGCTAATTTAACGATTTTTAAGCTTCGTGGGCAAATTTTCAAATTTTCAAGCTTTGAGGGCGGATTTTCAAATTTTCAAGCTCTAAGGGGGAATCTTCAAATTTTCAAGCTTCGAGGGCAAATTTTACGATTTTCAAGCTTTGAGGGCAAGTTTTCAAATTTTCAAGCTTCGAAAATAAATTTTACAATTTTCAAGATTCGAAGACAAATTTTACAATTTCCTAGCTTTGATACAAATTTTACCATTTTTAGGCTTGGAAGGAAAACTTTACAATTTCCAAGCTGCGGAGACAATCTTTACAATTTTCAAACTTCGTACTTTTCGAATTCGGAAATTTTCAAATTCTCGAATCCCTCTTTAGGAAGTTTATAAATTCGATAAATCGGTAACTTGGAAAGTTTAGCGTTTAAATTTTTAAGTAGAATCGGTATGGAAAGAATCGCGATCGAGCATTTATCTTCCGTTAATGATCAAACAGGTTTAGCGCGTGGCAGGAGATAAGAGGTTCCTAAACGGAAGGTGGAAAACACCTTGTTGGTAGTTTATCGAAGAGAAAGCAACACTGTACGTAATGTTGGAACGCGGCAAGAACTTGAAGAGGTCGTAATCACGGTTTATTAACGGGCAATTAGCTTCAGTTACTATCGTGGGAAACGATGTACATCGTGGCGATCGGTTATGAGAAAGCGACGAGCGAAAAGAAATCGGGAAGTAATCGGTGTTTTTTCATCCGATTATTGCTACCACGGGATATCTCGACGCCCGTGTTATCGTGTCTCAGCTCATTAAAATCGACGATAACGCGTATCCAAGAACGATTCCTTTTAATTAATCTATCTAACTGCCCGCTGTATCTTCCGTTTCTAATAAATTCCTCGTATTTTTGCTGCGTGTTATTAGATATCAAAAGCAGTTTCGCACGCTCACAATCTGTCGACCTATGGCTCGACGAACGTTCCACGGATTTTTTGCGGCAATAGCTAAATCGACCGGCAACACGTGCGTCCACGATTTCCTTATTGGAAAGGAAATCGCGCTGGAACGGTCCGCGAGCATGAATGCTTATAAAAATGATCGCGGGGAAGCCTTTTATACCGAGTGATTCCATGAAACTGGGTCGTGCCACAGTTCGTTTCTATCCGAACACAGAGAAAGCCGGGAGAAGAAGTTGAATCGAGTGGTAAATCACCGATTCTGTTACTTAGAACGGTGGGTCGGAACCGGCGACAAGAATAAGTCGAACAAAACTAATTAACTCGTTGAAGTCATACTCTTCGCTGTTGAATTTAATAAACGAAATGAATCTACCTTGAGAATGCATTCTCGAGAAGATCCGCGTTCATAAATTACCTCCGTACGTAGGGATTGAAAAGGAATAAATTCGTAACTTGCGTTCGTACGTACAATTACGTCTGACCCGGATTTATGTGCCTCGAAATTGAATACCATTTTTGTGCCGTTTAAGAATGAACGTACGACGAACGACGGGAAAGCATAAAAGTCTCACGGAATCTCCGTATTCTCGGAACGGTTTAAAATGCCGTTCACTTAGAAAACGTTCATTTATCTACTTCCGAAGTACGCACTCGAGATACGCCGTCGCCAAAGTACCCCGTAATTATACCCCGAAGTACCGGTGCCAGGACGTATTAAAGCAACCGCAACGAGTTCACTTTCTTAACAAGCAAAAAAAGTCTTACCCGTTGAATTGCGTGGCGTTTCGATAACGAAGCAACAAGGTGGAGTTCTCGCAGCCGTCGACGGACAACGGAAGCACGGCCTTCGGCGGTTTAGGTTTGCCGAACGCTGCCCAGATGCACACGATCAGTGAGCAGACCGTCCCGAAGACGGCTCCGGTCTCGTTCGCGGCCTCCACGAACATTCCCAGGGTGAAAATTCCGAGAATAGGCCCAATAATGGCCCCGGCTAGTCCTAATACCAGCTCCATCAGCGTGCCCATCGATCTGGCCGCTAGGGCCACGGCCACGCAAACGAAACCGTTCACCACCGCCAACAGTTTGGCGATCAGGGCTTCCCGCTCGTTCGGGAAGTGGACGTTGACTTTGCGACACAAAGGTTTCACGTAGTCCACCACCATCACGGTGGCCAATGTGTGCAACGTGGCGGATATCGTGCTGAGGCTGGCGCTAAAGACGCCGGCGATGAAGAGACCGGTGATGCCCGGTGTACGCGACAATCGTTGGGCAGCGAAGTACGGCATCAGTTTGTCGAAGCTCGAGATCTTGCCGGATGTGACCGGATCGCAGTCCTTGTAGACCATGTACAGGACCAAGCCCGAGAAGGATGTGAGAAGTCCCAGCGATAAGGTAATAGGCGCACTTAGCAATAACGCGGCCTGCGAAACCTTGCGGCTCCTGCGTGTTGTCGGTATCGAGGATATCAGATTATTGCGTCAAGTTGCTGGCTATCGAATGACCGGACTGAAATACTACGAGTTAAGCACGATTTGATCGCGTAAGACCGTAGCGAAATACCGCTTATGGTGTATCGAAGTTCGATGAAAATGTTTACATAAACGCCCCGTTTAAATTCTTAACACGAAACGCGAGGTCGTTGCATATCAATTAATCAACTGGCCGTACTTCGATGATATAACAGTACCGCCAGGTAGCAATTACGGTATATCAATTTGAAGATACTCGTTCATACTTATGTCATCTTATCGAGTTAGTTTTTTCATGTTTCTAAATCGGTTTACGCGATATGCATCAATCCGAAGCATAAAAGTCGCGCGGCTATCTCTATAAATTATGGATGCTGCATTCCCCACACTTTTTACCTATTAAAGTTTCAGAGTAATTTATACGAAGAACGTATCGGGTATTTAAGTCTAATTTGAAAATTTTGATGAAACTCGATTATCCACAAGAACGACCCAACACGCCGTTTAAGCTTATCAAACGATCCCCGTAATCGATCATTAACCGGTTTAACATAATTCGACATATCCTCCGGGAAAATATGCGCTCGCGGATAATCGTATTAAGTACACGCACCTGGCAGTGAGCAAACGTTGCACCTGAACCTGATTCACGGCGTACGTAGACAGGAAGGTGATGGTGCTACCGCACAACAGAGACCACCAAGTGTGTCGTATCGTCGGATCGAATCTGAAACTGGGAAGGAATCTTACTTCTTGGGCGTGTATCTTTTACGTATACCGTGATGTTCTTACTCGAAAATCTCCAGTCGTCCACCCTGTTTAGCGACGCTCCACACGTTCGATAATCCATCCTCGCGATCCATGGCCGCGACAACAATGACACAACCGAGCGCGACGAACATCAAAAACCCCTGGAAGACGTCGGTAATCAGGACAGCCTTGATCCCACCTACGGTCGAGTAAAAGGTACAAATCGCCCCGATCAGCAGGACACTCATGGTCCCTGACAGGCCGGTCGTTGCTTCCAGGGCTAACGAGGGTGCGAACAACACCACGCCGGTGTACAGCACCAGCTGCAGCAAGTTGGCCGCGCTGGCTACCAGCCGAGCCCTTACTCCGAATCGCCTTTCTAGATACTGGGGGAAATTTTATGTTGCAATTTCTCAAATGTTCTGGAATTTACAAATTTTTAATCTCCCGCGTTCGTACGTTTTATAAATTTTCGTATTTGGAACGCATGGAACGATCCTGTTCTAAAATTTGTAAATTTTTAACTTTTCAAGTGCGCAAATTCGCGAGTTCCTGCGTTCCCAAATTTCAATTTACTAAATTTCTAGATTTCTATGTTTCTGGATTTCTAGATTTTTAGATTTTTAGATTTTTAGATTTTTAGATTTTTAGATTTCTAGATTTCTAGATTTCTAGATTTCTAGATTTCTAGATTTCTAGATTTCTAGATTTTTCAATTTCTCCATTTCTAAGGTCCCAAATTTCTAAATTTCCGATCGAACCTGATACTTCCAAAATTTCGAGCTTCGAAGAACGAAATATTTGTAAAGTATAAATTACGTCGTTGGCCGATGCATAAAATACTGGCGACAACTGTATACCCGCGTTCACCGTGTCTCATCCGATAGTTATCGAGGATCATTGTATTGGGCAATTACCTCGTAGACGCTGACGGCGTTGAGCTGGTAGAAAACCGGAAGGTATAGGTAGATGGCGATCGGTGTGCCGATAAAGCCGCCCAGGTAAAGCAGCACGATTTGCGAACCGTGGGCGTAATTTTCTGCGCTCATTCCGAGCAACGTGACCGCCGATATGAAAGACACCATAAGCGCGATCGCGAGAGTACCGACGCCCATCGATCGGTCCGCCGAGAAGTATTCCTGTCGGTGTTAATCACGAAACGTGTCGGTTAAAAAGATACTCGTCCGGAAGACGAATCGTTTGGAGGGTCGAATGACTCGAACCACGAAGACACGCGGTTCGCACAACGGCGAAATTAATCGATCGATCACGAGCGTGAATTTTTATTGGCGCTTCGAGACGCGATTCCTCCGTGGACGTTCAATCCGACCGAATGAGTAGCAGAAAACGCGTTAAACGTTGCCGGCGCTCTATTCATACCTTATCGTTGTTATTATATCGCTATCGGGGCAGCCCGATCGTGCCGTGTGAGTAGACACTTTTCGCGTGGACCTAACTCGATTCGCAATAACGTCTCGACGTTAATTAACGTTCGACCGGTCAGTCGATCGAGCGCCGGCACGCCGATAAATTAAATAGCGTACTCGATAGTTGGCAATTTGTGTCGATAGCAATATTTATCGCGCGGCAAGATCGATCGGCTGATACCGGTGAAAGATCTCCCTCGAACTCGGTTATCGCTCGTGATCCGAGAACGTGCCAACACGGAATCGACGATTTCGAGCACGGTTCATCGACGATATTGCAAGGACGTCGCGACGATTCCGATCCTCCGCGATCAAATTAATTTTCTCCAAGAATTTAACCTCGGCCGTGCGTTGTCTACCGCCCGTGAATCGGTAGTAGAGGCCGATGCTGGCTGAAATCGACAGCATTGCGGCGATCACGAGATAATCCGGCCATTGCAGCGTCGTTACCCTGTCCTGCTCCTGAAAGCAAATTGATTTCTCTCTTCTTATTTATTATATTAAGCCGCATAAATTGACGAAGACCGTTAATGGGTTAGATCGATTTGCCGAGTTTTTAATTACTGCGGATGTGCTTGGGCTTAGAAATTAATTTCCAAAACGAAGTATTTTCTGCACTGATCTAACCACTTAATCCGGAGGATGATTCGATGCATCCGTGAACAAAGTTACCCCTCGTATCGTTCTAATTAAATTCAATCAACTATTTCCCTTCCCTTTGGTGCACAATTTTTTACAAATAAAATGCTGGAATAATATTATTTAGTTGATATAAAATCTCTACGTTGAGAGGCACTGTATATTGAACGGATACTCTAACTCTGTCATCAGAGTCGTATATAATAGGCACATGATAAACATACAAAATGTACAATGTATAAAATAAAACAAGAGCCTTTTCTTTCTGAAAGTGGGCAACACTTTTTCTGCGTGCATTTTCAAAAAGATTCTTTCTTTCAACATTCGTGAAACAGTAAAAACGTTCTCTCAACTTGCATAAAATTACTACGATAATAAAATATACAAAAATAGTGGATAACGTGAAGCTCCGTATTTGAACCTCCATAGCTATTTCAACATTGCAACCCGGTTCGAAGAGTTTCCCATCAAAGTATGAAAAGTGGGGGACTTTTAACGCGCTACGCTTTGAACAGTCAACCGATCCCATTCGAAAAGCAATTTACTCGAAGAATCATCGAAACTACCACAGTCGATTGCACACAAGTAACTCGAACGCGATGATACGTTTCGCGCGTACCGGAATCTCGCTAGGTGGTTTTGATCGAACGTTTAAAAGCGAAGTTTAATCAAAGTTTCAAGTTGTCGGATGCTTTTCTCGAGACCGGGAGAAGCCGTACACACGTTCCACGGCTTCCACGTAAAGAGCACTCACGTCCATTCTGCGGGATCCGTTCGTTGCGATAGCATCAACTCGCGATACGCGAGAAATTCGATATCGCGAGCTTGTTCGGCCTGGGTATCGTGCCTCTTCCTGAATCGTTTCTGCGGCGACGAGGAACAGGCTGGCAACGTAACACACGAACCGAACCCTGGACAGTCGTAGCGTGTACCAATGGCACGATGAAAAGCCACGGTGAAAGAACCACCTTCGAGGACTCACCACCTGCGTGTTTTGTGGCCGAGTGTCTTCGTTTCGAGCGACGACTAAAAAATCGCCACGAACTGCTCGTTCCATTACGTAAACATTGGCTCAGCATCTTTGCAGTCTAACGCACGCAATGGCTAATCATTCTTTAGTGGTAGAACGTACGGAAAATTTGGATTTTCGGATGTTGGAAATTTAAGCATTCTGAAGTTTCAAATTGGACACCTTTGGAGGTTGGACATTTGGGAATCTGGGATTTTTGCTTAGCTCCGCTTGTGTATCCATATATGATCAGAGCTCTAGATCTCTGTATACGCGTGTTTACAAATTCCGTATTCCTAGATACCTATATTCTTAACCCTAGATTTACGAGCGACGAATGACCAATTATACTTGAACCGAAATTAAGGTATAAAAATAAGTGAATAAGAGACAACACGTGAACCAATTCATGCAATGATTCTTTATTTTGACGAAAGCTTCTTACTAATTTTTCTCATTTAAAATTCAAAATCTAAGGTCCGTCATTTTGACGGGTTCCGTAAATCTAGTGTTAAATTCCTCTATCTTCAGATTTTTACCTTGGTGAATTTTTATAACTTTAAATCTCTAACTACCTGAATCCTTATGTCTATAAATCCCTAAGTACCTCAACGTATCTAAATATCTAATGTCTCCATATATATGTATATCTAAATTCCTATATTGCCTAACTTAATCTATCCTGACTGCATCTAACCTAACACTGAACCACCGTTAACCCGTGAAACGTTGAATAAAACAGGAATCAAATCGTCCGGTGCGAAGTTAGAGCCTGGAGGATCGTATTTCGAGATCGTGACTGCAGATCGATCTGACAACGAAAGAAAATGAAAAACGAACCTTATGATTTAATGACTGTTTAATTATGTAAAGTCGATAAGGCAACCCTTGCGAAAGAACCAGTTCGATTTCCACCGGTGCTGCGGTCTATCGACACGAAGCTAAGCGTCACGAATAATTAATCTCGGAAAGGTTAATGAATTCAGGATAAAGGGGAGTTTTCGTACGGCGAATTCCTGTCGCTGACCGGTGACCAAAGGGGCGTACGCGAATCCTCTCGATCGAAATTGATGTTGTAGAGTCATCGATTTGTACCGTTCCTTTGATGCCTCCTAATTGGAGGGGCAAACAAATGAAAAGATCAAAGAGGAATTGTTTGACGGACTAAAGAGATCGATCGATCGATCGAGCGTAACGTGCAAGGTTGTCCCGAGCGCCGGTCAACGTGAACGTTGTTCTACGCCACTGTCATGTCGCTGGTGCATAACAATTATTCGCAAGACGGTAGCTCCTGGCCGTAATGTAATTTCCTAGCGTTACGAGGCACAATCGACGAGGGGCCATCGGCTGTTATTCCGAGAAGGGAAGCACCCATGGAAACGTACGACCTGCGACAAGATTCCATGGCTGCGGGTACGACGATCTTTATCGGCGTTGCACGACGGGTCGTGAAATCGGTAGGGAAACTGTGTACATTGTTCTGTCGTCGTGCAAAGTTTTCATTTTATTCGGCTCCTGAATCTTTACGATTACTAATTTTCAAACTTTCAAATTTCGAACATTCGATTCTTCCAATCCCGCTAATTTCTAGAAGCTCAAATTACTAAATTCTCGAATTCGGAAGATTAAGAATCTTCACATTTTCCATTCCCAGTTTTGCACATTCTCAAATTCTCACTTTCTAACATCGAATTATTGTTAAATATCGATTACTCATCAAATATCGCGCGTCTCTATCTCTGTACATTCCCAGATCTCCACATCTCCAACATCTCCAAATTTCCAAAACTTCAAACCAAGTTGATAAATTCTAGAATTCAAAACTTCTGGAATCGTCAAATTTTCACATTCCCCTTACATAATGCGAATCCCCATATTACCACCTTACATAATCCCGCATCCTCAGTGGTCTTCCCTTTTTAGTTAGTTAATTCGCGCGTCTCCAGTTCATGACATCCCCAAATCCTCAGATCTAAAAATTCTGCAACCTTCGAATTTCCGCATCCCCTATCCCATCATCCCAATTTCTAAACTGTAAACCGCAAAATGAATTAACGAAATTTAAAGCCTAATTCCGCAGAAAAATTCTCAATTACCGGGCTAATGGAAAAGGAGCGGTTGATTCCGAAGCGTTAAACGGTGATATCTCGTTGCTTCTTCGCCGTTTAATGGGAGTTGATTACCCGACACGATTTGCCAACTCGAATTTATTTCTTCCGACGTAATTGCACGATGCTCCGTGTTCTGGAGGTTAATGGAGAACCCTGTTGAGCGTCGTCCAATTTTCGACATTGTTACCCGAGCGTTGACTGGCTCGTTTTACGCCGATGCTAGCCGCCGACGAAGAACCGCGGCTGAAAGACGATAGATGAACGGGATGGACGACGAAAGAGGAGAAAAGGAGGAGCACCGTAAGTGGCGAATTCCCGTCATTAAGTCGTTAGTCGGAACGCAGGACAGCGTACTTTTAACCGTCGGTTAACTGGTTGCTGAACTTGATCGGTCGATCGATGTTTATCGTTCGTGTTTGCTACTTTCGCCCCCGCTTGCTTTCATACTCTTCCCCGAAACGAGCGATATCCTCCGACATCCGGTCTCGCAATACGAACTTTTTAATTCGCGGTGAAAGTCTGACCGACGACTAACCGGGCTGGCGATATAAATGGCGGCGATACAGCCGGAACCGTATCACGGTCGTCGGAACGATCGTTCGATTTCGTTCGTTTCGCGCGGTTACGAGCGGAGTCGAGCGTGCCCGTCGTTTCGGAAAATACATAAATCGTCGAATCGTGAATTCCTAGATTCTGCTCGCAAGAAGAACACCGCGGGTCGTTCTCGAGATTCTCCTGTTGAGATAATCACGATGTCGTGTTCACGGCCTCGTGGTCTCCCCTTTTTAGTTAGTTAGACGGAAGAAGGTGAGACACACTCGTAGATTGAAGATCAGACGTGCTTTTGCCTAAAGCACGCGCTGCTCGACGTCGTAAGGAGAAGCTCGTTATTATAGTTGGATACTCGGCGAGTAAGACGTCTTGAAGGGTCTTCTTTAAACTTGCTTACATTCGCACGCACATTTTTCCGTCGGTACACTCGGCCGTGCAATCTCGAACGCTCTCGGTTAGTTGCACGCGGCGCTCTAAGAGCAAACAGTTCATTAAACCACGCCTCGTAAGCCACGCTAAGACGTTTGCTCGTACGAGCCAACTTGTTACAGCGGTTTTGCATAAGCTGGATCGTAAACAATCTTCTGAACGCATTCCGGTACGTACACGACAGAAATTCTTAACGTTCGGCTTCATTAAAAGTTCCGCCGCGAACTTTATTGTTGTCTCGGCCGTCGCTTCGATATAATTGTCTGTTTATCGGGAGACACGCGGATCATAAAGTTCTATTGTATCGTTCGACATAAAATTTTACGATGAAAAATTATGAGACAATGTATTCGCCTTTGTACGAACGTACAATTATATGTACACGAATACAATTATATATTCGTGTGAGCGAAGAACATAAATTCGTATCGAAATTGTTGACGACGTTATCGTAGGACAACTGTTGGCACTTAATGTTCGACGCTATTTTTACAAATTTGTTTTACAGCATTACAGAGGCGATATTTCGCTTTTACAGATAAGTTTGTAGCGACGGTGAAAATTTTAATCGAAACAACAGTTCCGTCGTAAATTTACGAAGTTATAATTATATCCGAAACAAGTTTCTTTCGGACGCGTCTGCAATGTCCGTCCTCGTCATCCGAGATTAACCAATCAAAAGTTTGACGAGTCGAATTAAATGGTTCATTATCGCGCGATACATTTACGGCGACGTACGAATTTAAACGGCTTGCAAAATGAATCGGAATTTGACCCAAAAAGGTGAATTATTCGTCCGTTCGCGTAATATACATCGACAAGTGTCCGGAGTATTTCTGACCGTTGAAATGCTAACAACTGTTCCACTTACGGTGGCACTTTACAATGTAGCATATTTTTGCATCGTCAATCTCAAGGCCGCATACAATCGCGAGCAACGGGTTTTATCAACGCGTTTCGAAATTACGGGCACGACGTTGTATAACGTCTGAAAGGAAGCAACTATTGTTCGAACACATCAGCGATGTGTGATGATCCGATAATTGAGTAGGCTCGTTCGGGGCTGACGTTAATTAACGACAAAACTCGGGAAACGCGGTGGCATGGTTACAGCGTTTTTACCTAACCACGCGTGATTCTATGTACACCGGCGAATCGATTCGATTTCGTGGCCTTAATTAATTCGACGCATCCAATTTGCTCGGCTCTTGTCGCCGATCGACGCTGCCTATTAAAGTTATGACGATTCGGTTAGCTGTTACGAGCTCGGCCAATTATCGCTAATTATGTATTCTAAAAACGGCGCTCCGTTCGCGCGAAACGAATTCCTATCGGGCCGTGTTTCGATGACAGCCCCATAAATTATATCGTCCTTTGACCCCCGTCAGTTGTTGTGCCTGCGTTCATTCATTGTTATTCGCTATTCCATCGCTTATAGGGTTTTCGACCCTTCGTTTCTCGGATTAGTACATTTATATATTTATATTCATATTCATGCATTTTTTATATTTATATTTGTGTAATATATTTATTCACTTTTTACTCTACACGTACGCGGTTTTATTCTTACATCTGAATTGTTTACAACGAAAGTGAGGAAATCTTTGTAAGAAAATTTTACACTCGCATATAATAATTTACGTACCATCCCCGTACATTTATACTTTCAGCAACAATGCACGTTGTCTCGTTTTATTAGCAGCAATTATTTTCCGGCGACAGTTTTAATTAAGTAGAAAGCATACATTATACATTTATTACGACTATAAATTCTCTTCCCATATTCCCGTCGGTAGTAACTGTTTGCCAGCAACAGTTTTTAATTATATAGAACGCACACGCGATACCTTTGACCTTTCGTGGACGCGGCACTTTCCAGTACAATATTTGTTGCGCGCGGGGTAAATCAAATAATATTTTTTTTTCGTCCGGAAGCCTACAAATCACCGTGTCGATAAACTGTGTTCCTCGCGAACTCATTAGCAGCGACCAGATATCATGGAAAGTCGCGCACGACATGGTCGAGTATTAAAATTCCGACGCGAGCAACGTAGTGTGGCAATCGATGATTTTTCGGTGTTGACGGGTTTAGCGTGCGTTCTAGCCACGATTCTACACCTATATTACCCTTGCTCGAGATTCAACCGATAAGGTTCACAATGGCTTAACTGGCCGGTCCGCATGAGAAACGGCATTACGTAATTCGATCATTTGCATCGATGATACATCGTCATGAATGGATCCGTAGGTCGCTTCGATTTGAATACGCGCTATCGTCGATGGAGCGGTCGATAATTATGCATCTCGCGAAACGATCTCTAACAAGTCACCAACACGTGTAAACGTGCAGATACACCGATACGAGTTGCCGGTAGAATCGTCTACAAATAATAACGACCGCGAGATTTCCATTGTATTAATCCCTGCAGAAATTATCCAAGGTACGCGACACGAATTCGATGATTCACGAATATCGAACTGCAATTTTCATATATAACGCAACTGCAACCGTAACTGGCAATTCAAAGGCCCATGAAATTTAATCGCACCCTTTAGTTTAATGGATATCGTTCGCGTTCGTGGATCGTTTATTTCTATGTTTTTAAAAGGGAGTTTTAAACAAAATAGTAAGGTGTGTAGATTCTTCGAATTATAGTAATTCGAAGTTTGACGTTAGAGGTTTTAATATTCTACTTGTTCTTAGTAGAAAATTGTGTATCGAATTTGTTGTGGTTGCCAGATTCATTTGCAAAATCGGCAGCTTTCGTGTCACCGCGCACGCGTTTACTGACGTACGCATGCGCGCACCGATCTGCGCAAACCAATCTGCGCACACGTACTTTCAATATAAGTTGTAAACGCGCGCGTCCAACTTCCAACCTAAAATTCTGTGAAATCATTACTTTCGATCGAATAATCAAACCATTTGGATCGCATTGTCGAGGTAAGTGTCTCAAATAATATTTTCAAATGATCCTATGCATCATGGATGAATAAGTGCAACAACGTCATCCTTCGTCGGGCAACAGGAACAAATAACCTATGCTGTATACGGTTTATGTTTGAAAACAAACACGTAATGTAAATGCTCTCTCACACCCTATTCTTTCGTCGCGCGATCACGGACGCATAAACAGGCACACCGAACAGTAACGACCTCTTACTTTCAACATCAGAATAATATTCAATACTTCGCACCTACGACAATACCGTCCGACTTACAACGGAGTGCATCCGAGAACGATTCACATCGCACGGATCACTCTGACTCGACCCAGAATCTCGAGTACTCTCATGCTCCCAATAGAAACGTTCTTTACAGATCTTTGAACGTATCCCGCCGGACTGAAATTTATATCGATAATGATCCGAATTCCGCGAGATTCATCGGAGGAGCAGCGATATTTCGAGGCAGGGATTCGTCGAGAGACGCTAGTCGCACAGGTGCGCTCATTAACTCCTCTAAATTGCGATTCGCTCGAGAAACACGAGCTGAACATACGCGTGTCTCGGTGCTCGTTTCGCCGCGGGTCAACGGGCTGCGCTAGTCGTGGCAACGATGCAGCCAGCCTGCTGGATTGATGTATAACGCGCGCACAGCGAGGCGTGTCCTGAATGTACGGTAATCGACGGTAGAGAATTTTGCCGAAGGATTAATGCCCTCTCAGCCGGCCGCCCGGAGGTGCTTCGTCTTCCTAGTCCGTTCATGTTTCATAATCGGCGAGGCTTTATAACCGCGGGCTGAATTTATTCGGTGAATCGGCCGCGAGCAAAGTCGATGAAACAGCGTCCGAGAATTTCTAGCGTAGTTTTTTTCGCGATTTTGCTTATCGTTGGACGCTTCATGAAGAATCGACAACGCGCGGTTACGACGCACTCGAACACGAAATTGCTTTTACTTGTCGGCGACACGCGATCAACGCTGCTCGTTTTTCCGCTAATCTCCGCTCGAAGTTCACCAGTTAATTACCTCCTGGACCGTCACGTAATATTCCGACGAACGTCGCTTCGCGATTCACGCGACACCGTCAGCGCGGGAAATGTATTCATGAAGCATCGCCAGGAAACGAGTTCATCTCCAAGAGGTTGCGTGACTTATACTCTGCGTGCTTGGGATTCTGATGGCTGCGTCTTGATTGACTCGTTTGCACCATCTTCTGCGGGTCGGAGGAACGAATCTGTTCACGCAATTTTGGAATTTTGAGACATGGGGACACCAGGGCTGAAGTAGGTGCGTCATAAAGATAGAGACATTAAGACAAGATGTTGGACTTTGGGGTGTAAGTAATCTGGTCCTCTGAGATTTCAAGACGTTGGACTTTGGAATGCAGATAATTTGGAGCTTTGAGTCTTTGGGATATAGGTGACTTGGGACTTTGAGATTTTGTGTCATAGAGGCTTTAAGATATTGAGATTTTGGAATATAGGGACATTGGGACATAGGAAGATTGGGACGTTGTAACCTCGGAACATGGGAATATTGGTACATAGGAATATTAGAGTATAGAAATAAAGGGACATAAGGAGACTTCGGGATGTTACGATTTTGTGATATAGATAATTTACGGCTTTGAGTCGTTGAGACATAGGAACTACGGAACATTGATGCATCACGACATAGGGACATTGTAACGTAGAAAATTTGCAACATAGAAACTACCTACTATATTAATTTCGAGATATAGCTAATTTGATACATTGAAATCTTAGAATATACTAACTTTGAAATATAGTTAATTGGGAACCCAGAGACTTTGAGACACAGGAACTCAAAGATCGAAACTTCGGAGCTCCCAACGCAGGAAAATATCAAGATATCGTAACGCAGTCACTAAAAAAATTCCACTGATTAACGGTCCAATCTAATCGAAAATGTGAGACTTTATTACAATAATGAAGAATGTGTTGGTTGAACTCGACTAAAGTATAAGTTAAAGAAATGATCAAATGGATTAAGAGTAGAGCATGCTCAAAGCCATTTCCGTGCGCACACGTGGTCCATCATTATTAAAATTCTTTTGTGTAGCACATGATGCTTTGCATACAAAAAAACTACAGTTCTCTTTCTTCTCCGGTTCAATCACACTAATGGCGGTCGGAAGAATGCGTCTAGGCGATGTTGAAATTTCAGCTACGAGGTTGATAAACTCGCGCGAGCGGAGGCATTGTCGATCGCATTCGTCATTGCTTTTTTCCTCGATTTTATCGAGTCTAGTTTGCGACAAAAAGTGCACGTCCTCGAGACGATGACGACACCGACGAAACCCATATCCACATAATGGATCCGCTTAACTAGTCGAATTACGAGCGGTACCGTCCGATGTTGACGTTGGGTCTAAAATTGCGTGGGGGGCCACGTTATTCTGTCAATCATTATTGACTGACAAGCTAATTTACAAACAGAAGCGATGTTCTGGGGGTCAGAAATACGCTGAACGATCAATAATATCGGATAACTTGCTGTCGGCACGTTTCGTTCGCACGCGAAGCGAAATGTTTCCCTCGAATTTAGATGATTATGAGAAATTTGTATCGTTTTCATGTCGTTTACTTCGTTTTCGATTTTTTTTTCCGGATTTACTTGTTTAACGAGTAGAGAAAGCAACTTTGCACATTCATGAACAGAATATCGCATCAAGTTCGTTGACTTTCAAGCATTTTGTGCTTGTGTAATTCGCAAGAAATCCAAATAGCTTCGAACAACACCTTTCCTCAACGGTACATTTAACGTTTCAATCCTTTTCCAGCGAAACTGTTCCAGCGCCCGGGGATTAGAGATCTGAGCAAATATTAGTCGATGGCTAAACGTTCCACGTTGAAACCCCTCTAATTTTACCCGGCTGTGTCGCGTTACCTTAAGCCCGCGGCGAATTTCTTCGCGAGCCAGTTCCGCGCGATAAACGTCCACACGGAGTCGTTTGGATTAAAATAATTTTCGATCTAACCACGTAAGAGTGTCCTGGCTTGCGACATGTAACAAAAGTAGGATAATGACAGAGCAGAGCACCAATGAACGCGGAACCATTCGAATTATCTTAAGCGACTTCTTGCAACATGCCTCTACATCGATCGTTCTGTCGATTTTACTCGGGCGACTATCGCTCGTTCACTTTTAGGTAATGGTCCGTTACTCGACGAATCGCAGCTTGCTATAAAATTGATTCCAACAGATAGAATGCAATTTGTACCGTGACAAATACAACGCTCGATAATTTCACTCGTAGCGAATACAGCGCGTGGTAATGTGATGCATGGAGTTGTCTGTGCGTGGTAATTCGACCTGTGCCGGCTACCACGCTTGGTAATTCGGTCCGTGACGGATATCACGCGTGGTAATTCGACCTATACCGGCTACCACATGTGGTAATTCGACCCGTGACGGATACCACGCTTGATAATTCAACCCGTGTCGGATACCACGCGTGGTAATTCGACCCGTGACGGATACCACTCTTGGTAATTCGACCCGTGGTGGATACCACGCGTAGTAATTCGATCCGTGACGGGTACCATACGTGGTAATTCGACCCACGGTGAATGCAACACGTGATAATTCGAATCATGGTAAACGCAACGGATGTTAATACGATCTGTGATGGATACCGCGCGTGGTAATTCGAATCATAGAGAATACAACGCGTAATAATTCGATCTGTGGCGAACTCCACACATGGTAATTCAATGCGTTGTACTCCAACACATGACAACTCGAACCGTATCGAATACAACGCGTAATAATTCGACACGTTACACATAAAATTCCTGATAATTAAACGCGTAATGAACACAGCTCGTGCTAATTTGCCCCACGAAAAATTCAACTTGTGGCAATTCACCTTATGATGAAAAAAACGTATAGCAATTCTCTGCGTAGTAAATCAAGTTCTCGACGTGTTTCCTTGATTTATTAGCCATATAAATACCACTATATTACTGAATCTTGTGAAATGTACTAAAATATCTCGTATCGCGTGACGAAAATACAATCGAATATGCAACCGTCATGGCGTTAATTGCAGCGTACGAGGTCAAGAAAATAAAATTGTATAACACGGGTTCGCGTATCGTTGCTTGACGCATCTTCGATCTTCCAGTGATTAGTTACACAACGGAGTTGTCCCTCGCGCGATTACACAAACATCATATATCGTTTGCACGATGAAGCAAGGAGTCAGGTATTACTCGAAGAGATTCAACCCGCGATTCAATGTTAAACGAAGCCGATGATCGTTTCCAGTCGCGTCTTCCATTCGATGTTTCACGATCGTACGAGAACGTCGCGAGTGAGACGGAACGATGGAAGGAAGGCGGTGGGTCCGAATATGGGACACTGCAATTACGCAGAACGCAAGTATTATTACGTTACATAACCGGCCGACCGAGCATAGGCACGTCACGACGGACTGACTTACGATTTTCCATGGGTAAACGTAGAATGAGAGAACGAGAGAGAGAGAAATTAACCTCCCATCGAGCTGAAACTCCATGGGTATCATCAACTTTCATGATACGAAACGGCCACAGGAGCCTGTAACGTTACACATTTTGCAATAATATCGTTCCTGGGAATCGGACGTCGAAATTATACGTCCCGAATTTTTCAACGAGGAAAACGAAAGCTTTTATTAATGATGAATTATCGTGCTGCCCGTTCCAGAAATAGCTAATTGGGACTTGAAGATTATATGGTCGCTTCGTGAACGAAGAATCGTTGCATAAACGTGCATACCTTCTACCTTGCGGATGCGCACTCTCGCTGTTCGCGAAATAAAGATGATTTCTCTTTTGTGCAACGTTGCACTCGAAAATGGAACTGTCTTTTAACGCTAGACCTAACAACCGATCGAAATGATCAGTTTCGGGGTCGACATTTTAAGTTACAAAATTTCGCTGCCGTCCTTTCGTCAAAATACCTGTCATGTTTTACTGATCTAATGAATGTTTGTATATGTAAGGTGATGTAGTATATATTTACTTATCTTTCTACTTTACTTTGAATTTTAAAATAAGTACGCATTCAATGCCGGTACTTTCACCGTCAAAGTAGAATCAAGGGTAGATATTGTATGTAATCGTTCGTGCTGAAATGTGTATACAAATAACGATACAAGGGGATCGGCGGAAAATGTCGAAGAATGGAGGGAGAAAAAGGTTCTCAAATGTTGGACATTTGAAGGCAGTTCGATTAACTCGTCACGGGCAGCTGCAGCGATCTTTCGATTCATCGGAACCTCCTGCAGCCCTGTGACCATTCAGAAACCGCTTCACGTACGCATCTATGGGTTACTCACGTCCCCACGTGGCTCACAAGACATACCAATCACGATTGAAGAAGCCTCGCATCTGTCGGTCGATCGTTTCGCATAGCTGCACACTGCGACCAGAGGTTACGTAATCGGCACGCATATTGTGCTGGCCATTTTCGATGCGTCCGACGTACCATTGGCCTTTCAGACCGATCCCCGGGAACATGGACTACAACGTTAATTAACGACGAATGCGAGCTAGTTAGTATCGGCAATTAACAACGGCAACCAAGGTCTTCAGGGTCGAAGATCTTTAACTAGGATTTATTAAACGGAACAACTTGCCTTAATGGGTTGACTTTAGGTGTTCCACTTAGTTGAGGGATTACGTTATAATTATAGTCAATTCTCTTATACTAGAAAAGTAGTAACGTGGTAAAACAGTAGTGAAAGTGACCAAACATTAGTAGTATGAAGTTACATTTACTGTAATGAATGAATATTGGGTAAAGGGTCAAAGGTGAACTCTGGATCATTGACTCGTTTTCTCACGTTCATAGGTTCATATCAATTGTATTATCGCGTAATGTGAGAACACACATATTATCACGCGTTGTATCTATACACGTTGGATTAATGCGCATTGTATTCACTGCGGGTCGAATTACTATACGTTGGACTTGAATAAGCCGAATTACCACGCATTATATTCGCAATAGGTCGAATTATCACGCATTGTTGTTACAGTGGGCAGCAATACCACGCGTTCAATTTTCACATATTGAATTATCACGCGATATATTAACAATGGGCCAAATTACCAAGCGTGGCATTCACCATAGGTCAAATTACTACGCGTCGAATTACAACGCATGGAATTACCACGCGTGGTATTCGTCATGGATCGAATTACCACGCGTTGTAATCGTCATGGGTCGAATTACCACGCGTGGTATTTGCCATGAGCCGAATTACCACTCGCCGAATTACAACGCGTCGACCTACCAAGCGTGGTATTCGTCATTTTCCGAATTACCACGCGTCAACTTACAACATACCAAATTTCCTCTTATTCTATTCATCACGATTAAAATTTACACGCGCTATATCACCACACACGATATTACCAAGTCAAATATTTCATGAGCAACACTCCCAGTAACAGGACATTGACCGTAACGGGCTGCATGCAAGTAGCTTCATTTATATTGCCGATTCCGAGAATATTTCGGCCCGTATATCATTGTCCGTTAGGATACAACTGCACAGAAGACAATTCAGAAAAATCGCTGACAGATCGATGTCTGTTAACCCGGCAGACGATTGTTCGCAATTTGCATCAATTCATCTCCGGTGTCGCCGTATTTCGCACTACGACATTTGCGCAAAACCCGCTAATTGAATCGAACTCACTGGAGGTTTGAAATTGAGAAATGCACACTGCCGCAAGTCACGAAGGCGTTCGACACATAACAGACAACTAGTCACGACCTCGTAACTATTTTGTTGGCTGATTGGCGTCGACGTGTTCGTCGCGTTCTCGTTGTTCGCTACTAATTGCTACAAATTAAAAACTGGGGCTAATTCAAGGCGATCCGAACCTGGTGCAAATGAAAGTTCAAGGTCCCTAAATCGCCATTAAATACACAAACATGTTTTCGTGGTGCTATTGAAAAATATTTTAAGATGTTCAACTTAACGATGTTGTTATTTTATCGATTTTAAGAGTACCCTGCAAAATATCACAAACTGATTTGATTTTATTGTTATGGCATGCATATGTCTTACCTTGAACACGACCTACTGATATCATAAAAAATGGATCAGACTGTGGTAGACACGATCATATACATTTACATACAATTGGTATTATTCATTAACCTAAGCTATGCAGATAGCTATGTAATCGATATGAATTTACTGTTCTCCTCTCAACACGATGCGATTACTTAAATCACATGTTTGATCATATGTTCCTTTACTAAATCTAAAATTGAGACATAATACTAAAATATCTCAAATTTTGTTTTGAGCAATACGCTCAAAACTTTGTCGCACTCAAACTATACAAAATTAAAACTTTTTCAGAATTAAATATAAAAAATATGCTCCCAAGACTATTTCTCGATGGAAACAGAAAAAATGTGTGCTGGGAACAGTTTCTCAAACAAGATGTACATTTCGCGAAGCGTTTCCGCCGCAATAAAGACTTTCCGAAGCGCGTCGATCGATTCGAAGAAAGATTAACGAAGCATCAAAGTTATAAATTTCGTCAATTTAGGTCAGAGCTAATCAAACTCATTTCGTGACTCTGAGCACGGAAGAGTGCTTCTCGGATGGTTAATCGATTCCCGCTGTTTCAATTGGACCCGGTCGTAAAGTAATTGAACGTTTAATTCATTTAGTCCTTCGCGGTTATCGATGCCCCGCCGATATTTCATTCGAACCAGCGTCATTGTTTATCGCGATCCGGCGAGAAGTTCACGGTAAATGATCGTTGTTAAAGCGGACGTCGTTTAGCCGTTTTGAGCAGTGATTTACGAGCACCGATCGATATGCTGCGAGCTCCGTTAAGGATTCGCGTGACTACACACGCGAGAACAACGGACCCTGACAATGAAGCCTATTCGACGTTTATTAGAAGCATAATTAGACAGTGAAGTGTCCCGATGGTAATGCAGTCAAGTATTCGATCATACTCGGCATTATCAAGAATGCGATCGATTAATTTCTGTGTTCGAACTCCTCGATCGAAAGTTTGGATCGTTAAGTAGGTTTTTTGTTCTTGAACCTTGTTCGAGTTACACGAATTAGTAATATAACGATAACGGAGTTTTTATTAATTCATACAATTCTTTTCTAACATAATCAAATGCTCGTTTCGTTTCGTCGTACACCGCCTCGTTGTGCACAGCCTGCAGTAGATGCTTTAGAGAACGATGGTTCTAGGCAGCACGAGCAAAAGAGCTACTTGCGGTTGAAGGGGTTGTTAGAACGCACCAAGGACCATGGAAGATAAGTCTGTGGCTGATTTAATTAACGATAAGTAATTACGAGGCCAGCGCTAGTTAATTGTCAGCTGGGAGTACATTATTTTCGTATCCTGGCGCAAGTTATTATACACGTGCACCCTTATTATGATTAGAATCTTAGACTCGTTCCGATGGTTCAACAACTTCTCGTTAAGCACTGTTTAACTATTTTCAATTTCTCTGAAGTGCTTCGGAATCCTTTTCTAATTTCGAACCTTTGTCGTTGCAAATATCGGAGTAATAATAGGTTAAATTAACCCAAAGTCGTGTTTCGTAGGAAGAATATTTTATCTGTTCGTTAACACATCGGAGACGCTGAAAACAATTACCTAAATCAAATATTGATCCCATGGTATCGCAATTTATAGACAGACGTTCAATTTACACGGTGGTGTCAAAAGATTTCGCTTCGTAAATGTGGAATTGCGAAATGGAAGATGGTGGCGATCTCTAGTGGCGTAACTAGGATTTTTTATTTGGGGTGCGACGGATACCTAGAGTTATCAGAGAAAGTCTCGAAGACTGGACACGATTTGGGGGTGTTTGTGAACTTGGGCATTTTGGAATTTGGCAATTTGGAAATTCTGGAGTTTGGTAGCTGAAAAATTTGGAAATTCAGGGTTTAAAAATTTGCGAGTTTCGAAATTTGAAAATCCATAACCTAGTGAATATCTGAATATCCAAATGTGTAATACGAGATACCAATATAGCACGTCCCACGTTGTAAATGAAAATGGTCGGTCCCCATTTGCGAGGGGTTAGCTTCACCCTGTTCCTCTCTATTTACGTCAGTGGTGATCGGTAACGCTGTAACAACAGCTTGTTCGAGTCGATGTCGAGTAGAACAGCTGTTTCTCGAGCGTTTGCCAAGAACTCGAAGTACGTTTCACATGGTGGAAACTAGGAAAGTGGAGCGGCCGCTCGGGACCCCGGAAGACAAGGGCCAGCAGACGAGAGGAGAATCATAAAGCGTGTCTTTCTCTTTAGACCCGTGAATAACGCGTCCCTTGAAGTGGCTCTCAACGATGAGTGTGAGAGCAATGCTCGTACACTCGTCGTCGTTAAGAAATCGAGGAAAGAGCGTGCGATATAAACGACGACGGAAGCATGAACTGTTAATTGCAAGAAACGCGGAAATCGATGAACGTAAAAACGGTTGTTCGCCTTGGAAGCTCTTCTGTATGATTTATTACGACGGACATGAAAAACCGTTGTCCAGCTAAGAAGATACCGTTCAATTCGCCGAGTAATTGTATCACTGATGCGTAATTGTTTCATTTTTATGTGGAGAATCTTGTAATATCCTTGGGCGTGATGTACGCTGTGACTGATAGTCGATTTTTTAATTTAAAACTTGAAATTACTGTATCGCTGAGTGCTTAAATTTATAAATTTATAAATTTTTAGACTTTAGATTTTTTTATTTCTAGGTTTATGGATTTTTGGATTTTTGTATTGTACTTTGGGATTCCTGGATTTTCGGTTTTCTGGAGTTCAAGGTTTCTAGATTCCTTAGTTTCTAAATTTTTTGGATTTCCAGATTTTTAGATTACTAGACCCTAGGCCTCTAGATTTCAAACTTCTTGGATTTCTAGATTTTTGAATTTTTTTATTTCTAGATTTCTAAATTTCAAGATTTTAATGTTTCAAGATTTCAAGGTTTCTAGATTCCTTAATTTACAAATATTTCTATATTGCTAAATTCCTAGTTTCCAAGATTTTTGCGTCCTTACATTTCTACCTTCTTGAACTTCGAAACTCCGAATCTATAACTTGAGGAAAGATAATACAATCTCCATCTATTCTTTGTCACCGCTTACAAGAATAGCTCGATAATTTAAAGCTTCCCGAAGAACACCGTCGAGAAACGCTCTCCGATAATTCTCACCAGCCCTAAATTCTCTAATACCCTGTTCGCGATTATTCAAAGAAGATGTTGCCAGACTCGAAGCAAATTGTGAGCATTTAAATACAATTTAGAACGCCCTCGTCGGTACGCCCCTCGCGGCGTAGGGGGTTACTGTCAGAAAAGTTACGACTGTCTGCTGAAACAAACGAGTTATTGGTCGCCACAGAGAAACGCCATGGTGTCTTTGTTCGGGAATCCAATGGTGTCTGGTGCCGCGTGGATGATCGTCAACTCGTCCACGGATAAATTCCACGACGACGACGGAGGCGTCTGTAACGAAGGGCCGCCGGAAGATTTATACGGTGCCTTCCTCCCATATGCGCATCGAACGAGGATTATGATGTTTCCGAGTAACACAACACACCCTAACATGAGGACACGTGTGGCCTTCTATGCGTGCCGTCGTTTTTTTATGGCGCTATGTCGACCTCGGCGGAGGCATGGTACGAATAGAGCAAGTCTCGAGAGCGGCACAACTTCGGATCGAACGGGTTGAACATTAATTATGATCGTCGAAAATGGTGCTCGTCCGTAAGCGATAGGAAAAGAAATATCTTTATTACCGAGTCTGCGGGGTGCATCGACAGAAATTTAATGATCGAGCAATAAACTCTTTAATTGAACGATCACTTAAATTCATATTATTCTTCATTCCCTTCGGATGAAATTATGGAAATTATATAGTTAGCTGAAAAGCACGTTACTGTTCTTTCGACTCTTCCTGGTTTGTTACAAAACTTGTGAAGTCTAGGTATCACTTAATTGTAATATCGTGTTTATCAAATTAAAACTTGTATATATACGGATTCATAAATAATATCACAATCTTTTTAACATATACGAAATGTGACAGATTTTGTGCAGCTTTCATATTTTTTTAATATACTTTGATATTATTTTCCGTATATATAAATACAGCAGAGATCAATGTGATATTTTTGATACATATAAATATGACAAACATGAAAGCTACGCGGATGGTAAACTTTGAATCACCCAGTACTTTAAAAGAAACGTTATATGTTTGACACGCCGACGTGTTCACCGCGCTAGCTTATAGAACGCGATAAACCCCGTAAGGTATCGGATATTGGGAATAAAGTTGCAATTTATTCTGTCGGCGTAAATAAGGCAGCCGCTACATGGTGCAATTTATCGCAAAATAGCTCAATATTATTAAAAAGGAGGTACAAATACCAGAATCTGGTGGTTAAATCGCGGTGTGCCCCGTCGGTACAAAACGGACCATCGTAATCCCCGTTGACCGTACCTTCCCTTTTCCTGGGTGCCATAGGGCGAAATTTTATGTATCCGGCTCGTTTGATTCGCGACGCGCGATAAATTCACATTTACCTTCGATAGAGGGCCGGAAAAGGGGAGTGTAATAACGGCGGATTTATATACTCCGCGCGGGTTGTACACCTTCTCGCATTAGAAATACGCCCGGACCCGAAGAGTGGAACGTGTAACGCCGGATTTTACGGGTACGAGATTTAGGACTCCGTCGTGGGTTTCATAACGTGTGCCATTTTTCAATGTGCCTGCTCGCTGGCTTATTGGCCCGTTCGCTCGTTTCGTCCGGTTAACAACAACCTCGGCTGTCTGGCTACGTAGGGTGTCCAAAATATTACAAGTTCGTTACAAGGAACGTGTCCTTTTTTTGATGTTAGGTTTATGGCACTGTTGCAACAACCCGGGTGGACTTGGTCCACGTGGGTATATCCTCGTATGTCTCGTATCTGAAATATTACCGTGTGTTTGATTATTTTCGTGCAAACTTGGGAATGTAGAAAAGATGGAACGTGTCAGAGTTTGAGAATTTTGAGGTTTGGTGATTTGAGTTTCGTTGTCTGACGTTTTTATGACTCAAGGATCTGCGTGTCGTCCTGTACATATATTTATTGGTCTCCATATTTATGTGGTTATAGATTCTTAGATTTCTAGATCTCTAGTATCTATCCTGATCTCTATATGTCCATATCCCAATCACTGTATATCCTAGAGATCTTTAATCTGAAATCCTGTACAATGTAACGTAATAATAGAATATGTCAAATATATACGTCGTACATTAATACGATAACACAACAAAATTAGCAACATAATTAGCAGTTAAAGTGAATGTGACTATCGATACATTACGGAAGTGAGACTTTTTGTACATATCGATATTATAACTTTCTTATAGTAGAAGTCTATTTGTAAAGATGATCCATGCTGTGTACCGTATGTGACAACTTAAAATTGTCAGAATTTTTTGGACACCCTGTACAGATCGATAGTAAGAGAAATCACGATCAGCCAAATAATCTCGACCCGTTTGTCATCGTTAGGTAAAACCGCGAATCCGAACCGCTCGCAGATGGGATTACGAGTTGGGTATAATAGTTTCGGAGCTGTTTCTCCTCGTTTCACTTTGATCGTAGTTGAACAGTGGCATCGAGGTCGATTCGCTTCTCAATACGGAGTCTGTGAACTTCTTTTTATTGGTCCTCTGCGGGTCACTGTATTATCTCAGCCATACGTTACAGCATTATTGATAACGATGATGAAATATAGTTTGCGAGAACGCCACATTTGCGCGAGCGTGTTTATACTTCCACATTGCTTATTAAACAGGATTTAAATATAAGTCATTTTTATCACGTTTGTTTGGTAATGTGAACGAGGAAATGTAGATATAAACATTTAGTGTTACATGTTGTTTGAAGGTGCAGAATAAGAATGATTATTTAATGGTCGTACCAGTGTTGAATGCATGTTATATATAATTTGAAAATTAATTGGAAAAATTAATAAGTAAATACCACAGAATTAACTATTGTAATACTATCATGTACAACATGTGTGATATATTCTTCATCTTAATCAAATGTAACAAACCTTTCAAGTCTATAAATTTTCAAGCCACCAAATATTCCAATTGTTATATTCCTACGTTCTCAAATACCTAAACCTCGAATTACTAATTTTTCGAAGTTTCAAACGTTTCAACACGTTCCAAAACGACGAAATCCTTTTCGAAATATATTCCCGAAGTAGGTACGAGGCGGGAAAAGCGTAATGTCTGCAAGGAACCGTTTTGCATCCGCGAGATCGGTCAAATTAATCGGCTTTCTTCCAGCTCGTGGACCAAAGGAGCCAATCGTTCAAAGTCACTCGAACACGCGCTGGTTGCGGCAAGATAAGCCTCGACATCGGCCTCTGCTATCATACTTTTTCTCCGCCACGATCCGACTGTCACGGCACCAATGTGTTCGTCATTCATCACGGGACTGCAAGGAATCCATGCATCCCGAATCGGTGTCCCCCATCCCCGGGAAAAAATAGAGGATTCGCGAGGATTACCCGACGAATACAGATACTTCGGGTGACCACACAAATTTTCGAAATTTACGACGCGCACTTTTCCCGGAATCGAGTCTCACCGAGCGTTTTCAGCGATTGATTTATTGGAAAAGTTCCGAGAACGAACCGATTTATCGTCTCGCGACTCGCCCGTCTGGAAGACGACAGTTGACGAGTCGAAACAATCGTGAGACGCCTTCGAGGTTGGCGAAAATTATTCTGTCCGATCGGTATTTCCTGCGGGGTTATATCGTCCGTGCGAGATATACAGTTTGAAGGCAATAACAGGAAGACGAGCGTGATACTTCAATTATGACTTGTTGAATATCTATTGAATAACAACCTTCCTCAGACGGTGATAAGAATGGCACTGACCGAGCTGATGAGATATTCTCGCAACTGTGCTTTGCGACGCTCGTTCTATAATTTCCACTGTGATGGTACCTGAGAACGAGAACATCGAACTTCATCAACCCTTTGCACTCGAACGGCGACTCACCTTCGTTATTTGGTTCAACACTGAAACCACCAAAGCGGTCAAATGACCGTTTTACACGTTGCTTTTTCATTAGAAAATTTGTTCTGGTAGAATTATTGAAATTTTTTATGATTTTTATCGAGACGAAGAAGTTTCATCGTTTTCTTCTTTACTTTTTAACTAATAAATTAATTTGAGTAAGTACTTTTTAACTGAATCCGCAGCGTTATAATAATAACAACGCACTCACAGTTTAAATATAATAAATTTTACTGTAATTTTGTATACCCTTATACGTAAAGTTCATATCCATTTATAATCTACATAATCAAGGATCATTGAACAAAAAATCAATTCTAATGAACGTAAATTAATTTCCTTTATTCGAACGAATTGTATAGTTCTGACTGATGCACCAGACAAATAAATCACATGTTACACCGTTAATGATAGACAATAATAATTTTCCCAAAACTTGTCAGTCAGAAAGTTATCGAGATACCACTAGCCAGTAACAATACTCTTTCGAGTGCAAACGATTGACACAGCATGACGAGAAGGGTTACGTCAACGCGACACGAAAAGCATTTGCCAGAAGAATGGTATAAAAGGAAAATCGCGGCGGAAGTCGTTAAATACAAATCGTAACGTTTGAGCAGAGATAATTAACACTGAACTACCATCATGGTATCCCAGTTCCCTCCCCTTCTACCATTCCCAACGATGAATAACTCGAACGTAGACTATCAAAAACGCAGATACTCGAGCGGTACCATTAGCTCCGGATTATTTCAAGATTTCCTCGTCATTAAGTTAGCATCGTTAATGCGTTTGAAGAGCGACAGCTTATCTTCGCCCACGCCTCCGTCGCTTAATGTAGAGTTTTATCGTGTTCGATCGTGGCGTGACGCGAGCTTCTGCAACCGATTTTTTATTTTCTTTTTTTTTTTGCGCTCGTTGACACGCAAAGACGCCGTTGACGCGCGTGTACTCGATCGCGAGCAACTCCCACGCTGAAGTACGTCGGTCGAAATGGAACCGGTCGTAGGTGGAGGCTCGTCATTTTCGCGTTTTATCCTGCTAGCTGAATCGCCACGGCGTCCGTGTTGCACGTGCAACGTAATCTCAATCGGCGTGTCAAGCATCAGAGTTGGCTTCGTTATCGGCGTGTATCTGGATCTTTCAGCGAGATCTAGCCGCTCGCCTAACCGCGTAGATGGCACGATCGTGCCGCTGCAATTCGAGTTCTCCGTGTCAATAATATCTCCGGTTGCATCGTGATGACGACGGGGAAAAATGTCCTGACTGTTCTCGCGTAAGAGGAGATCGAATCGGCCAGGGGCTGCGGTAGCTGGCAGCGTTAACGGTGGTCATTCTCGGACAAGTAGCTTTTATTTGGATCCTTCTGCCTGGAAGGATCTCCGGCCACGGATAATGATCGATACGTTCGGCTCGTACGGTCTTTGTACCTGTGTTGCTGGAATGTGGACTGCCGTCGGACGACGCCAAGATGAATTATCGGTTTCGGCCGAACGCTGAAACGATCGGACGATGCCTGAGCTTCTATGTGGAACGTCCAGCATTCGCGGAAACGCGAGTGCCAAATGATACCGCGTCGGAATTCGTTCGCGCGATCTGTATAATTTCAGATATAGATGTATGATTCGAAATTTTATACTGCGACGATCGCTCCGTTCCGCTACATCGAACGTTCATTGCTCTTCTGGATGAGGAACGTATGCATACATTAATACGTCACCGCGTTTGCTCAGATATAATTTACCTAGCTTTGACTGTCACAAAATTTTCCAGCTACAGTGAGGGACAAGATACTTACAACAACAAATTGAACATAACATACCGTCATGTTTGTATGACAGTATATTATACATTTATAGCTGTACATGTTCTAACATATGAGTACAAACATATAGCAATATATGTTCAAACATTACAGTCATTTATGTTCAAACATATACAGTTGTATATGTCCAAACATATACAGCAGTATATGTTCAAATATAATTAATAATATAGAAAGTATTGTTTTTATTTCTGTATTCCAAGTGTACGAATACTTTCGTTCCTTACTGTATATAATTTTATGACAGCGAACTGAGCTCCTACGGTCATATGTGTCCCAGAGATTGAAATTCCCCGTCTTTCAATTCGCGTATCGTCCGAATCGCGATAAAAAAGTTAAATTACAACGCTGGACATGCAACTTTGTCCTTAATATTCGCGTCCAGTTCAGCATCCTGTTCTTTTTGCGAGCACCTCGTTCGAGCGCTATCGCAACAATTCTTTGAAGGGACTCATTTCGCGGAATTCTTTTTTTTCCGCGAGCGAGCACGTAGCAGAATCGCAACATTTCGGCCGCGAGCACAACTATAACTCACAAAAGTCGGAGCCGTGGGTCAGGGCATCGGCATTCCGGGCGCGGCGTACGAATAAAAAGCACTAGAAAGAAAAAGAGGAGAACGTAAACAGCGAAATAAAGGTGGAAGGTGGAGCGAGAGATGGGTACGGTCTTGATTGGTAATCCCTGGTGCCAACGGCCCGGTAAATCCGTGGCGGAAAGGGAACGAAACCGTGGAGGAACGATATTTCGACGGGACTTGGGTGTGCGCGCTCGAGCTGATCGAAGGAGGAGCAAACGGACCTCGAAAATTTATTCGCGCACGAATAAATTTACATTCGAAGCCATCTGGATGGACATCGGGGTCACTGTGCGTCTAGACCGCGTGTAAATTTGGTGAAATCGCCGTTTGGACCGGCACACACGGGACCCTTCGTAAATCACTCGGTATTAGACCGTTGCGTATCGAATAACCGATTGCGAAAGTTTCGTCAAGTTTCATGACATAAAAATGTCGCGAAATGGCACTTATCGTACATCAATTTACAGTTTAAAATTCGTACAAAAATATTACGTAAAATATTTCATCAATGATTTTGATTTAAAGTGACTGCATAGCGGTTGAAGTGATCCATGTCTGATCCTGAAACACAGATAGTCTGGCTAAACTTCATGACATAAAAATGTCGCAAAAGGGCACTTATCATAAATCAATTGTAAGCTTGAAATTTATGGAAAATAACTATTTCAAAATTTCGTCAATGCTCTTCACATAAACGACTTATTAATTGAAACAGTAACTGTCTTTTCGGAATATAAAGTCTGCAACCATTTGATGACACGGCGTTACAAAATGGCGCTTGTGAAGTATCAATTTTAACCTTAAAACGTAACAAAAATGTCCGCTTACACATTTCATCGATGTTTTTAACATAAAATGACCGACTGTCGGTTGAAGTAAAAAACGAAATTTTTAATACAAAACTTAAAACATATATGATCTTGTACGTCATAGCGGCACTAATTATCGACACAAAATTGTCAGACAATGTCATTTACGATAAGTGAACGAGATTGCAGAACCCTGTATAAATGCCGCGTAACTCGCGCAGTTATTTGCAGACGTAAAATCTGCGGTGTCATCAGCGATGTTTATGTCCAACGCGAGACACTTTAGATGAAATGCATCGATCGACAGAAGCGTTTGTTCGTGTTTCGTTAAATTACCACGCCGTTCGAGCAAACAGGTCGCGGATGTTCGTTCTGTCACGATGGTGGACGAGCACGTATCTCGAAGCAGATGCAAACCGTACGTTTCTGCAGTTTGTTTGAGCTCTCTGAGACTCGCTGTTCTCAATCCTGGCCTCGATAATTCTTTGCCGGTTGTTGTCCTCCTTCTTCAGGGTTTCTCGTAGATGCGCCTCCTCCTCTATCCCGTACACGACTTCCAAGCTGTGTAACGCGATCGTAGAGAGATGTTTTCGAGGAAGTACGCTGGATTTAAAGCCACCGTACCATTCAGAGTTACCAACGTACGGTACAAGCCTCTTCCTGTGCACGCTCTATCATCCGCGCAAAGATGTTGTCATTCGAGGCATTAGCCTCGTTTATATTCATCTTTTCTCCGTGTGCACGCGGTTTCTATCGCGTTAGACCACCCTGCTAAATCGTATTTCAACTCGATCGACGACTGCCACTCACAACGAGAGCTTCTTCTTCAGCGTGTCTCTCTCGTGTTCCCTTTTTTCCACCTCGATGAATTTGTATTTACGAGTCGCTATTCGATATCGATGTATCTAAAGCTTCCAGGTCATTTTCGTGTCGCTTGTACGACCCGATGGTACACGCTTTTCGCATACGAACAGATTAATTCTGTCTCGGTTCGATAGGAAAATGTCGCGACTATCGTATCGGGATTATCGACTGTGCACTCGAATGCGTCCTCGGATTCCTTTGCCTAAGAACTGTGCCACGGTACGAGCACTTTTGTCGCTTGCTTTCGAGTTTGGGAATGCGAGTGAACTTGAAATTTTTTCGTTCTTACGCGGATCTTTTTTTTTCAATTTTTCACCAATACTGTCGTCTTTGAATTGACGGATCTGCGAGTAGGGACTTAACTCTTCCTACCATTATTTTTCAGACACACATAACTCCTGCATTTCTTAATTTCAGAACCTCTAAATTGTCAAACCCTCGAATCCCGCAATTCCCAGTTTTCCAAATAGATACATTGTAAGATTCCATGTTTATATTTTCAAATTCGTACATTCTCAAGATCGTACACTCCCGAGTTCGTACGTTTCCAAATTTTTTCAATCTCAAATTCTTAATAGCAGAGTTGTCAGATCGCCAAATCCGCCACTATCTACGATTCTAAAGTAGAAACCCCCGATTTCGTCAATTCCCAATTTCCCACATAGCCGAATCTCTAAAATCCCATATTTACATTTCCAAATTCGTACATTCACATTTTGTCGGTCCCAAATTTCTTAATCATCGAGTTGCCCAATCCCCAAATCCGCTGTCTACGATTCTAAATCAGTAAGTTGTCGCCACGACGGGCGACATGCTCGCGTTGCAGAAGTCCTCCACCGTGACGGTCTAACAGAGAATGTCGAAAACACGATGGAAGATGCTTGGAAGCGAACGAGCGTGACGAGCATCGAGCAACATCGAAGCGTGCAAAGGAGGGCCCGGTTGTTGTGTTCGCGTGGCGAATTCAGCCCAATTTCCCGCGTCGTTGTTAATTAACGGAATGGTATCGTGCTCGCGATCGTGGAACTGACACAGAGAGACACTCGAACTAGTCGGGATCAAGTTGAACGAGTTCAAAGTTCTGGCAAGCGAGTCGAGTGGAATTAAGTGTGTTCCGTTCGGGACGATACATCGGATCGGTGGTTGGTCGGTTCGCGAGCGGTTTATTGCTGCGAAAGCGTTCGAAAGAGCAGAAAGGAACGAAGGCGAGGCACGAAGCAGGACGAGAGCTGAAACAGAGGCCGCTTTGTCGGGTTGTGTTTGCGCTTTGACTCGGAACACTTCGGCTCGCATTAACCGCGTAGATACAAAGACAGTCCCGTACAGAGAGATCACATTATATTCTTTCTCCCGTTCGCTCTTCCGCCTGTCTACTATGCTCGTCTCCCTTCTCTTTCTGTCTGTCTTCAAAGAGACGTTTTTATCCCCTCGAGTGCCGCCGAACGGCGCGATTACGCGCGTCTCGCTTAGACTCGAGACGCGACTATCGATAACGGCGCACACGCGATGACTTTGGAAAAATCGTTGACGCTTTTCATACAAACATTCTTATTTCTATCATTCCCTGGTCGAAGTTCGCTACGAAATTTCGCTTCGCGTACGAGCGAGTTTATGAATATCTCTTAACACTAGAACTACCAATCAGTCAGAATAACGGGTTTCAGGTTTGACATTTTATATTACAAAATTTTGTTGCTGTTTATTTGTCGAAATGTTGCCATATTTTATTGAGATTAAGAATGATTGTACATGTCAGTTGACACTCCAGTATTCACTTATTTATTCTTCCTCTGAACTTTCAATTTAAAAGTTAGTCTGCTTCTAACGTTGGTAGTTTTAGTGTTAACAAGTTTATGATTGTTTCTTTACGTGTTTACGATTATTTCTAAACATGTTTATGATTCTTTCTTAACGAGTTTATGATTATTTCTTAGCAAGCTTATGATTATTCCCTGATCACGTTGTTTCATGTCATTTTATGACATGTCGTTTGTCAATTAGTAATTTGGTTAATCAAATTCGAGTAACTTGGTTGAACACAATTTTTGGTACATTTAAACAGTTGTTGAGTAAAAATGTGATTTTTCCTCGCTCTCCTGTATTTTCTTCGTACAATAGGAGCATGTGTCCTATGTTCGCCGCGTATACTCATCACTGGTTGATTTTAATAATTTTAATTATATTTTGTTGATGTCGCACAAGAGTAATCTTGTAAAGAAATTTACAATTATATTAAGAGGAATCCTTTCATCGTTATATCATGTAATTCTTAAAATTACGTCTTAAGATTGCATAAGATCTTATCGAGTACTATCTACTGTTACATAGCAACGAATACATTTCCATGTCCGACTTAAATGGAGTACCCTGTACCGATACTGAATTGAACACACCAGCAACATGAAGCAAGCAAAATTGTCTGTCATTTTAAATGGTTAAATAATGCAGTTGCATCTAAAGTTGCAGTTGCATCCAAAATTGCAGTTGCCCGTAATTTTAATCCTTTGACTTTAAGATTGTATCGCAGCATTCCTGGTAAAACTATATTGCAGAAGATTAATAATAGAAACGTAATTTTTTCTCCGGACCGATAATGTAGGGGATGTACAGCCTGAAGCGACACGGTGTCATAACTTTGTAACCGTATACGATGCCGAAACCTGTATATATGGAAATTGCACGGTGAATAATAGCCGCAGTCATTGAGGTAAGAGAAAAAAGTATGCGGTGCACGGGTCAATGGCGACCTCGACCTCTAGGCAGAGCATGTTCGCGTGGTAAAAAGGAGAAAGAAGCATGTTCACGTGGTAAAAAGGAGAAAGAAGTAAGTACGCATATATTCGTCCAGGCGAGAGCGCAGCTGACTGACTGGCACGAAATCAGCGATCCCAGGATTTTCAATGGGTTTCCTCGAAGATTAAAGATCAATTAATCGTACGTGATCAATGGCGGCGGTTATTCGTCGAGCATCAAAGGTCACTTGTACTAATGAATCCAGCAATTAGTTATCGGGATACGTGGTTACACGTATACACGATCGCCGACCGCAGCCAGTCGGAATTAAGTTGCCGTGAAATCGTGCAAGCGACTGGCAAGAAACGGCATTGTTTTTGCATGGGACGGGATGAGAGCGTGATCGATAAATCGTAATCACGAATGGAAAGGATGAAATTAAGTAGCATCGAGATTCCACGGCGAAACATCAATTATCGAACGATCGAAGCTCTTTGCGCAACTTTCATCGTTCGATCGATCGGCCGCGATGCTGGAACGAAATTATTTATTCAATCGTTTCGCTCGGCAATTCCCGTCGTTATTAATCATTCTCCGATGAACGTGGATTCGCCGAGAATTTAAATAGACCTGTCACTTATCATTTTCCACGATAATCGATACGTTTGAACTTTGTGTACGCGCTGTTGCAGTATAACGTGTTAATATTGCATTTAGATGGACGTTTATTATAGATAATATCAAACATTTCTCGATATGATTGCGATTTATGAGTTCCGTATCGTGTGCCTGTTATAAAAGATAACTTCATAAATATTTCTTGTTTATCGGCTCACCTTTCCTCGATTATATATTTGAAGTATTCGAACGAAGATTCAACGTGTTCCAATTAGAAACTGCATTTAAAATACAATGTTCATAATTTGATAATTGATTCAAATTATTCTAACGTGGATTTATATTTAAACATTCTGATAATATGAAGTATTTAAATTCATATAGGTCAATCGTTCATTCTTTGACAAACGAATTTAAATTGTTGCAGAAAGGATCAGCATTTAAATTTTTCTAAATTATTCGAACAGTTGCATTGTTCGAAATTTGACAACAACTTTCGATTCGACAACAACAGTGATTCGTCTGAAATTATATAAAATATTCGAATTTGTAAAATGTTCGTAATTTAGCAACGGACTTAAATTATTACCATAAATATTTGTAGTTGGAATTGTCTGAAATGTTCAAATAGTTGAACTGTACGTAATTCAACAACGTAATCAGTGACTTCTGGTGCACCATCGAAGAGCAACAACGTTCGTCTCAAAGAGTCGAACGATACAGCGATCGCGTCAAGACGGAACAAATTTAGTATTCGATTCGATTCGAAGGGTGAAGGAGAAGTTTCAAAGAGAGTAATCGGATGAGCTAGCACTTGGAATTTTAATAGCTGCGACAGTGTCGCTATCGGGTTGCTCCGTGGGCCGGAAATCTGCATCGAATCGTAAAATTCCAGTTTAAGACGAGGAAATTTGTTCCGGAGGATTTGGAGACAGGATTTCACGAATAAAAATACAGGATACAAGAGCTGGAATTCTTAATGTCGCTCGAAATTGTTCCGAGATTGTCTCCGGGATCGAGACCGATAAAATCACGAGGATTAATTCATCCAACTTCCGCTTATGAATCTTTCACCGCGTTTCCGGTCAAAGAGTTTCGATGAAATCCGACTTCGTTATATTTACCGTATAACTGTTAACCACAACGTTACCATATTTCTCTATCGAGCTCGAAATTGCTGCGAAGATATTCGGGCTGATATAAAATGGCTCGGACGCGTTATCACAGACGATGTTTACAACAGACGTAATCATCGAATAGACCCTTTGAAGTGGTAACGATGAACACCTCTCTCGTTCCATAAATCCAATTTCCCTTTACTCCCGTTGTGACCCACGTTTCGCACGGCAACCCAATTTCAACTTGGAGAACCCCGATTAGATCAAAGCTTGCACCTCCGATGTAACCTGGCAAATGTACATTGCGATCGCTCGTTGACCCAAAATGTCAACAAGATTCGTCAAACGTTAAAATATACCGAAAGAACCCCAAATTACGAAGATCCGAAAATTCATAAATTTCAGAAGTTCCTCCAGCGTTCTGTGCAAATCCTAAAATTTCGTACCATATGCGATTACAATATCATTGAATCGATCGCTATCAGAAATTCCGTAATACCGTAGCGCGTACGGTTCCCGTTCCGAAGATATACGATCGGGCGAATAGCAATTTCGCGAAACGCAAGAACCGTATACGCCGTTGGAACGATCAGAAAGCCGGGATATTGTTGAATAAAAGAAAAAGGAGAAAAAAAAAGGAGGAAATAAGAAGAAACAGAGGCTATACGCGAGCGCGTTTACGATGACATTGAATGCAGCGAGGCTTTTGCATACAGTGACCAATAAGGAAGCTCGTTCTTCCGCCTCCGTGCTTTGGCGAACGTCTGGTGACAATATATTAAACGGCGACTCGTGGCCAGCCGATAAAACTGATAATTACGAAATATTACGGTCTCCCTTAATGGCCCGGTATTTTACAATCTGCTCCGTTGTCGGTCGACTCTCTGCGTACCTTTCGCTGTTCGATAAAACAGAAACAGCGGCTATCGGCGATAAACGGGCGGATTCTCATTGAGAAGCTTATCGGAAGCGTACCCGAACGTTATCGCGTTAACGCCGAAGAAATTTCGCTGTTCACAGGCGCGAATCGTGGCCGGTGAATGGAGAAACAACGGCAACAACAGAAGAAGCCGAAGTTGTTGATAACGACAGTATGGGAATGCGCGTGGAATGCTAGGCCGATGTTGCGCGTTGTTTGGTATTGGGTTAATTGCAGTCTGCGTGAAACCAATGACACAGAAATATTCCCGGCAATTATCGTTCTCTGGAAAAACGATTGAAAAATACCACGGAATCCCGTTACCTCTTTTAAAAATCACTTTGCGCAATTCATTGACTTTGAGCACCTCGGTTTGCTTGCTTTGTTGGCCTCTGATTTGCTCTGGTTGGCACGCGTTTCGATACTCGGACGAAGTTTGAATTCGGTGAATTTTTGACGTAACTGTTTTATAGAGGTTTCGCAGACAACTTACACATCTGATGTCTACGAAAATATTTTTTTCGGAGGCAGTAAAGAGAACTATACATATAATGTTTTTAGATAATTATACTTTGATTATTGTAAATTAAAGGTAATCGAATAAAAAAGAAATACGGGAAATGTTTCCTGAGCTGAATAATAAAATAATATTATAAAATGCTTTTCGAATGTGTCAATATCCTTGAAAAGATTATGTAACACGAGTAAGTTGCAAAAACATATGACTCTGCAACAAAAAACGAATGACTAAGTTACCTTCCACACTCGTTGTAAATCAAAAGTAATTTAATAAAGGAAAGGAATATCTACATATTTAGACAATGCTTTTTGCTTGAGCTGAATTACAAAATAATATTATGAAATGCCATACAAACGTGTCAATATCCTTCTTGGTAAAGATTGTATGTATAACACGCATACGTGGCAAAAACACATAATTCTGCAACAAAAATCGAATGACTAAGTTACCTTTCACACTCATTGTACATCAAAAGCAATCGAATAAAGAAGAAACACAGAAGGAAAGAATATCAGCATTTTTAGACAATGCTTGTTTCTCGAACTGATTTACAAAACAATATTATAAAATGCCTTACAAACGTGTCAATATTCTTGAAAAGCTTACGTAACACGAGTAAGTTGCAAAAACGCATAACTCCGCAACAAAAAACGTATGACTAAGTTACCTTCCCCACCGATTTTCCCAACGACCATCAAAAATCGTCAAGTCCCAATTTGGCAACTGTTGGTAGCTAAATATTAGCGTCGGAAGTAGGCAAATACCAAAGCGGAAGACTAAATCCGTCGATGATCTCGCGTTCGTCTGACCAGCAAATTCCGTATCTCCTAGGAAAATACATCTCCAAGCAAAATCGGCGTCATGGTCGATTCTGTTTCGCTGGCGAAAGCCATGCGAGCAGCAATAGGGAACCGGGACGAATGGTAAACAATATAGAAATGCATGAGATGCAGAATATCGAAAGGCGCGATCGAATTCCCAGAAATCCGATTGAATAATTTGACGGCGCGACGGGAATCGCGAAGCAGCGATGTCGAACGACGCGCTGGCAAAATTTTGGCTCGTATCCCACGTATTGTTTTCTGGGAATGCCGATCGATCGGACAACGCCGGTGAAAGCTACGGGTGTTCGTTTCCCAGGGAACCGGGAATCGGCTATTGCGTGCGTGTAATCGGAACCTGCACATCGCGCGATCGTTCTAAGTGCCCGGAGCGCTTATTTGCGCATAACTTCGTGTACGTACCCTGGAAATTGCGTCGCGTATACGTTTATGGGTTATGGACGCATCGAAGCTTCACTCGTAATCGGGATGGACAACGATTATCGCGAACGAAGATAAGAAAAACTGTTCCTTTGTATTTTCTGGTGCAACGGTGGGCAGATCAGGTGACCAGACGGTGCTCACGGGCAACGAAGAGCAGGATTCGTAGATTTTTGATACTGAATGTTGGGAACTTTTAAATTCCTGATGTAGGAAAGCAGAAATTTGAGTATGAGGGTGTTTGGAATTTTGAGACTTGCAGGAGTTGGGGTTATTGATGAGTCAGGGATTTGGAGAGTTTGAGGGTGCAGGAATTTGGTAATTTGCGAATTTGTGGGATGTTGGGAATTTGGAAATTTGGCTATCGGGGAATTTTGGAACTTGGAAATTTGAGAGTTTTCGCGGTTTGGGAACTTGAAGAATTTGGGAATTGGGAGTTGTAGAAATTGGGAATTTGAGAATTTTTGGAATTTTAACAACTTCGAGATGGGGAACTTGGGGATATAAAAATTTTGAAGTTTGGGAATTTAGGGAATTTGAGAACATGCGGGGATAAGAATATGAGATGATATAAACTTGGGGAATTTGGGAATTTGGGGATGTAGGAAGTTGGTGTTTTCAGAATTTTGGGATTCTCGAATTTGAGAATGCGTGAATTTAGGGATGCAGGAGTTTCGAAATTTGAAAATTGGGAACTTGATTCCTCAAGAATGCAGGAATTAGCAATTTCGAAATTTACAAATACCTGGTTTAAGATACTTGGAGACTTCAGAGCTTGGAAACTAGGGGATCTATAAATATAGAATATTTGCGAAAATCAATGATTACAAATTCCTATAAATAGTTTCTCATCATAAATCTGACAAATTTCACACTCTTGTTTATTGCGTCACTCGTGTTATGCGATTATGAATAGTAACTTCGAGTGGAAGAGTGAATTTAGGTACTAAAAACGTCATTGAACAGTCGTTCCATTTAAGTCCGTCTGGACCTCATTGAAAGTAGCCACTGAAGAGGTACTTGAATGATAATTAAGTATGCTCGTTGAAAAAATTCGTGGAAAAAGAATTACACCATCTGTGGTATATCAAACTTTCGATAAATTCAGCACCGCTACTTTTTAATAGATTCTTAATCGCCGATCTAACGAAACTTTTCTTCCGATTGATTTCAGAGCGAGTTTGAACCACAATGTCACGTCTTTCGAACGAAACAGCTGCGGAAACCGCGTCCTTGCCATTTGTGCCATCAGGCGGTGATCAAACAGGCGTCGTGCTGCAGAGGTGAGTCGATAAGTTCACTTCCTGTATCTTGCCGGTGGAAAGAAAGAGTTCTGTCGGTATGTCTGTTGAAACGGTGGATGGTAAAAAAGTTTTGGAAGTACCGGACGCAAAAACGTGGAGGGCGATTCGAACGTTCATCGATCCATACAACTTCATACCTTAACTTAAACATTCTTTGGATCAGTCAGAAATCATAAATTTTTTTAACTTTAAAATTTAAATTCACTGTCTGTGAATTTCATCGAATGTAGGCATAATATTATTGCTAATTGATATGACCGAATAATTTAACATTCTATGCGATTATAAATTTGTGGTTAATAATTTTTATCGGACCGTGTCAAGCGATTCATTCTAATTATTATATGTTTAATTCTATTTCATGATTAAGAGCACGTTTGCAATTGCACTTTTCCGAAATTATATTCCACAATTACGAGATGAATTTATGATTACTAGGTGTCCAGTAATCATGAATATAATAATTGTGCATTATTCCGAATAATTTATATCGAAACTTATTCTATAATAATAATTTTCGTAAAGTTTAGAAATTATTCCTAAAGTCAATCGATCGTGATTCATAAAATCTTTACCTGTGCATAAAGAATTGTTATTTTTCTGACTTGCTAATTGTCGATGAACTGTGATTCTCATAATTAATTGAATATTCAATCGGGACACACAGGTGTCAAAAACTCGCAACCGTGCTCTATAATCATCTTCGCTCCGAGGGAAATAAAAAGTTACCGAAATTCCGTTTCGTTTCAGTCTGCAAGTACATCTGCCACAAGAACTGCGAGGACAAGGTGAGTGACCCTCTTCTATCTATCCGATGCTCTATCGTTGTTTTTCGAAGGAGGAGCAATTAGATCGCGTCCACCACACGCGTAATTTCACGGGAATTAGCGTTCGCAATCAGCCCGGTGTGTTCTCGGAAACTTAGCTACGGAGTGAAACGTGGAGAGCACTTCCTCGTACACGAAGTGTCTCTCCGTTCGCGAGCACGTTGTCGTTCGTGCTTCCTGGTACTCAAACAAATCTCCGTTGCCTCGAACACCGTTGCATGAAAACAAACCATTTCGAACAAAGCGCGGCACTCGCGATCCATCGCTAATTTTTCGATCGAAAGACGACACGATAGACGTCCTGTTCGAGGAACGGTACCGGAAGCGATCAAGAATCACGCGAGAGATCGCAGTTAACAGATGCATCTTAATTCGAGCACGCCAGCAAACGGCGTGGTCGATGAGATTCTTGGTTCTTCGAAGTCTTTGCCGATGCGATGGCCACACACGTGTGCACATACGTGGTGCGCGCGAGCGTTTCAGCGGGAATGGAGTCAGGTATGTTTCAGTGTGCGAAACACGGTGTGGGTTCAGTCACCGGGCAGGGCACGAGCCTTACTTACCTTACCTTCTTCGTATCTTCAAGTACTCCTGTGTCACACTCGCGGTCAGACACACACACACACACACATTCGATGGTATAGAAGAGCGTGAGCGCACACGTGTTGTACACAGAAAGTAGCGGAAGGATGAACAGTAGACATGGAGGAGAACGTGCCTCGGACAGTAGGAGAGCACGATTTCCTTCTGTAAGTGGCGATACGTCGTTTGTTGCGAAGGTTTTGTGGCCACACCGCGAACAAAACGGTCGGCTACGATCCCTTTGATACGTCTATTTGGACGCCGAAGAGCTTCCATTACCGGCGGCAAGAATTCGCACAGATGGATATCCACCGTTCTGGGACGTCACGGTGAAAGTCGGGGAATCTAGGAGCCTTCTAGTTGTGATTAATGTCCTAACAGATCGATACATACCGGACTTTTACTCTTTACCGCTTGATTGATACGCGGACCATCTGTGACTGACGTTTCGAATTTTTTATCGTCGGACTTCGGACTCGAAATTGTTATACATCGTTACTTCCACTTTTCTATATTATATTGCATTTTATTATTACTATTTCATTATAGTAATATATTATACATTATACAATAATTGCATTATACATTATACTGTTATCATAATAACCATATTATACATTACACTTTTATCATACTGTGATTAGAAATTTATTGTAAGGGCATTTTTGAAGGGTCTACGATCACTATAGAAACACTTAATCACTGTAGGAAGACAGTAAAATATCATTGTAAATTCACTGTTAAATCAGGGCGTGTTAAATTATCACGCATTGATTTACCAGGTGTTCAATCAGCACATATGTCGATTTACCGTGTGTGTCACCATGGGTTAAATTATTACGCATTGCATGATCATACGTGACATTATCACGCGTGGAATTATCATGCGATAAATTACTATGCGTTGGAGTACTGTATGACGATTTACCACGCGTTGAATTACCATACGTTGAATTAACACACGTTGTGTTACTATACATCGATGTCGCTGCCATCGATTTACGACACAATGAGTGATCACACGTTGAATTACCACGAGTGGAATTATCACGCGCTGAGTTACTATACATTGATGTCGCTACTCGTTGATTTACGACACAATGAGTTACTACGCGTTGAATTACCACGCGTGGAATTATCACGCGCTGATTTACCACCTGAATCATCGTATATCCAATTACCACGCGTTGAATTACGGTACCTTGAATCACCACGAGCTGATTTATCACGCGTTGAATTACCGCGCGTTGGATCACAATACACCGAAATACCACATGTTGAATTATCAAGTTGTCAAACTATCAAATCACCGCGCATTAAATCACCACCTCCTCTACCACACCACATATGATCCCCCGAATGCTAAGAAGTTTCTCCCTAAAATTATACTTCTACCAAAATATAATCTCCCTAAACTTCCTAACTAACTTATACCAGAAAACTCGAATTTTCAGACGCTTATTTTGCTAGCAGAAAAAGCATAATAAAAACGGATGACAATACTCATGTAATTGGTGACCCCAGAGTTATTTTCCGATATTAATGAGTAACGAAACACGGAACTAATGGGAGATCCGCGACCAGATATACCGCCCCTGCGAGTTATCGAACGATCGATCTTCCTGTTCGCTATGATAGCGATACAAGCGGAGGATTCGGGCTTGTTAGGTTTACAGTCCTGGCCACGAACGTTATTGCCCTTTCGTGGAGGCACAAAAGCAGCCGGTCCGCTCCGTTTCTTCCATAGAAGAATTCCGTGTAGGTCACGTTCGTGGTGGACGTTTTGAAATTCGAGGCAGCTCGAAGGTTCCTTCCAGGTCTCGTCATGTGGCTGCGTCATCTCTTCAGCTTCTTTCTTTGTGGTGTTGTACAGGACTGTCGGTGCCCGGTGCCACAGTATGCGATGTAATTCGTCACACGCACGGTAGCCACATGAACTGTTCGTTTCGTCACCTTCAACTCGCGCCACCTTCGTTTGCTGGACCACACGCGCTTGTTTGCGCGTGTTTTCAACAAAAAACACGACATGGCACGTAACGTCGTGTCATGAAATTTTGTTGCGGGGTCGAGCGAAATCAACGGTATATTTACACGGCGAATTCGATTCGGACGATTGGCGGATAATAAATACTAATTAAGCCGGTGCTGGCATTCCCGGTTAAATCGAATACCGAAATATGAGCAATATGCCGGCGTTAAATGCGATTCAACACAATTCCGAATAAATGATTAAGCAAAAATGAGGTACACCGTCGAAACGTGTTTGGGTGCTTATAATTTGTATAAACGCAACCCTCGCGCCTGAAAAACGAAGACAAATCGATTCGTGGTGTTCATGCATATTTCACGTGGAATAATATTCGATAATGATTGAATAGGAAAGCGTGACGATGCCATAACGAATGCCCGATAATGCACGAGCGTTTCTGTTAGATCGGATCATCCAGATTTCTAAACTTCCGCCCAATGGCTAAATTGTCGTCGATAACTGATTTTACGGCGCTGCACCAACAATTTCTCCTGTCGATTTTTCTGCTACACGCTGCCTCACAAAAATGATGATATATCTTGTTCATCGTGCTTGCTTTCGCCCGTTTACGCAAACACGCGCGGCATTAAGCTGGAAATTGGCTAGAAAGTACAGCTATCTAGAGTCCCGTGTAACATTATAACGCTACCGTGTACACGAGCCACCTATGTGCATCGTGTCTCGTATCTCGCCGAGATACCTCCATGTATGTATACGGTACGTGTGTTGCGAGAGGGTATTGATATCATCGTTTGAACCCTGACGCGTCGCGTTTTCTCCAGGAACTGGAGCGAGATGAGAACCGCTGCGACCAGTTAAACCGACAACACCGTTCGTCGAATATGGCGAACCCGACGTTTCCTTGAGATCGAAGGTCGTTGGAATCTGACCAACCTGCTCTTTTTCATCTTCGTACGAACTCGCTGCAAGTTGACCCTTTGATTGGCGGACTCCAAATTCCGGCAAACACCATTAGATCCCGTACTTCAAAAGTTTTGGTCGCTAACTGGCCCAGCTTCCCTTAACTTCTCAATCAGCGCTAGTTCGCGGGTTTGGGGTCATAGGTTCACATTTAAGGAATACGTGGAAGCGGAAATTCAGTTCTCTGGAGAATACTGCGACGACGACGGACAAAATTTGCTAGTTTACTACAAGTTTTGTTGGTATACGCGGTGTAGGATGTGTGGACACATGTACGGGTACGTGTTGTATGAGCACATGTTATAAGGACACATGTATAAGGGCGTACTATGAAGGTGCATGTTGCATGAGCAATTATTATAAGGATACATGTATGAGCATATGTTATATTCATACATGTATGAGGACATACTATGTGGGTGCATATTGTATGAGCATATGTTATATGGATACATGTTGTATGAACACATGTTATATGGGCTCATATTGTATGGACACATGTTTGATTTTAACGTGTAGGGTTATCATGTACTGAATTACCTCGCGTTGTATTGCTTGCACGTAAGATTGGTATCTGTTAAATTACATCGCGTTGAAATATCATGGGCTGAGTTGCTATACATTGAAGTAACATGCACAGGTTTGATACACGTTGAAGTACCAAGCATTGTTCTGACCTAAGTTGACGTTCTACGCGTCAAATAGCTCTACGTCGAATCATCACGAGTCAAGTTACCACATGCTGTATCACCATGCGTCAAATCACCATGCATTAAATTACCACGTGCCATATGATCATTGATTACAGCGTCACGCATTCGATAATCACATGGTACATCACCTATGAATCTGCATATGTACGTATTCCTAAACTCCAAATATACGTACAACTCTATACTCTACATTCGACGATAAATCACAGTCTGAACAAGGCAATATAACGAGACTGTGCCGTAGCTAAAGTCAAACATCGCCTCTTCCGCAGTCTCCGCCGCAACGAAGCGAAGATCCGTATTCAAATTGAGCGGGATTCGCGAGTACATATTAAAGCGAGCCACGATCCCAACCCTATCCGTTTCTCTGCGTCTGGCTCGTTCTCATAGTTGGTTCATAAGGGATTCACGTCACGTCGTAGCCGATTCGCCAACTTCTGCGTCCTTGTTCCCCGTGCACGGTTCACCATTGCGGCGAAACTGGCTCGTGTACCAGGGAGGAGCAGTAAGCAGGAACAACCAGGCCCTTTTAGCGTGGATCCAGGAGGCTTAGCGAGCACACGGGACACACTGCGAGAGGTTTACCAGGTTGGTCGCGAGAAGTGCATCGACCGTCCTGCCGTTGTAAACCGTGGTCACATCTCGTCCTCGCCAAGTACGAAAGCCGTGGCTACCATACCCGGTGCTAGCACGCCGCGTGTACCACCACCTCGGCCTTCCAAGATTGTAAACAGCCGGCAAGAACCGGGGAAACCAGACGATGGGTAACGTTGCTCCCGGTTCTTCTTCTTCGTTCTTCCTGCTTCTTCCTTCATCTTCTTGCGCGGTCGCGCGAGATGCGCCCAGCTGCAACGGCTCGATATTAACCCTTTCGCTACCGACAAAATACTCATTGTGGCCTAAATGCCTTCCTACGACCCGGGTTCACGATTACGTTCATTGCCGTAATTATTACACTGCGAGAACGTAGTTTATTTCACTATGTTCGATGTCCACATTTTGTCTACTTTCTTACATACTTCGTTATACACCACGTGGTGAATACGGACGAAACGAAGTATTAAGATATCTCATAAGTTTCTTCTATTTTTTATACGCAATTAATACAGAATATTTGTTGTTTAAGGATTTATTGCATTAAATATGAAGTGTTCTACTATGTTATCTTTTTCTATCTGTTAGGAAACCTCATTATTTCCTCTTTCTAAAATTATTAAAACTTGCTAAATTATTTGTCGAAGGTCCCTTTACTTCTTGTCAGGAAAGAAAGACACTCATGTTACATTCTAATGAAATAAAGTTTATAGTGTCATATACTAAGGCTGTAAGCTGCTATTATGCTACCGAGTTAAGTGGTCTACTAAGAAAACGAGGCATCCTATAAAGAACGTTGTTTCACCGAATCATGTGAGAAGCATCTCGGGTTTTCAAGATGTCGCACATGACTCTCGTGCGTGAAGTCCAAACGCGTACCACACGTGACCCCGCAAAAGATTGAAATTTCCCTAGATTCCCGCCTCCCGTCGCGTTCCCCTTCATCAAGCACCGTTGCCCGTATCCCGGTTTCTCCTATTCATCTCTGTTTCTTAAATCAACACCGGCAACAATCCGGCATTCATCGCGAACAAGGATATCAAGGTAGATCGTAACCGAGCTGCTGATGGTACATCATCTGTTGGCGCAAAGTCGCGACTGAAAATAAAGAGAAAGGAGATAAAGATGACGTATCATCACAGGCAACACGGTTCCAGTGTCCTCACGATGGAAACAATGCACCTACCGATCCTAGCGACTCTTTCTGGCTCCTATTCTTCGTCGTCGCTGCTACGAAAATCGTCCCCCTCTGTATATCTTCGTGGATTCCTTCATTTTCGTATCTGCTCGTCATTTTTACTCCTCATTAGTTCACGGATGTAAGCGCATTCATTTACGAAGCATATTTTTAGAAGCAAGTTTTTAAGTCATTTCAAGTTTTGAAGATTTATAGAGTTCAAGGATTTGGAGCTTAAAGGATTTAGAAATTTAACGATGTTTAGATTTAGGGATTCTGGGACGTAGGGATTTGTGAACTCAGAAATTTGAGAATATGGAGATTTGGTAACTTTAGGAATTTGGGAACTGAAGAATTTTGTAATTCGAGTATAGATAAACTCGTGAAAATTTTGGGAATTTAGAAATAAGGAAATTGGAAAATTTCGGAATACCAAAATCAGATGTGAAATTTGAGTAATGTGAAATACGAATAGTCGAAAAATATTAGAAATTCTTTAACTGCCCTAACTGGAGGTACTGGATTTCCACGAATGCGAGTATATGCAAATTTGTAAATTCCCAAATTCGATCCGTCGAAATATGGAACGCTCGCCTCTCCGTTATCATGCAGATGAATCCTTCGTACCGGAGAGTCCGTCGCACACGTTTTCGAATCGCGGAAGGAAAATCGATGCGATCGCGTGCGAGGGCTGTAACGGTATTCGGAGTGCGGGGTCGGGGCTGTCGATCGTACGAAGAAAGGTAAGACGAGACGGGGCCCGATAAACGCGATGCAGAACGTTTCGAGAAGAAGGCTCGCGGTATCGTGACATTGACTCGGGGACCGACTCAACATCGAGTTGGCCTAATGACTAATAACATCCGTGATTGAACGCGCCGCGAACCCGCGACACCGTGTCGCGAAAGTAGGCACAATTTACGAGGACAAGCTCGTTTCTCTGTATCCTTCCACCGTCGATTTATTGCCATTATCGAGGGATCCATTAAATCGTGCCATTGGCCAGATCTTTCTCGACTACGTTGCACGTGGACGCGTCAAAGGTGAACCTTGATCTTGCTTTATTGATGCCTCGACGTTCGAGTGACGCGTGGACTGTCATCTAGGGAGATTGAGTCGTCGTGAGATTTCATTCGAACGTCGTCGGGAACAGGCTTCGGGCTCGGGTTCTCTGCCATCATTTATTACGGCTAATCGGAATATTCATTTTAATACGTATAATAATTAACCAGTGCTTCTCAATGGGAACGATATTAATGGTGAAAACGTTGGGCGATCATTAATCTTCGCCGATGATTCCGTCGAGAAATAAATTTGCAAGATAAGGTACAAACATAAAATAGAATAGAAAATACAAACACGGAATAAAATTAAATAAAATGCAAATACAGACAAAAATTAAATAAAGTACGGACATAAAGAATAATAAAATGAGGTAAAATAAAGTACAAACTTAAGAACAATAAAATGACATAAAGTACAAACATAAAAAACAATAAAATGAGATAATATAAAGTACAAACACAAAATACAATAAAACAAGAAACAAAGAAGAAAATAAATATACATGTAGGATAAAATAAAAGAGTCAACTACGCGTGCAAGATACAGTGTCAACGATCGAAACAGTATGAAAAAATTAAATAAGTGTTGTTAGCAGGAGCAACGTCCTGCATGTTCGGAACGACGGATCGTGTGCATTTCGCGAGGCGATAACGAACTCGCGATAAATACGCCCCGTTGTCTATACATCACGAGACGAATATATTCGGGGAGGGGCGGTGGCGCGGATAAATCAGAAAACGTTCGCGCGTAATTGTCAGTGTCGTCGGTGTAACAGCGGGTTGTTAAAGATTCGACCACAAATTTTCTGCCGGTCTGTCCGCGTATTTGGTGGGGTGTCTACCTGAGGCGATAGCGGATGGGCTCCGTGCACGCGCGATGCGGACCTCTCCAGTCCGCGAACAGCGCTCCAACGCGAAGGACGTGGGAAAGATCGATTCGTCGTCGCTTCTCGATCGAACGTTTCCCTCTGTAGATTCGCGCTCGGCTCGATCGAACCGGTCAATAAATCGATCCGGTGGAATTCGGCGGGAAATTCGAATCTCTCCTCGGGTGATCGCGACGGGAGTCGAAAGATCGGTGAAGTGAAGCAGTGATCGGTCCCGTGGTGCGAACCTGTACGTCGTCAGAGGTGTCGGTCGACAAAGATTTCGTTTGTCCGGAGCCGTTCGATCGGTGCCGCGATAAAATTGTCGGCGCGCGAACAACGAACAAGCATGGCCAAGGCGGCATGGTCGTCGAACCCGAGGGGACACGGGCAAAATTAGCCACGGCGTCGATCGCGCCGTGACCTTGACCGGCGTTCACCAACCTGACGAAAATCGAGAGTGCCGTGGCCGGCGAACCGGAGGACCCCGTGGCCCCTGCCGCTGAAGGACAGCTCGTGGGAAGGGCGTACGCGGCCTGAGATGCGCCATTTTCGAGAACCGATGCGAGAAGGTGAACGATCCTTGGAGCGTTTCGCCGCAGACCGGTAATGGGATACCAGAGGTGACGGCAAGATGAACGGTCACGGTTCCACCAATGAGGTACTTGCGCTACGTTCACGTACGACGTTTCTTTTCCTCCTTTCCTTGCCTCTTTTCTTTTTCCTTCTCCCCCCCATTTTTTTTCTTCCTCGTTGCCGTGTCGCTCGCGTGCTCGCGCTTTCTTCTTCTTGTTGCGTTCTAAATTCGACGCGCCACGGACCTTAGGGCTCGTACACATTGCGCCCGATGAGCCTCGGGAACCCTCGATACGCCTCTCGTTAGGATATGTCGGGATTTATGCGGTTTTCTGGACACCCGAGTTCGAGACAACGTAGCGATTTCGGATCATTTCAGACTTCGGATCCCAGACTTTTAAGTTCTCGCATTAGTTGCTGGAATTATTGCCTGAATTGATTTCTCCAGATGTAGACTTATATTCAACTGCAGAGATTTAAACCGTTTATCGATAAGGAAAAAGGTATAAGGCGAGGTGTTGTGCTACAGTTTGGTTTATGGCCACGCGTTGTATCGCTACGCAGAATCTCCATACACCGAACTACCGCATGTGGTATTATCGTGTGTTACCCTGGCTGAATTACCACGCGTTGTATCGCCACATGTTACATTACCACTCGTCGAATTATTATGCAAAGTATCACCGTCGCATGAATTTTTATAACTTGAATAACAACACATTTTATCGCCACGCGTTGTATCGGAACGCGTTGAATAACTACGCGTTGTATCGTCACGCATCGATCTAACACGTTGTATGAACACGTGCCGAATTAATAGGCGTTATATCGTCACTCGTCGAAATACCACGCACGGTATTGGCATACGTCGAATTTTTACGCGTTGTATCGTCGCATGCTCGAATACCACGGATTGTTATCACGCGTTGAAATACCACGCGTCGTGTTATCTCGTGTTGAAGTACCACGCGTCGCGTTATCATACGTTGAGGTACCACACTCTGTTTCGCTACGTGATGAATTATCACGAGTCGAATTAATCCGCATCGAATCACCGTGCTACGAATCACGTTCCCACGCATCTATACGAACGAAAAGAAACAATAAAATTTTATGCAAATTTCTAAACAATTACATGAACGTTTAGTTCGAACATTCAGAGTACCGATGCCATTAACCGAAAAATAATTAACTTCACATAAAAATATCTAACTGCGACTTATCGTATTTCGCACCAAATATCAATAACTGTTATTAGAAGCGAGATAAAGCCAAGCAATTACGTCAGTGCGTTATATAACGAGTGTATAGGTGCATAAAGATTACAGCAATTATTACCAAAGGATAACGAAGCTATTGCGAAGTTAATTGTTGGAAGCACGAAAGAATGTTCGAAGAAATATTAAAAAATCGCTAAGCTCGGACGATCGTCGGGAAGAAATTTCGCGAGCTGCCGCCGTTAGCTGATCGATGCAGAAATAGTTGCACTTTTGATCGCACGGAAGGAACTCGATATTACGTGGGTTCCTGAAACCGTTTCTGCACAACGTGCTCGAGTTGCAGCCGGGCTTGGACGTTTTATTTGCGTCTGTGTGCACGAACCCTTATATATATATAGCCCCACGCAAAGACGTGGAATTTCTCGAAGTTCGCGAGCGTGTCTTGCGTGTTCGTGCGGCTCGCACAACGATCTCGGAATGTTTTAAATAACTCGTCTATTTTTCGACGAGCTTTCCGTATACCTACCGGCGTATCGATCCGCGAATCCAAATGGAAAATTCAACGGGACTATCGTCGACCGACCTTAAACGTTTTATCTTAATCCCCGCGATGTTTCATCGTGGCAAACAATTAACGATTATAATTTTCACTCCGGCGTATACGACGATTCGCGCGTGTCGAAATACGAAGCTATATCGATTCGTGCGTTATCGAAGGCTTCTGTACACCTCCCGTTGGCTCGTTGCTTTTACCGAACGCCGAACCTTCGCGATTTCCAAACGGGTTTCGCTCGAATGAAAAAAAAAAAAGGACGGAACGAGGGAGGCGATAAGGCGTTATAGCTCGCTGATTAGATAAGCTCCGGTGACATGTACGGCATTGTTAGCGCGTCGGAACTCGTGTCGTACTTTTTCAATGCTCCACATTCATACGGAACGGTTCGAAACTTTTCCAATCAGGCCGGATCGATCTGCCGAACGGTCGGAACACTTGCCGTGATCACCATTACTTACCTGGCACGATTCGAACGAGAATGTGGCCCGTTCAGCCGCGGAATTGTTCGTGAATAGACGCGCGTATCGTCGTCGGGCAATTTTAATTATCGAACGAAGATAGCGACGTTATAGCCGCGGCGAAACGCGCGATAAGGTTCCCGTTCCGCGTATAGTACAGTGTATACCGTTTGAAATTTCGATAGTCGAGCAACCGTGGCCGAGATATCGAGGCCAGACGGTTTTCCATCTTTTCAGTCTCGGGACTCGGGGATTGATTGGACATCTCGAATGGAGAATCGCTGGCGGGTAGCCAACAGAGTCACCGAGAGAAAACAGTACGGTTCGTGGAAGCTTTCTTTTACACGCAATGGTAAAAATCGAAAGGCAAAGTTTCATTTTTTCTTTTTTTTTCTATACCGGCCCACGAGTACACTCCCTTGCTTGCGAACACATCGGTAATCACGGTTCCGGGAACGACCGGATATCAGTCACGTTTTATCTGCTCGCGATTTTTGCATAGCCATTATCATTCGTTTGCTGCTCGATATGAACCTCGACTCGATATTCCTCGGAATGTTTTTCCTCGTTTGCTCGATAAAAATCGATTTATTCGTGCGAACGTCTGCAACAGTTCGCGGAATATCTTAGCGAACTGAAGCCGTTCGGAAAAAGGATTTTCTGTCGATATTTCACGATCTTGAAAAAATACACGAAATCGTGTGAATTGCGTTTCGATCGGGGGCTCGAAGTCTGTTAAAATACGGACAAAATTATGAGAATTACGCTTCGATCGAAATTTAACGTCTGCTAGGAAACAGATAATGTTACGTGTAGTATGTTTAAACAGGCGTTGCAAGTTTATTTGAAAATCGGTAAAAATTATGTGAATAACATTTTGCACGATACTGGACGTTTGTTGAAAAATCAGACAAAATTATGTGAATAACATTTTGTACGATACTGGAAGTTTGTTGAAAAATCAGACAAAATTATGGCAGTTACTTTTTGATCAGCTTTTAAAATCTGTTAAAAAGAAGATATAAATGTGTGAATTAATTCTTAATCACTGTTACAAGCGTAAAAAATGGAGCAAAAGATTACCTCAATAATAATCGCAATCTTTTGAAAAAGTATATGATAGCATATGATGACGTTAGCTATCTTGAAATTATCATTCAAACACCAAAATTCTGGAATAACTTCACTTAGTTACATTACGTTCTACTAATTTTGAACAAAATTAGTTTCCTTATTTATTTGAACAGAATATAAGTTACTCTTTAATTTGTTTCATTTCAATATTCATTATCATCCTTTGATTTCGTCGAATGCTTTGATACATCGAACATATCGCTTTGCTGTCGATCGCAAAGATATTCAATCGAAATAAAGTATGTATTTAATTAATAAATCGGCTTTTAAAAATTTAATGTTCCACTAAAGTCAAATGAGAATTTCGCTTCATTGGTTCTTTACAAAGTTCCGAAAGTTCCTATTAAAAATCATTTATTACGTATACAATAATTATTTCGATAATGACTATCGGTCGGCCGTTCAACAAAAATTACCATGTTTATTATTAAAAACACGATCAATTCAATTTATCATTTCCTGACCCGGTTTGCTATCGTATCAACGTTATAACGAAATATTTAAACGCCATTTACGTTAGATTGGTGGCGCCAGGCATCGACAACCCATACGGCAATCAACGAATTAAACGAGCGCAGTCTACTTTAATTAAAATTTAAAAAAAAAGCACCGAATGAAATTCCACGGGGAATATCTCTGGTCCTTGGAGCGCCATAACTTTTAATTTCCACCGCGAAACAAGTATAACGAGAACGGGGTTTATATAGTGGCGACAGCGGCCATAGCGCCATTAATCTCGCATAATCATGGCCGATTAATTGGCATGCAAATGAGCTCGGACACAAATTACCACGAACGAAGGCGGGTTCCGTTCGTTCGATGCCGCTTATTCCTTCTTCATCTTTGTCCCCTTTTCGTCGTCTTCTCTTTTACCTTAATCTTCGGTTAATAATCAAAGCAGCTCGTGCGTCCCCTTTTGCCCTAACCCGACAGGTAAAACGCAAGTTTCGATCGTGGATGGATCCTAGTCAAGGATCTTCGAAATTCACAAACCGGAGCCGAAATAGTCCTTCTGGGAATCGTTTCTCGGTTTTTAAGGTCATCGTATAATGTGTCCTTTCGCTGTGGATTCTTTTGCTCGACCAACTCTTCCTCTCCCTCTTCTGTATTTCAAGAAGGACTACTCGAAAGCGCTCGTCTAGTCGAATGTTTGCGCTACCGCATGAAATATTCATCGCATTTCGCGGACCAATCGTTTTGATGCATTCACAAAGCTCAGGCAAATTGATATCCGTTCCTAGAATTCGCTGCTACGTAATAGGAAATGTATAATTACGTTATGTTTGTATAATTTCTCGATACAGGCTTTCGAAGTAAACATTTTAGACGCTAATTTTTTGATGTAGAGATCCAGGGTGTAGTGATCTGGATTATTGGGATTTAACATGTTGACTGCCACGCTAACGCAGTTGAACATTTAATTAGATAGTATTTTTATGATTAATAAATCCTACCAAATATGTTCACAATATTTTGCTTTATTTATTATTCATAGATCCAAGTAATTACTAGCAGTGTTTTCAATTAGATAAATGAACAGATTTTTACTAAATAGATGATTCGTATGGAGATTTAAGCGTCATCTATATGTGGATGTCGTGGTGATCAAAATGTTAAGGATAGATAGAGATTTGGGGATAAAATGATTCGGGATATTGAATTACATCGAATAATGGAGTTTGAATAGCGCAGCAGTCTCGAATGCAAATACCGAGTTTCGAATTTGGCAAAATATTTTCTGTTGAACCGTCGCAGCTCGAAAGTTCAGGTGGTAAGAATCCGTGAACGAAGTGGATTTTAAAGCGACGCGTTCGGTTGTTTACGAAGCGAACGTCTGGCAAACGGTCGAAATCCGTCGTTATCTTATCAGGAATTCATCCGCGGGAATTAAAATGTTGCGCTGCGTAACGAAGGTGTCTGATATTCTTTCGAATCGGCCGACCAGAAATTATCCGAACGGTCTCGAATTCCGAGCGAACATAACTCCAACGCGAGAAACGTGAACGTAAATCGCGCCGATTTCCTACGCCCTTCGAAGATTTAACGGAGGATCCTATGGGATTCGGTGGAAACGCGAAAAAAACTCCACGGGACCAACGGACGGGATCTTTGTCGCCGACTGTTGCGAATCAATTTTATGCAACGGGTTTACGAGCATCTTACGGCCTGTCCACACGGACCGGATGGCAATTTCAACAGGGTCTTCGTACTCGTAAAACGTTATGGTCGGTAATCCGAGGTTAACTCGACGAAAACCACCGGAATCCACCCTCTACCGCGTCCTCCGTTCGTAATCTCGTTTTCGCCAATGCGTTCTCCGTTCAAATTAAGCGGAAATTAAGGTTCTCCGTGGTATTCCACTGTTGTCGAATCCGTGAACGATTCAACGACTCGAACAGACACGAGGACGTTCGCGTTATCTCGAAGAATAATGATGGTTTAGCGGTGTCGCGTTTTATGGCCTTCTACTAAAATGTTCACGGTTGTTCTACGCTCGTGATAATAATACTCTTCTTGCGCAATATGGACTGGATGCGGGACTATTTGAAAAGTGCGAACGAAAGAAAACGACGGCAAGTTTTTTAATTTCAACGTGGAGTAGCGAGGTTAAACGGTCTTCAATGATTTTGCTAAACGCGCGGAATGAAGATTATTTATGGAAAAATCGCGCAAATTTGCTTTGAACGTCGAAGCAAGGTTTCAGAAGGTTATTAAATCTTGAACTTGGCAGGTCCCTTTTCTGCGGAAACTTCGAAACGATAGGAGTTACGACCGAAAGCAGCGAATTCTTCGACATTTTGTTCGAATTGCTTTTTCACTACCGTTACAAAATGGCGGACCGTTGCCGAAACGAATGTAATGTTACGAAAACTGTGACAGATCAATTTGCGAATCTCCAGAAAGAGTACGTGCTGTTTCGTTAAAAGTTACCAGGTTCCTGAACCAAGATCCACGCGGTAGTTTCTCCGCGGACAAATCGAATGAAACACGTGACGGTGTTCGTGACTGTTCCTTCTTTACCCGTAATTACACATACGGGAAACGGAAACGGGATGACCCGGCTATTTTTCAAGCAATAAGAAAGTCCCGAAAGTCGGTTCGCGGCTGCGAACTTTCTTAAATCCTATAACGGATCCGTGAATCCTCGTAATATTTAGAGTTTCGGTCTCAGCCTCTCGGAAAAGTTTCGCGAACTCGGCCACGAAACTTCTCGGGATCTTATCCTGCTGGTCGCGATGCTCCACCCTCTCGTGCTTCCACTATTACCCAGGATTCTGTGGACGTGGACGCGATAGAATTTGAAACGGTTTGCGTCATGCGGTTGGGGAAAGATGACGCGAATACTGTTAATGTATTCAGACCTCGATTAATCGACTGAATGAACGCTCAAATAATTTCTTGAATACGGTACTTATTCGGGTATCGACTCTCGAATGCTCGATGTCAGGTTAATTGTGCTTAGATCTCTATCCTTCTCTTTCGATAGAGTTAGTCTTCTGCATTCCTAGATTCTTAGATCACTGAATCCCTACTCCATCTTTTCAAATTTCTACCGATTTATCGATGATGTTCGGAAAACGAGATCGACAGATACCCGGATCGTCCAATATCTGCATTCCACGATACTTATTACCTTCGTTTTGGCACATTCATTCCATTAACAAAATAAAGTGGGCATGGTCCTTTAATTATTATAAAGTACCATATCATCACCGCTTGCGGATGTTTTACCGATTGCATCACACAATCTCGATGGAATTGATCATATAAGTACAAACAAATCTTGTGTTCTCCAAATCTGACCTCACGGGTTGTCGACACTTGAATCTAACGTAAACGCTGGTACACTTAATCGCTCGTCACTCGCATAATTTGATTATTACCACGATAGTAACAAGTCAGTTATTATATACATCATTATCGACGTATTTACTAATAATTTGAACGAGCTAAGACAATTTTCCATACATGTTATGAGCATACAAGTGAAATTTTCGTTGTGGTCCTAATTCGATGAGCAAGGTATTCTCGGGTACAGCTCGATAAGTTCAATTTTATGGATACTTTACAACACCGTTTTCCTTGAGAAAAGTAGTCGGCCGAGACAGTCGAGCAAACACGTGTCCACGTTAATCGCGTATGAAAAGGAATCCTTTGAAAACCCGTGCTGAGTTCACACGCGATAGGCGGGTGTAACACACACACAGTGGGTCTGTGGGTTACTCTGCGGCCGTGCGGAATTATTCGGCTCGTGGAACGAAGCGCTAATGAATATTGATGCTTCACACAGGTTCACTGTAGCCGAGGTCGATGCATTAGCATCATTAACGCTGCTCTCCGGCCGGTAGAACGTTCGAGTTGAAAGGACGAGTTCGACCACAAGAGGCATTCCCAGAAAACGTCGAAGAAAAAGTGACAACACCTTCAAAATTTGTCAATCCCTTTTGTCTTGAAGTACATTCTTTTTGCCGACGCGAAGTATCGTGCGATCGAAAAGTCTTCTGATAACGAGTATACCCGAAGAACACAGGACAGATGCTCCTATTATAAATTATACGAGAAAAAGTAAAGAAAAGCGAGGAAATGTTACACTTTTGCTCGATAAATTAATAATTTATTAACGCTAATTGCGTCGAAATGAAGTTTTAGACTGACGTGTAGACACATCGAACGCAGTTAACTGGTTAATTTGTCAAATGTTTCGAATCAAATTGAATTCGTTAATCACGACTTTATAAATTAAACAGCGATGGCGGTCTACGTGTCAAATTAGAAAGAGGACGCGCAGTTACGTAGTCGTTCATTATCGCCACGCGAGATAATTGATAATTGCTCGTAATCACAATATTATTAATGGACTCGTGTGTTTTTCGTGGATTTAAAAGCCACCGGTGAGAGATAGGAAAAGTTCAAAGTCAAATGATCGTCAGCGGAAAGCTGCATTTAGATGGTATCTAATCGGCGGGCCAGAAGGTGTAATCGAACGTAGAAATCTCTGTCGTCGGTATACAGCATTGAACGAGGTCAGAACGTGACCAATTGGCAGACCACGAAACAATTTAATGCGATTAGGTGTCGGTAGGGGTGCGGCGACGTCTGTCCCCTGTCAAATTTCGCAGCCGTTGACGTTGTTCGAAGTGTAGAATCGTGTCGGGTCGCCGGTAGCCTTACCCCTTTGCTCGATCGATCGATTTAAATCGACTCAAACCTCTTCCTTCCATCTCGCTAACCTCTATCCGCGACAGGAGCCAATATACAGGAGCCACAGATATTTTCTCGATAGTTTCCGAAACATTTTTTCTTTTTTGCCTCCTTTTGTCGGGATTTAATTTATGAGAGGCCCCCGATAAATCAAAAGAAAAAGTGGGTGGATATTCCGACCGATAGTCCGGGGCCGAATGTTTTCTTACTTTATCGATTACCATTAAAGACCGTTCTGAACTTTTTCCACGATGCCGCTACTTCACTTTCTCGCCGGGAAATCTTTCGGGTTCGTTCGACGATTAAGCAGAGAAAGAACGTTCGACGGTGTGCCGTTCAGCAATCGTCTCCTCGATTATTTCAAGTTCGTTCCGACGAGATCGTTTCTCCGCTTTCTGGCTGCTCCAAAGTTTTCGCGTCGACTTCCCGTCTGCTTATCGGCCTTATCGAATCGTTGACTCGCGATTAAATCACGGGGATTTCGGTCAGACGTTCATAAAACGGGGCGAAGACGTTCGCTTGCAGGGAATTGCACGTTGTTTGAAACGCGATTTGTAAACCCGCAGACGTGACAGATAGAAACCGCGCAAATTTGGACTCGACAAACTTATGGTCTGAACACTAGACGGCATTTGTATCATACTTACTGTAAAATTGAAAATCAGGTGAAAATAAACTGATGAGAATCAAGTCAGATTTCAAGAAAACCAGGTTAACAGATTTTGTAATTTTCAATTGAAAATTTGACCACTTTGATAGCTTCAGATTTCTCTATGATCCGATCCCGAAGTGCCTAAGCCCCGAAATCTCAAGGTTTCCTGAACTCCCACGCGATCCGTAACGCGCTTTCGGCAACACGATGATCGAGTGGGTGGAAACAAAGGCGCCGTAAATTCTAACGTATCATTAACACCTGACGGAAAGAACATTCGAATGAATTGTTCAAAGAGAACACCTAGAAGTTGTCCTATACAAACATCTATGAACGGCCGAGTGTATCGAATGCCAAACACTCGAGCCGCGGTTGAAAAGCAATTTCAATCTATCCTTCAAAAAGAGAGAAACATAAAGGTAACACGCGTTTCTGTGGAGCACCTCCTCGCATTCGCGTGGATGTTTTCTGCGAGCCGCATATCCCACACGCGGAATAAACGAACGATGTTATCTCGCCGCGGAATCGAGATAACTCGCCCACCTATGGCCCTGTCGGTGAAGGAACGAACAGCTCGCGGTGGTCGTCGAGAATGACGGCAAAGGAATCGCTCTATTACCGGTCCGCTTATACGCCGATCTATCGCGTCTGAGAGCGCGAGAAGAGGCCGTTAGTCAAGCGGCTAATATCACGTTGTCCGTCCAGCTGGCTCGGCCTTCGGAGAAAGAAAGGGTTCCTAACAAACGACGAGAGAGAGAGAGAGAGAGAAGGAGGAGGAGAGAAAGAGGGAGAGAGAATGATCTTGGCTCCTTATTATCCGTGACTCCTTCGAACGCCGTACGAACGCTAATTACTAACTTTCATTACGAGTCACGCTCTAGTCTTGTCGAACTGTGGGCCGATCGCGATTGCGGAACGGCTTCCGTGGCTACAAACTATAACGTTGCTCGATTTATAACGCGTTGATCGAGATTTGGCGATTTGAGATTGTAGGGATTCGAGGATGCGGGAATTTACGGTTTGGAACTTTGGTAGGTTAGGAATTTGGTGGTTCGAGGATTTGGCGATCTGGAGATTTGAGGATTTGATGATCTGGGGATTTCGGAATTAGGGGTTTGGATATTTGCTAATTTAAGTATGTTGGGGATTTTGGAAATGTGGGAATTTAGGGATTCGAGGATGCGGGGATTTGGGAACTTCAGGTTTGGTACTTTGTTGGATTAGGAATTTGAAGGTTCGAGGATTTGGAAATCTGGGGATTTGAAAATTAGGAGTTTGGAAACTTGATAATTTAAGACTTTTAGGAATTAGAGGCTTGTGGATGAGAGAATTTGAGAATTTGATGTTTGGAACTTCGGTGAGTTAGGAGTTTGGAAGTTTGAGGACTTGGTAATCAGCGCCAGAAAGTACATTCTTGCACGTTTTATCGGTACAAATGTCTGAGTGTAAGTTTCAGCTATATAATTTGAAAAGGTCGATAAGCAGCTTGCAAAATTGTTACAGTAAATTCCTCAAAGTTCTGAAATCGGCATCGATCATCCACGAAATAAAGAACCAAAGCGCATATGAATCAACGTCGTATATTTTATTTATTTACTTTGCTGCCTCAGCCTTAATTTTCACTTAAGTGCCCGTTATACACTGGTACATTCAGCGTTGTGTTACGTAGTTGCCATTGAAAGAGGTTGAAATATAGCCTGGAGCGCGTCGATGCGCTAAACCGGCATTAAAAGCGAAGGAACAGAAAGACGCAGGAAAGACTCGGGTAAAGGAAGCTGCATAATAATTGCGACTATTAATCAAAGTAGCCGCGAGGCTTACGCAGGAATAAGCATCGATTAGCTCGGCTGCGTGGCGATGATCCGCGTGGGCGATCGACCGACCAGTTTCTATGGCATTCGCGTTTCCGCCGTGTGTCACCGCGATAGATGCTGAAATAGGGTGTTGTCAGAGGGTTCGAGCGAGTGTTTAGACGCGGAAAGAGAACCCTTATCTGTGTCGACGAGCCAGAACGTCGTTTGACGTTAATTACCGACGTTCGAGAGGAGGGTGAATGATTACGAACGGGCTGGAGATGAAGATAGCAGGAAAGCTCGGCACTCGAATCGCGAGATTATTCGCGATTATTAATCAAACGGTCGGTACGTATCGATTGGCAATTTCTACCTCGTGCCTTATAATTTCTACCAATGATCAATGACGATCGGAACGGTAGACCGGTATCTATGTGCTTCATTAGCTAGACCGTGCCTAATGCGCTGATACGAGCAAGATTCACTCCGGATGACGGCGACTATCTTAAACTGTAACTACGATACATTTACCGCTTCGAATCGATCTTTTGTGCCCGATTGATTTATTCCTGCCCGATTGTTCGTGTAGGTGAGAAGCTAATGACGGAGCTGGGTGACCACGGAGAAACTATAATCCGGTATCGAGGCGATATCGATTGGAAAAGTGTCTTCGCTTCGTCCGATATATTTCATTTTACTTTATCGACCAATATTTTCCTATTACTTGATCAACTTCGTACGAAGCAGCTTATGTTAATGATCTTAGCTTGTAGAACGATTTACATATAATTTGCATGCATGGAATGATTCTGTTTTATTGTACTTTCCTTCTTGATGACATTGACTCGTTTCTTTCAGGAAACTTTCATACAACGTGGGTTGTTCAGATCGTTGTATCAGACGAATGCATTAGATCATTGTATCGGATGATTGTATCAGATCATTGTAAAGGATGAGTACATTAGATCATTGTATCAGATGAGTGCATCAAATCATTACACCAGATGAATCATTATGTGAGATCATTATATCAGATGTGTGCAGCAGATCATTGTATCAGATGATTACATCAGATTATAGTATTAGATGATTATACCGGATCACTGTATCAGATCATTGTATCGAACAATTGAATCAGATGACTGTATCAGATCACTGTATCAGGCCACTGTATCAGATCATTAGATCTGGATCAGTATACGAAATCATTAGGTTGGGATCATTGTACAAGATCATTAGATCAGACCATTATTTCCTTACACGAAATTGTGTCAGACCATCAAAATACATTTTATAAAATTTCTTAAATCCTTTGCTACATCCTAACAACTACCGAACGTTGAAAAATAGAATTGTTTAAGTGCGCAGTAAAGAACGATACGTCCAAATACATTCGCCTACAAGTTTCCCGTTTAATCCAAGATGATTTTAACGATCATAATCGTATCCCGATGGAATCCACACGGTGTCAAGAGAGATTCGAGTGTCGGAGAACAGAAACGAACACAAACGAATGGGGAACGTGTTAAATCAATTCCAGGCATAGGTAGACATCGGACCGTGACAGCCGGCGTGAATCCTGGCGCTCGCCGACACTTGTAAACGTAGCTTTAAGGTTAGCAGAGGGGTGTAGACACGCTACGACAAAGTGGCCGTGGTGTGTTCGCGGTGTAACGGCCGTGTGGTTACCGGTTTATCGTGCGAGAATACCTCCGGCAGGCGCGGAGATGCGCACAATGAACGAACAGCCACGCAAACCGGTGAACTCGAACGATTTTCCGAGCTGAATTCGTGGCTCGAGGCGAACCAGCGACGTCCGCCGCCTCGTGATTAATGTATCTAATTACCTATCTTGGCTTCTTCACGCTATTCGAGTTTGCGAAGGGTCTTGCAATTAGCCTAGGTACCTCGTAAACGCCGTAGACGATACCTTCTGTCTGTCCCGTTCGTTATGCTTCTTCTTACGTATGCGTTCGATCGTTGCCAAGGTTGAAATCGGTGCTTTTCGATCGATAGTTGCCACGTGATATTCTGCGCGATATTCTGGTGGAGATTATTCTGACCCATGCATTAACCCTTTGCATTCGAAAGCATTTTTTACTATTAACAAATAGCGACTCTAACACTTTCGAAAAGTTTCATGAATTTTTTTTAACACTAAAACTACCGGCATTTAATTCGCAATTATTTTGATGTTAAAGAAAAGTCGGTAAATAAATGAACAAACGACGAAAATTATTTTTTTTTCTGTTATAATTCATCGATATTGTCCGTTTCGCTATGTTCAAACGACGCGTATGCCAAGTTAGGTATGCTCAGATTTTGTGGATGTTAAAGAATAGTCGAAACTCCTTCGGTATAACATTTTAACTTTCCTTGTTTGCCAGAATACATTGAGATCCATTTGAGTTTCCACACACTCCGATCTATAGTTGCAGAATAGACCAAAGCGAGTTTCGGTACACGTCTCTCAATTAACGTACGAACATAACGCGAATAACAGACATTAATGTTAATTCTCTTTTCAGCCGTTGTGTATTATATATCAGAATTGTCTCAATTAGGATTCTAGAATATGTGGTTCCCAGCGAGTTTCAGCAATGAACAGCTGTCTCTAACTGACGCTACAACTAAGAGAATCATTTGACATGGGGTTAATAAAGTCGTAAATAGTTTGATAGAGAATGTGTCCCATTGATAACGTCCATAGATGTGTTCCATAGATAACGTTCATAGAGGTATTCCATAGACAACATCTACAGAAGTATTCCATAGATAACGTTCATAGAGGTATTCCATAAATAACGTCCATAGATGTATTCCATAGATAAAATCCATATACTACGTATATCACAGATAAGATTCATAGACATATATCATATGTAATATTCACTGGCGTATTTCATTGATTAACCTCAATATTAGTATTCCATAGATTAATCTATATATAGATATTCCAGAAATAAACCTCTATAGAGGTATTCTATAATATTAACGTTCATAAATGTATTCTAATAACGAATCTCACAAATACACATATGACACGACAGTCAAAACACGCATACGATAGCAAATGGTACAACGAAACAAGGAAGAAGTCATTTGCAGAAATATCAGACTGTACACCGATTCGTGACATCTGGTAATTGCTTCATTACCCATCTGATGGATGATGATTATGCTTCCAGCTCGTACATAGCGCGGTCCCACAAACTAGACAACAAGCGTTACCATTCTCTCGATTAGAATCGAAAAAAAGGTATCAAAAGAACTAGGCGAACGACTCGAGGAACGAGAGCGTCTTCAGCATCGTCCGAACGTATCGGTAACATGCTCGTGAATCCAAATTTGAAAGCAACGAGATTGCAGGCCGGATTTCTATCCTCATTACAGCCGTCATTTGCGTCGGCAATTTCATGACGTGGTGCGTTTCTACCGAAGCCAAGATCGATCAGGTCGCTAATGCGAAGGTAGATTTATCGCGGGCCAGCATCTCCCGTTCGACGAACGCGGGATGAGAAATGGACCGCTAGCAAGGGAAAAGCGGAACGTCGCGAACGATACAACCGAACGGACAGTGTCTCGTTTGTCTTCGGTTTCGCGGACCGGACGAAGTGGGCCTTAACGAGAGGGACAGCTCGGCTTAACGATATTTGCTGAGACATTTCGCTGACAGCGGAACGAATGATCGATATACAGCCCCTTTCCGATCCGATGATTCGACCGAAACGAATCGGAATCTACGCGGATAAGTAACTCGACAATTTACACCGACACTTTATTTATGGACTCGAAATTCATACAGTACCAGGCCTTCGCGGTTGCGTCCAGAGAGTCGTGATATTTTATCTGTTTGATATACAACCAGTATTCAACGAGATTTAACAGATTTAACATTTTCGATAGATTGTCAACAACAGTTAACAGTACATACCAACCAGCCTTAAAATAAATATATCACTAAAATTCTTCCAAGTTTCACTCACTCATCATCAAAGTCCACTAATATCAAGTTAGTTGTATGTGTTTAATCTTAAACACAATGAAAAACGTGTATGCAACATTTTGGTAGATACACTATGTAGGCAGTGCACACGCGCCACAAGATGAGCTCTAGAAAAAGTTAATACAAATTACTAAATCACTGAAAACAATTATTAAATTACTCACGCTGAAAATATCTATAGAGCTGGAAATATTTTCTTTAATCATAACTGCATTTTCGTCCGCACCTTGCCAGAACACCATTTTGTAGCGAATGAAATATTCAGCATAGCAAATACGATGTCCGTCAAATTGTGCGAGTCGTTGACGTTGGAACCAATAGAAATCACATACCTCCCAATTAATAATTTATTAGGCACACATAGTGCTGTTTGGAGCGGGAAAGAATGTGGATCAATCTACTCTCATCATTAACTCACTGTCAATCTACTGTCGTTAAGCGATACGATTAATACCGAATGCTTCGTAACGGTTGCGACCCATCGGATCCACGTGCCTGCTTTCGAGCTGCGAGCACGTTTGACGAATCTTCACCATGGATTCACTCGTAAACAAAGCTTCACGCGAGAGAATGTCCCCAGGGGCGGACAATATTTTTTGAAGAATTAATTTAAAGAAACTTTATGCAAATTCATGAAATGATTCAACCTCTGCGAATACTAACAACGATGAGAACACATTTAATACAACAAATTTAACAACACATTCAATATGACAAATTTAACAACACATTTAATATGACAAATTTATCAACACATTTAATACAACAAATTTATCAACACATTTAATACAACAAATTTAACAACAAATTTAATATTTGTTCCTTACGTGACAATTATTAAAGTGATCACCTACGTGTAACCGTAGTTGGCAAGTCTTACACATAAGATACGTAGGTTTTCTAATTCTATTCGCATAGCAAACACGACAGTCCCTCCGCATACCCTTTTTTATTACCAATATCTAACTAATTGATGTTTCAACCTTGGTCAATATAATCATATACATGTGCGAACGAACAAGCTGTTCCAGCCGTTCAAGCTGCCCATACACGTGATGTATGAGCCGTTAAAGAGTTAAGGGAGAGTGTGTCCAAGAAAGGGTACGAAGTACAAGACACAAGCAAACTTATAAGTTTGCTCGTGGAAGAGTCTATGATTTTTGTTGTCTCATGACAAGTTGCTGAAAATATCTTGGTCATTCAAGACATTGGATCGTAAACACCCTGTATATTCCGTGGTGAACACTGTCGTAGCTGTTTGGTCGATCGGTGGTCGTCTCTCGTGACACGCCAGCCGGAAGTGAAAGTGAGTGAACGGCGTATTTTTCGGTCGGAGAAACCGCGACATCTTGTCGCACGTCGGATCGATGATCGTCCCGTCGGTGAACTTGAATGGAAGTCCGCGAGAAAAGAAACGCGCGTGGGCGTAACTGACGTAATCCGGCCAGCGAACGAAATCGGCGATTCCTCGCGGCGATAAAGCGAGCTGTGTCCCGTTACACGATACCGTCCGTTGTTGTTTTACTGCCACGGAACGCTTCGTTACCGCGTGGTAGCCCGGAATCGTAAAGCGTCCGAGTTATTTCACGCTCGCCCGACGAATCCCTTTAAATCTCGCGGCCGGAGCGTGAAACGGCTCGTTTCCAGCCGAGTTGCGCTCGTTTCATCGGCCGCGATAAATAATACTCTCCAGCAGCGTTGTCCTTTGAAGAACAATTAATTGTGCCTGGACACACCGGGACCCAAGGCGAGAAATTTCATAGTCAGGATACGTCCGGGTTCTCGCTTCTGTTGCCAATTAACGGCGAGCTGGACGCCCAACCGGGCTCGTTCAGCGATGACAACGACGAGGAAGATGCTCATGCTCGAACGTTTCCGTTCGCTTTAGTTTCGCGCGTCACTTATGCTAATTCCGCCCGGTGCTCGTTAATTCCCCGGCGTTAAACCGCGTCGTTTCACGCTGGTACCCTACGTTCTTTAGTTTTATGCGAAACGCATGACAGATTTCTACCGATCGTTGGTGCACCGACTTTCTCTGCGGTTTTATAGACGGAATTCGATTTTACGCTGGTAATAACGCATGATTTGATCCTTGAAAGGCAGGTGTTAAGATCGACGCGGACGGCTGTGGGATCGTTTTAAACCGTAACTGGAAACGCGCGTATTATGCACAACCGTATTTTCGTATAAGTATTACGATAATCTTTCCGCGATGAATGTCGGCTCGTTTGCACTCGCACGGCTGTGAACGACGCGATGCTGATCTCGGCCGATCGTATCGTCGATATTTCACGGTTTGAAATGTTTATTGATAATTTCGGTCGCTCGGATATTGCAAGTTCGCAATTTGGGTAACTGGAAACTCGGGAATTTGGAATTTCGGGGTTTCGAGGCTTGAGAATTTATCATTTTTACAGTTGCAAATTTGGGAATTTGATAATTTGACAGCCTAAAAATTTCAGGCTTTGTAAACTTCATAATTTGACAATTTAAAAATTTGAGCCTTTGTGAATTTCATAATTTCACAATTAAAAAATTTGAGGCTTTGTGGATTTTATAATTTGACAATTTAAAAATTTGAGCTTCGTGAATTTGATAATTTGCCAACTTCAAAATTTTTAGACTTAGACAATTCGTATATTTGACGCGACGTGGATAGTTCTTCATACAGGAAGAGACCAAAAACCGTGGTAGTCGGCGTATTGGAACTGGACACCTAGCCGCTATTGGAGCAGAGTTGAATTATTCACGAAGGTTCGGAAGATTAATGGTTTCTCGGCGAGCTGAAGAGATCCGCTGATGTAACGATAGCGAAGAAACGTCGTTCATTTCCTGAGTGTTCGTCGCGTTCTTAATGGCGAAGTATGGGGGCTGGTTGGTGAACGTGTCGCAAAAACGTAACACGCGGCAAGAGTTTTTCAAAGGACCGCAAGACTGTGGAGCATCCTGATTGGTTAAGAGGACGCGTCCTCGTGGTAATCCCGACGACCTTGAAACCATGGCGACCATAACATCGGCGAACAACCTCGGCTAGCCTCACCTCTCATTCCTCCGCTCTTCTTCTTGTCAAGCATCTTATGTGTCTCCTCGTCAGCTTGATGTTAGGTATCGTTCACACCAACATCGCGAGGCTATAAATTAAATTTCTTCAACTTTTATTTCCTCCCCGCGCTCTCATAAAATAACAACGACGATGGCGGTTACACAAAACATGACCATTCGTATTAATCGTGTACCGAGTTTGCCACGTGGAACGAACGCGTCGATATACAATTACTTAACTTCTCGTTCTGTCGATACAAACTTGTAAGAAATAAGAAAATCAAAGAGAACAGGTTCTATAGTGTTTATTATCATAATCCCGAATAACGGTCGGACTTGACAGAACGAAATATCATCGATATGCCGTAACGTTTACCCACTAAATCGAGTGGTTGCGCAACAGACGAGCCCCGGGTTCGATCGTTCCATAAAAAGAGCAGAAGTGTATACACCATCGTGTTTAACCATGTCTCACGAGTTTCACTGATCGATCGTGACAAAGCAGACGGGAGAAGCCCTTCATCGAAGTGGCCATCTCTCATTCATTCGAGACCTCGATTGTCGACACATCGAGTGCGATCGAACAATATTTCTTTTTTTCGCTCGAATATCGCGGCCGGTTGTATTCCGAAGGATATGGTGGGCGTATCGGAGGGAAAATGGCGACGTCAGAGAGATAGCGACCACGTTGCTCGTTAGTGATACATTTTTAAGGTTAGAAATTCGGAATTTCGGGGATTTGGGATTTTTGGGAATCCAGAATGCGAGGATTTTGGAATTCGAAGTTTGGAAATTAAAGGTTTGGGAATCTGGTGATTTAAGATTTTTGGGAATTTAGCGATTTGGGAATTTTGGGTTTCGATGATTTTGAAATTTGGATATTTGGGAATTTAGGGATTTGAGGATGTAGGGATTAAGGAATTTGAGGTTTGTTGAGTTAGGAATTTGGAAGTTTGAGGATTTGACGATCTGGGTGTTTGAGGATTTGGAAATTTATTGACTTAAGAAATTAGAGGTTCGAGAATTTGGAGAACTGGGGATTTGGTAATTTGAGGGTTGGAGAATTTTAAGGTTTGATGACTCCACGAGTTAGGGAGTGCAAGTATGTGCTTGTAATTTAGAAACACAGCAACTTAAGAATTTACATATTTGAAGGTACAGGCATTTCTAAGTTTGATAGTATGATCATCCAAAAATGTCAATACTCAAAATCGAACATCCATCACACACACCGGTGCCTATCAAAACAAAGTGTACACATTAACCAAACACACAAAATGTCTCTCGTAGCCGGAAAAAATCAAGTCTCTCCTCTGTGAGTATTCTCGATACACCCTGATCGATCATAACGAACAAGAGAACGATCGGAGTAGCCGTCGATGTTCTCGAAATCGATATCGCGCAGGGTGGGGGGGGGGGGACGCATTGGAAGAAAGTCGTCGTAACTCAAAGGTGATCCAGCGTGTTATTATTATTCATGACCGGCGAACTAGGTCACGGAGGCCGATCGATTACGTTCGATCGTTCTAGAACGAATTCGTGGGACTGTCTCGTCGAGACGCGACTTCTCGGAAGTGGCTGTAATACCACGGGGCTCGTTTCGACGCTCTATGCACGCATTTGCATGTGGGTCAACGAGAAGTGCGATCGACAACATCCGTGAACTCGACGTTATCGATCGACGGCTGTTTATCGAGAGTAAACACGGAAAGGCTTCGTAGTACTACCGGCGAGATAAGGGACCGCCTACGAAGTTGACGGTGGATCCATTCATTCTTTATTCGAGGCAACGACGACGTAATTAGCCGGAACGAGAAGGGGCTTTGACCGGCGATTAAACGGCGACGATCTAACGACGAGCTTTGTCGTCGGCATCTAAGGTCAGACCGGACACTGTTGCTCTATCGTCCGACGATACTGTTTCACAATCTAACCCGATTTGGAAAAACATTACTCTTACGGTTGAAAAGAATTTACCAGGAAATCTGGACGCTTTAAGCGCCACAGTAGATGTGGATGTAGACTATTCGAATATGTCTATATAGACATTTTAATAGGTGATCGATATTAACACATTGACTGCCGAATTTCGTGAAGTATGTTCTCTCTGTACCTTCATTTTCATCAGATCGTCTATTGCAAAAGTGTGTTTGAAAGGAATACGTCTACATTGACATTTTGATACGTGATCCATATTAACGATCTGACTGTCGAGCTTCATAAAGTATGTTCCCTTTGTACCTTCATTTTCATCATAAAGTCTACTGCAAAAGTGTATTTGAAGGAATGTAGACATATCCGAATACGTCTACATTAACATTTTGATACGTGATCGACATTAACACAATGACTGCCGAGTTTCATAAAGTATGTTATCTTTGTACCTTCATTTTCATCATAAAGTGTACTGCAAAAGTGTATTTGAAAGAATGTAGACATATCCGAGTACGTCTACATTGACATTTTGATACGTGATCGATATTAACACTTTGACTGCCGAGGCTCGTGAAGTATGTTACCCTTGTAGCTTCATTTCCATAAGATTGTCTATCGGAAATGTTTATTTAAAACCGTGTTTATAAGGTGCTTCATTATAACGCTATCATAAGTAGATGATTTATTACGTACTTCAAACGTTGTTTGTAAAATCATTTATAATAAAAGTACATTTCTAACCTTACTTACAAGGTTATTGATCGTGTAAACATATCTGATACGCGGTTCACTAGGCTACTTGTTATGGAAGTATATTCGAAACCTTGTTTATAAAATGATTTATTATAAGACTGCATTCGTGATGACATATAATATAAATCAATCTGAATGACGAATAGTACATGTATGCTAGGTTTGGTGTTCAAACAAAAATGAGTAGATTTAAATAACAATGTAACGTCACGGGTAGGTTCATAGTTTATGGAAGCTGAATGTTGACTGACACAATGTACCAAGTGAAGATAATCGATAAGTAGCAGCGAACAGGGTGGTCTGTTCAGGGAGCTTAGCAAAGCCATTATTAAGCTGGAAGCTGGTATGTCTGGCGAAGATATCTGAGCAAACACAGAAATAGCGTTAAGTCGCAAAAATATCATCTCGAAGGCGTAATTCACCGAAGCTGGAGAGTTTTGAAGGGTATTTTTACCATCGAACGTCTACAGAGCTCGCGAGCGAAGTGCTAAAACGTACGAGGAGCGCGAGATTCAACGTTGTCGGCCGAGAAAAGGATGAACGACCTCGGATCTACCTTACAGAGACAGATATAGTGTTTATCGTGTTGATTCAGTGGCACGGCGGGCTCGCGAGCCACCGGATAAAGCGAAGATTCGCTCGAACAAATAATCTCGCAAGTCGGGTAAAGTGTTCGAGTGCTATTCTCGATCGGTCTGTGTCCGCTCAAGATCGCGGCTGTTCACCTCGTCGCCACGAAGGTCGAAAGAATAGCGAAGGAAAAGGTTACGAGCTCGTCTAGCGCGCTCTTCAGCTTCGGTACTTGGCCGATAAGACAGCCACCCACTTTAGGCTACCACCCACGTGGCCGTGCGAATCGCCAGAACACACGGTGTTCACCGATGTTTGCATTCCTTTCCCGCGATTCCCGCCATTTCGTTAAGACACTGATGCCCGACAGATGGAACACGCCGGATCCAGTTGCTATTCTGCTTGCAAGACGATACTAATCGCGGAATTCGACGGAAAAGAGAAACACCGAATATTTCAGCACAATTTACACGGCGAATGCTTCAGATAATTTATTTATATATTCGCATTCTCTAAACGAAGTACCAAGCTGCAAATTTGTGAAGATCGAGTTTCAGCAATGGCGTTCTTCGATTTATTCATCCGACGATCGATGAATATTAATAAAATAAGCATACATTCTACAAACAAGGTATTAAGGAGGAAAATCTATGAAGATCGAGTCTCATCAACGGGGCTGTTCGATTTGTTCATCCGAGGATCGATGAATATTAAGCACATACGCATACATTCTAGAAATACAGTATTAAGGAGGAAAATTTGTGAAGATGGAGTCTCATCAACGTGATCGTTCGATTTGTTCGTCGGACGATCGGCATATATAAAAAAAATACTCGTACATTGTCGAGGAAACTGGCGAATTTCTCCGGTGCTAGGTTTCAGTCCATTTTTCATGACATCCGATCCTTTTCACGGATCTTGAAGCTTGCTTATTTCATGATATAACGGGTCGTTACTATTTACCAAGCCATCGTTCCAGCGTGTACTTCATTGCCGATACGCGAGGCCGAGCGATGTCGGTCGGGGCATTAAAATCCGAGCCATAATAACGCGTACACGCGTGTAAACGCCAGCCTCTCCTCGTTCGTGTTGTCACGATAACGTTCATGGAAAAAGTGCTTGCTGCTCGACTTTACGATGAACGATAACGCTCGACCGCTGCAAATGCCGTGAATGTAATTTTCAAGACCGACACAGACCTCTGATTATCCGATTTGAAAGCTGGAAAACTCGACCTGAACATATTTTTTCGTGTTCTCGACATGCCGGTAAATTTTATTCGTCATTTTTGCTGTTACGGTGCACTCTTGTAGAATCGAAAGCAGGGATTCTCAAACTTTCGTTAGTAGGTTTTTGTGGCTGCTATATTTGCCAGCTGTTTAACACTATCGTTCTTAATTTCTAAAGTGTATAAATTCATTATCTTGGTCTTTGTGTGAGTCTAAAGCTCCGTTTACAGGAACTACAAAAGATGGCTATCTTAAAATGTAATTGTACTAAAAGTATCATATGTTAACCCTTTTTACTTGAAGGTATTCCTACAGGTAGCAGAGCAGCAACTCTGCAACTTTTTACTTACAAAGTTTGATAAATCCTTTCGAAGTTTTTATCTGTCTATTATTAATTGCCACTAGTAGCTGTTTCGTTGTGTTGATACATCATATGGCGCTCTCAATTTATCTAAAAAGTACTTATTCCAAATTGCTGTATTAAACAAAATGGTGAGCGTGGGCCACCTTTCGAGCGCAAAGAGTTAAGAATTTCGAACTTCAAAAGTGTCGAAGGCTGAAAGTCCAACAAAGGATTCCAACATCCTAAAGCAAAATACGTATTTCGCAAGATTCCAAATCCTCCTGAAATCCTCAAAGTCCCATTACTCACGAATGTCCCTAGTGATTCGCGCTTTCTCCAACAATGAAAGCTCGCGCTGAATCACCTGCAGCTTCCCCGCTACAAAATTGTCGAAGCGTCGGCCAAACAATGACGAGAGTGGGTCGTTTGGTCGCTTTTAATTAGGCAGCTAAACGACGCGGGATTCGAGCGACGCGTCGCACGAAGAAATAAATTGCGTACCGCGAAGAGGACCGATCGGTATGCAATTATGCGGGTGAGACAGGTCGGTAGACAATGTCTCATAACTCAGTGGCAACTTCCTTATGACTCCATTGTACGACGTCCTTGCGCACAATGGACGTCGTGCGATGATCGACGCAGGCAAGGATGGCCTCGATGATGTGTACCCACCCTTCGGAGACCTATCCTTCGTTGGGCCGGTGTTTACATGTGTCGGCACTGCCCAGAAAGGAACTCGTTCTCCTCGTGCAAACGACTATGCATTACCGGCCGAGTATCACGGGTTACACGCGCGTGGGTCGCCGACGGAGCCTTTTTCCGCTTCGTCCATGCCGGAATATCACGTGTGTCGTGGTGACACGTGGGTGTCCCTGCCCACCTTTTTCTTCCTCGTCCTCTTCCGACCGGTCCATGGAACCCGTGTTACGCTCCGCGTTTTCTTTCCGTAGTTCAACGGTTCCGGGAAATTTTTCGTGGAAATTAATCGGATGGGACACGGGATCGCTGGAACGCAAACAGTGATTCGGATCATTTTGTAACGGAGGATTTGACGTTGAACGGTTTCCGGAAGCCCGTCGAATGTTCAGGTGATTCTTTTTTGTCACTTTTATTCGAGACTAATCTTTCCTTCGGAAATCCCGTTGCACCTCGGTCGCTAGAAATCTCGCAGTTGTGTATTAATTATTCTTCGTCTTCGGGTTCGCGTAGTTTATTGAATACAATGTCCGATTCCGAACGATGGGAATTAATAACACCGTTTTTAAGGAAACTCTTAAAGTATTAAGGGAGTAGGAAGCGAGATTAGGATGTTTTCAATGATCTTTGTTGTGTTATGCTGTATTTATCAACAACAGCTTCCTCGTTATAAATATGGATTTGTCGATGTTATTGCGTCTGTTTATTTGAATAATCGTTGGAGGTACAACGAGAAATTACTGGGAGTGTGATGCAGGAATGAAGTTGCAAAGTTGTTACAGGAACGTGTAAAAAAGTGTATTATCGTCAATCCTGAGATAGTTGGATGTGTTAATGTTTGCACGAGATACACATTCTTTCGCGAGCGCACGCACCAGAATGTCTGCGATATCTGCACATTCTGAAGCGAGTGTTTAACATTCGCACGTGCAGAATGCATTTAGACGATTCGTAAGTTGACACGGTAAACTCTGGTGATCTTGATTACCCGGTTATTGGTGTTATCGCAATTTCCGTTGCCGCGAAGGCCAATTGTTAAAGCGTCCGCCAAGACGCTAATAACGCATTACGTTCTCTTTCATTGACAGCGGCGCAACGCGAGTTACCCAAGAACCGGTTGTTACATCAATCTGGAGTGACAGCTCATTCAAACGAGACTTCGTAGAATCGATACGCGCGATCGGGAAAAAATCTTATCCTCCTGAATCTAAATTTAATTAGGATCCAGCAAATATTGCACGACGCCTTTCGAACGTTCGCGCAAAAACGTTTACGGTGACCATAAAACGATAATTGCCGATAATTGTTTTGTGCCAAGAACGGCGAAAGCGCGGAAGTGCGTTTCGCGAACTGAATCTTAAAATTTTAACGTTTTGGGAGATCGGGAGTGGTAGTTTTGAAGATTTGGGACTTTGAGAATTTTGTACTTTGGTAGGTTGAAATTTGGAGAATGCGGGATTTCAGAAATTTGGAGTTTCGGGAATTTGTGGCTTTTGGAATTTGAAATATTGAAAATTCTACTTTGGAAGATTTGGGCTTTGGAAATTCAGGAATTTGAAGTTTACTACTTTACAAGTTTAGAACTTTGTTAATTTTGGTAGGTTCGAATTTGAAGAATATGGATTTTCAGGGGGTTTCCGAGTTTTGGAATTTGAGAGTTTGGAACTTCGGAAGGTTAGATTTTAAGACTTTGGCACTTTATAAGTACTTTTTAGGAATTCAGCAGTTTGAAAGTTTGAAAGAGACTTTGGCACTTTAAAAGCTTGAAACTATAAGTTTGTGGTTCCACGAGTTTAAAGGTTAGAGAGATCCAAACTTTCGAATTTCTGAACCTTTATGATTCGCTAATCTGAAATATATTACCAATAGTCAGAACCAACAGAATCGATTCGTTGAAAATTTGGAACATCAAAACTGTTGACCCTTACTAAATACATTTCAATTCTAAAACTTGTTAATCTTTCAGACGATGCCTTACGAACAGGTACGTACAAATGACCCTCTTCGAAAGCAGGTCCGAGTTCGAAAACCGTAGAATAAATTATTAGGCGATTATCAAAGGCTGTCGAGGTTGTCACCACACGAGTGGTTCGAAAAATGATAAAGGGTAGATTTGGGAGTACATATATTAGAGTAGGACAGAACGAAAGCAATTTCTCGTCGACTTCATAATTCTTCCCGCCAAGCACAAGGTCCGATTGGTTACGCAAGCACAGCAGGCGTTCGGTCCGCATCGTTGCGACTGCAGGCTCTCCTGCTGCAGTTTACAGTCGTCGTCCCCACTCTGAAACCTCGTTCTCGTCGACGTTCCAGGGATCCAGTCTCTTCCTTGGTCTCCGCGACGCGAAACTGCCGCGACAATGTTTGCGAGGATAACCGCGATAAAGGGGATCGTAATCCCGACAACAACGCACGATTCGACGCCGAGACAGAAAGTGAATACACCGACGCGTTCTTACGAAAGAAAAGTGTTCGGCGTAACTTTTACGAGTTGAATCTCTTTTTACGAGATCGTCGGTGATAAAGGAATTCACGGACCGACACGTACACGTTCCGAATCGGACACGATTCTTGATCGCGCGTGATTTTCAATCCGACGTGATTGTAATTCGTGACGCAGGAAAGATTTGTACCGCTAATTGATTCGGAGTTTAGACGATTTTTATCTCGAATGCATTTTTACAGTTGGCTAATAGTGAACGTAAACATTTCTGGTTGAAAGGTTTTGTGCATTTTTCTGAAATTATTATTCTTTTATTATTAACACCTTGGACTATTTTTATTTGTCCATATAATATTAAAACGAACGAAGGAAATTAAAATGTGGGGAGTATTTTATATTCAGCGATCCTTGACGACACGAATTATGATTAGACTTGAAGCGAAGGAGTATTAAAAATTTATATAAATTTTGTTGCATTGGAGCTGTGAGTGCTTCACATTCCTGTGAGTGAGTCAGACTCCGGAAAGTATGGCATGGGGTTAATCGTCGATATTGTTGTTTCACTGTAGTCAAACATAATGTGTATGATACTAGAAGTTCAGTTAGAAGTTATTTTTTTAAATTGTTGTATTAACACCTTGGGTGCCATCTTAAAACAGTTTCAATTTCCTTTAGGAAGTAATTTTATTTTCCATAAATTTTATAGACAATTTTCATGATATTCAACCCTCATTTATTCGATAAGGTTTAATGTATTTACCAAATTTTTTTATAATTTGTTGTGTTAAATGTTTCAACTAAAATTAGCGATAGATGTATGTATGAATTCATACGTCATCCGTACGTGGGTGACAATGCGCTCAAAGCGTTAAATCACAGGGTACAAAGGGTTAAGTATCGTCGAAGAATTTATAGAATCGTTCGACTTAGCAAAACAGCTACTTTGAAGCATAAATTGACATTTTTGTCGCGAGTTAAAAATAGCCGTTCGATCCGTGTTCTCGGTCAATTAATTTGTCGAGTGATTTGGTGTCGATTGGCTCGACCCGATAAAACCTGAAACTTGTATTTCTCGTTACCTAATTTTTACGAATACGTTTGCTAATAATTCGAGAAGAAGTTATCGGGTTTCTTTCATCGGAATGATACATTTATAAAAAAAAAGATGACTCTTTTGACTCCATCTACGCACAGATACCCCCTTAATACTTTGATCGCCATGTCACCCGTATACGGGTGACACTCAAATTTCCTCACAAATTTAACAGCTGTATTATCCAAAATTTCTTCAATGTTCTAACTGAAGATACTCGCATCGGTTATTTGGAGCTACGAAAAATAAATATAACATCGTGAAACTATTTGGTAAAATTTGTTAGAAATGAAAATACTGCCTAATGCAATTTTCGTAATGAAAACGCGGGATTTAATGTCTGTTCCGTGCGAGCTGGCAGTCGCGCATACGTGTAAGCGCACGTGAGTCGCGTGAGAGGTCTCGGTGCTCCGGGGCGGGCATTTCCGTGACATCGGAAAATTGCCAGCGCGACGTAAATCGCCGGTTGCCAGTTCGCTCGTCGTGTCTCGATTTATCGTCGTGGACGTCTCGGTCGACCGTGTTTTCGATACTTCCTCGCCGAGAGATAGTACTCGCGGTTCCACGCGGGCCAAAGTTTCGCTCCAAAGTTCGCTCGTCACTGCGCGATTAACCTGTGTCAGTGCAATTGGCTCCGTTTGATCGAATTACGCTCGTACCGGCCGTCGCTTGCTATGACCCTCAAAACTGCGTATCACAGCCGCGTTTCGCGACGATCATAACCGATTTCTCTTCGATATTTCCTACCAGCACGCGCAACTTACGCCTCCTTCGATCAGGAATGTTTTAAGGAAGACAATCGTTTTCATTCAAAAAGTTTAAATCTTCGGACTTTTTAATTTTTTAGATTTCGAAATTTTTGATTCTCAGATTTGTGTTGAAAGAAATGCGAGAATGAAGGAAAATGAAAGAAAGTGAAGTGAAATGAAATTCTTTTTTAACCCTTTGCACTCAAAAGCATTTTTACTATTTGCTAAATTTTTCTGACATTAATAAGAAGAAGAAGAATAATCTATTTATTATTAATCGTCGATATTGTCTTTCATTATGTTCAATCATTGCTTGTATAATACTATACATTTAGTTAGGAGTTATTTATTTAAAATTGTTGCATTAGGTCGTATGACGAATGTGAGTCTCATGTGCAAAGGGTTAAATAATTGCTATTTCGATCCAGAATCCTGTATCATATAAACAGACTCATTCTGTGAATTTACATTTTGCATAAAAAAAACATGAAAATCGTCCCACAAAAATAGTTTCGCAACAAAATTCTCTTTCGAACGATCAAACTTACATATTCTGTGAATATATGTTGTTCATTGAGAGACGTGGAAATTGATGTACAGTAATAGCAGACTAAGATAATACGTTTATCTTTGAACAGTTATTCTTAGTCCAAGACTCTCCTTCAAAGGCGTCGAAGTTATTTTATGAATGTACGATTGAAATAGACTTTATATCGAAAATTGAATTAAAACCCCCTCCCTCGTGAAACAAAAATCAACAACGGTAGTAAAGTACTCGTCGCCGAATAAATTCCTATCGATCTAACTTACGACTTCGCTGTATCTCCGCGAGAACTATAAGAATGAGAGATACTTTGGTACCGACGGTCGCGTGCGATTTTTAAATTAAAGAACGGCGTCACGAGGAGCGCAATCCGCTCGCAGAAGTTTAATAATTGCCGGAAGAGGAAGAGGAAATTGAATATAGGATTGGAGCATAACAGGGTTAGGTCCACGACGCGTGGAAGATCGTCTGCGCGGATCTAGATCCCAGAACGATGTAAATATTTACGAGGGGTATCGTTGACTCGCGAGCCGAGCTAGCGAGCTGGCAAGCGGATCGTGCAGCGTACGATCGCCAGTCGGAATATGTGGATACGTGTGAGAGCACGTAACCGTGGCTCTATCGTCGCGCTCGTGAGAAACTCGGCTGGCTTTCGCGTATCATCGCGTGCACGGAAAAATTTCTTGGTCCCCCGGTTCGTTCATGCTACGATCTATGGTTCGTGCTTTACCGCAAACTATTTTATTTTCGTTCGTGCCGCGATCAAACACTCCGACGAAAACGCTCAATTTCGTTTTACGAACTCGTCCCGGTGAATGGTTTTGTATCCATTCGTAAGAGGAGTTCAATTTGGGTTAATGTCGGTTGATGGTCAACTTCTGGGTCCATTTAGATTCGTGTCGTTCTATGTGAAGCTCTATGTTAGAACTGAACGCGCGACGTATGTTTTTGTGATGTGCTACGGCGAGCAATCGTAAGCTGGAGTAATTAACGGAATCTTTTGAATACAATTTGTAACTGGGTTCGTTTGTGTTCCTTCAGGTACGATCGATAAATGAAGAGTAATCAAACACGTGTAAATTGTATGCTGAGTACTATAAATTGATAATAGTTCCGTTATTATAATTATTTTTAACTTAGGGATTGACAAATATTTCTCGTAGGTGTCATTTACATACAAACGTAATAATTTGCAGAGCAATGAATTTAATTTAGTTCAAAGTAATAGACCGATTCGTTTTCGCGATGTTATCTCGGTCGAAAATGAATCGGTGCTGTTTTACATGAAAAGTTGCAAGGGAGCTCGAATTTATAAGGTGACTTAGCACAATCCCATTAGCGTACTTTGTATAAGTAGCGAAATATAGCAAATTCCATGAATCTCGCGACCATCAAAACGTTACGGGTACGGGAAATACGACTGCTACTAACGATAAAAACATCTCATGCAAATTGACGTGACATAAAGACTATTCAGCCATTTTGAATATGCAAGTACTCGTTAGAAGCTTGATTGGTCATAAAACGGCTGTTACGCGGAATGATCGTTTAATCCCGCTCCGTTTTTGTTAGACCTTGTACTTTAATCTCCACTGAACAGCACTTTATCTCGACGTAAATTTGACACCTTTTACGACAACAAAATTGCTGTCCGTTTTAAAACTGTTTAGAGAGATTATTGGCTATTCGTAGTTGGTAAATTGTCGGATTTACAGTTTTAACGTTTGATAATGTACAGGTTAGAAATCCTCGGATTTTCGAATTTTCGAATTTGGAAATTTGGAGATTTAAATGTTTAAGGAAATTTCAGAATTTAGAAAAATGATAATTTAGGAAGTAAGTGATTTGACAATTTGATGATTTAACAACTTGAGATCATGAGAACTTAAGAATTTAGACAATTCACAATTTGAAGATTTGATAATTTGAGAACATGAAATGGGTATTTAAACATTTGAAAATTGGTACATAGTCCAAAAATTTGAAAATCGAGTCAAAAATTTATAAATCGAAGAATTTGGTGTTCAGAGATATAAAAATTCGAAAACTCGGATGCTGAATGAATCGCGAATTTGTGAATGCAGTGACGTTATCCTTATCCGAAGGAAACCTACGTTGCAACGTAGAGTGCATCATTGTCAATGTCACATATGATAACAGCGATTCACGTGAATCGCGAACGATATCGAGACTCGTGTGGGTGGCGATCTGGAAGTTGAATCGAACGCGTACGACGAGCGTACGAACGCGTTTAAACTAATAACTTTCCTTCTCTATGAAAACCGATAGTTCCCGTTTCCAAGAATCTTTTCTACGCGCGGTTCGCGTAGTTTCCCGTCGATGTTTATTCTTCGCACGATGCGTGCAGATGCGCGCGGCAGAAGCGTTACGAAACGCACGCTCGATTGTTCCGGAGGCTAGAGTCGATTTCGCAACCGGCACTATAATAAAAGTTCCCTCCTTGACGGTCGTTAAAAAGCACGACGATATTGTTTTATCGGCGAACGTGGGTGCCGGTAGGTAAAGAGCACGATAACACCGTGAGAAGAAAGGTGGGCATAGGTAGCACACGGGTTTTACCGATTGTTTAGGTTTCTTCCACTTAAATCGAACGGACAAATATTTTTTTGTAATAACTCTAAGTGCCGTCATTGATTATCTCTAAAATATCCATACTCAACTATGTACCGATAATATCCTGAAGATATTGCCAATGTTTGTCGGATCTCGATTAAACTCGAGTCCGAGACTAACCTAACTTCATCCACGATGTAGCGAACGAGTTTCGATCGAAATTATTGCAAACGATCTTACGAATCTAACCGTGTAGGTTCTCAGAACCAAAGTCATTCTACCTAACGACGCAACTGTAAAGTTTAAATCGAAAATTCTTCCTCGAAGTGATCGCAGTCGCGTGTCTCGCTACACGCGTCCAATTTCACTGTGTCAACGGGCCAAAGAATATCCATCAGACCGAACAATAGAAATGAAAATTCATGACCGAGAAGTATAATGAATTTCACGAGCGGCGGCAAGGTAACGCCGTGAAATCGATTATTCTACACTTGGCCAAGAGTTTAATTAAATCGGATCGAATCACCAATAGGAATTTCTCGCGTTTGAACTTGCTATTTGGAGCCGCTGTCAACCTTCGAACGTAACTGGTTCGAACGCCCACGCGAAATTACCGGCTCTCCTTCTAACCCTTCTTTCCCCCGTTCCTTCTGCCGGTACTTCCGCCGGTGGCATCTCGTGTTTCAACCCGGTACTGGATTTCGATACGGCCAGCCATCGATACGAGCCGAGTAAAATGCGTACGGTTTCTCAATGACATCGGGGAAATCGGTGTGTTCCGAGTTCTCACGCACGTCGTCGACCGATTCTTGCCCCAGATATTTATCGTCCCCACGTGGTTTCCGTGAGCCAACAGCCTGTCAAGTAAATTCCGCGATCTTTTGATGTGCCTGACGGGAACCGTCTGCGATACACGTATACCCAGTCACCCAGGAATTGGCGTATCGATTGATACGTGTTTTCAGTGGCAGGAACTTATTCGTTCGTGCGGACAAGCACATCAGTTGATTCAAAAAACATAAACAATTGGCAGCCGGCGATCGTCGATCTGCATGAAGCATGGCGGATTTACGGTGAAGATAGGTATACTTCTTGTGTTTCGTTTCAACTTCCTCATTCGCCAATTCCTGAGTGACGCGCTGTGTGTACGTACATGCACGCAGCAACGACAGAAACGCGTCGAAGAATCTGGGGAATTTCTCATTAGCAACGAGCGGATAGTTCGATCGAGAATTTTCTGTTTTGCACTTTCGATAAGATTACGTCCAGATAGTCTTACGTCGCCCTTACGATGATATACGCGCAATAAAATTCGTGCAACTAATCGCGAAACGGCGTGTCCGTGTAGCTAGTTGCATCGGGCGTGTGTGCAGTCCCAACTATTTCTCACGACACGAAGCCCTAGTGAAATGTTCGGGATATCTGTACATCGCGTATGCAGATCGTATTTCGTTCGTAAATAGATGACACGAGGATTAACGCGTTAGACAATAACGATCGCGCTAAACATCGGTTGTCGTTCAAAGCATGTGATCGTGATCGGTCATTGATCATTCGTGTTTCGAAACGTGATCAAGGTTGTCTCGGAACACGATCATTGATCGTTGATCATGATTACTTATGATAAACGATTTACGATCCGTTTTATGACTCGTAGTCCACGTGCAAGCTACACTTCAACGATTTCTTTGAAAATAAGTGGTCGTTACGTTGGGAACAACATTTTTTATAGGTAACACTGGTAATATTCTAGATAACGTTGGTAACACTCTGGATAACATTAGTAACACTCTGAATAACGTTAGCAACACTCTCAATAACGTTAATAGTAATATTCTAGACGACATTAGTATACATTTTTGAGAACGTGGGTAAAGCATTTTAGATAATGTTAGCAAAAACATTTTACATAATGTTAGTAAAAACATTTTATGTAATATCAATATATACATTCTAAAGAACATTAGTAACATCTTAGGTAACAACATATGTTCATCGGTAACATCATATATTCCAAACAGTCAATCCAGTGGTGGATTAACTACCACAGTGAAAACAGACGTTTGTATGTCAGACATGTTATAACACCGATTATTAAAAACAAGGGTACTTAATCTTTCAATTTCATCTTTCAATCGATTACTATATATCAATGTCTGAACACTGGTTCCTCCGAAGTTCCTATCGTTTGCTATTACTACAATAATTAATTCAACTGAATTTACAACATCGACCACGTACGACCTCCATGCCGGCCAACATGTTAAAGTTTAACACGTTGTAAGACGTTTTAAGACTCTTTAAGACGTTTTCTCGGTTCTGAATCATCTTTCATCTGCCTCGCTAGATGACTTAGCAGAACGGTAGATTTTACGAAGCAATCCAGAGGATTCGTTCAGCGCGGAATTAGTGCACATTAACACTAAACCTACCAAAGGGGTTCAAATGATTCTTCTACAAATTTCTTACTTCAAATGAAAAAACTTGTTAAGCCGGTCTTCTTGACATTTATGCTGATTGTCATCAAGATAAAGAATGCATAAGTATATTCATTTATGTTTCATCGTTTGTTCATTTATTTTTCGATTTCATTTTTAACATCAAAATGTGCATTATACGTAGGTTTAGTGTTAAATTGTAAAGAAGAGAAAATGTCGAACGGCGAAACAGTGTAGCAACAAATCATCGATTACGACAGCCACCCTGTGCTTCCACTTCGAAATTTCTTATATCGGGTTTCAGTGGTCGGGCTTCGCTCTAAGAAACAGTTGAAATTTACGTTCACCGGTCGGAAAGGGGTTCCACAGGCGAACCCATAATATCCATCGACGAGCATTCTTGCCGGTCTTTTGATCGTCCTCTAACGGCGGTATGTGTGCGCGTTCTAAACCTCGCGGACCACGTGAGAACGAAGCCGGACATCTCTCGGGCCGCATAGCTCGAGGGAGGATAAACGACCTCTCGGTCGGCGAGATCGAGATTACACCGGCGGCAAAAGCTCGCGAGATCTCGTGTACGGCTCTAATTTAACCGTTGGACGCCGTTTGTTCCGGACGACGTCGCCTTTGTCCCGCTGCAAGAAATCCAGGTTACCTGTCCGCTGTTCCAGCTGTGTTCGCGCTAAGGAACTTTTCTCCGAGAACTATCGCGTTTACAATTTCGACAACATTCGCTATCTAACGCGACAGAGTCGCCTTTGCAGATTTTCTGACTGTCTACTTCGGTATTATCGAGAGATCTAAAAGTACAAGGTCCGTGGACCTAACCTAACACATAGATTGTCAAAATCTTACACAGTGTACAAATACTGATTTCTCTGACTGTATACTTGTGCCACTGTGTGTTTTATACGAAGGATGTTGAAGGAAGAATCAGATTTAACACTTTGTTAGGGCAAACGAATGTACTGTTTTGAAAAGAACAAGCTAGTTTAACGCTAGAAGTACCGGCATTAAATGCATGCTTACTTAAAAACTGAAAGTAACGTAGAAAAATAAATAAATAAATATTGCAGCATCACCTAACATATACAATGATTCATTAGCTCGATAAAACATGACAGACATTTTGACAAAAGGACGGCAATAAAATTTTGTAATAAAAAAGGCCAAAAAGAAACCCTTTCAATGTCTTGCACGAACGATCTTGTAATTCAGTTAGACATATCACCAATCTTATTCAGTAATGTATAACTTTTTAACAGCCTCCTAAATGTATGAACTCGATTGCTCCCCATCGCCTCTTAACTCTTTACACTATGACGAGGTACACTCGTGACGCACTCGCAGTTTAAATACGCTAAACCTTGTTTATATAATTAATACGTTCGAATGTTGAATTTGAGTCTAATTGTAATTTGCACGGTTGAGTGCTAAATGCAAGCCTTGATATTCGACAACGAATAGTTCGTTACGTGGATGCATTTGTCAAATAAATCGTAGTGCAAGGGGTTAATTGCACGGTCATTGAATCGGCACACGTTTCAGAGATTCGTCAGTTTCGTCGAAGATCCGCGTACGACGGGACACGCGTTCCCGTGCGTGTCTCTGCCTCGACGGGGTGTTTGAATCCCGGTGGTGAAAAAAAAAGCGTGGTGCGCCAGGTTCGCGGAAAAAGAGGCCAGCACGCGAATCGATATCGCTTTCGGAAGGATCCGTTGGCCTATCTACGCGAAGTCACGCGAATTTGGGGCGTGGATTCGCGAACGAAGGGTTACAGCGGTGCACTGTCGCCCGCTTCGATATCCATCGAGGACGAGATCGAACACGCTCGCGTTTCACGTCGACGACGATCGCATATCCGTTCGTCGCGATTTTCGCAGAATTCGACCGTGACGATGTCCCGTCGATGCTAATTACGATCGCGACCGAGAGGCGGAACTTGTGACCGATTGACACGAATAACGCGATGTCTCGCAGAAAAAAAGTGCAGACCCATCGCGCGATACGGAGACATTAGTGCACGACCTTCTGTCGCAGTTTGCGAGTCGCGTCATCGACTATTTATGCGTCCGGGTGAACGTGGCGGATCGTGAAAGAGGAGAGACAAAGATCAACGGACAACCGGCGGACGTTCGCGACATCGATTTGATTCCTCCACGCCGACTCGATACTTTGATTGTTTTCCGATCGACGAGAAGAATGCACGAGGGATGAAGGCAAAGCTATCCCGCAAACAGCTGGACGATCTCTTCGGCGAGGTACGGTTTTCTCATGAAAATTTTCAACGGTAACTTACGACATCTTTTTACTTCGAAATATTTCGCGGATTCGGTGATTTTCGATCGCCGATCGATTGAATTGCTCGTTTGAAAGTTTCATCTTGAGTGGTGGATCGCTGTTGACTCGGTACACTTGAACCTATTTTTTGACCACCTACGCTATGTGATAAAATCCAATTATACGTTTTATTGCATGTTTTATACATACATTTATATTATATGTTTCATGCGTTCATTTATATTATATGTTTTATGCATATATTTATATTATATGCTTTATAACTACATTGATATTGTACATCCATATGTATGTGTGTCTACATACATATATGTACTTATATAACACAGGCCTTTTAGGTCTAGCAAACCCATTGACTTTGCAGATAAACTTAGACCTTTTCTTTCAAGAAAACTCAATGTATTTCATTGCGAAGACTCATTTTTGCATTCATCTAAAAAGTTATAAAAATCAACAATGTGTGTATTAGATAATTGAAAATTTTTCGCGAAGTCACCCTGACAATTAGATCATTACGTCCGTAGTTGGGCAAAGGTTTGTCAAACAGCGTAGTCGAAGAAGGAGCTCGTTCCACATTCCTCGGTTCATTTCCTTCTATCGATACCGATATCTGGCCATTGAAATCGCGTCGCGAGATCGACCACCGTTATCTATCGCGTAATTCCCGCTGGTACGACACGAGCACGGGGAATAAGTACTAGTAGAAACACGGTCGAGTGACTTACGATCAACAAGGAAATTGATTGGACCGCATTGACGCCTATATGCAACGGAACGAGCACTCTTCCGAGACGCGTTCTTTCACCCTTTTACTCCTTTTAGCCGCCGCACGTCCGATGTGTTATTGCTTAAACGACGTCGTGTGGCAGCATGGATTAGAGACAATTAATTTTTTTTACCCCGATTCCCGAGGGGCCGACGCGATCGCACGACAACGGATCCGGCCGCTGTTACCAACGCGAACACACGATAGATCTTTGCACAGTCGTCGAGTTTGTTCTGCTCGTTTTTCTCGGCTCGATCGCCGATAAATGTCCGCGGCTTTCGTCGAGACGCGAATGTTTGTTTGTGCGGTTGTATTGAACCGTGGCCGTTGATACGGCTATTACTTACGAGGCCGTGAGTAATTATTTTGACTATGCGTGTGCGCCAAGAAACTATTCCCATTCTTCGTGGCAGGGTTTACTATGGGACATTATCGCGTGTGCTTTGGTACGGGTCGCAATTTTGATGAGGTTGATGGGATTTTGTGTATCATTTGTATGGCTCGAGACAGACAAGGTTTTTTCATGATGTTGATGGAATTTTATATATGATTTGTATCGTTCAGAACAGTCAAAGTTTTTTGATAATGTTAATGTAATTTTAATTTGGTGTATGGCTTGTATAGTTTGAAGGAGCAGGCAAGGTTTTTCATGATGGTAGAATTTTGTGTATTGATTGTATGATTTGTAACAGACAATGCCTAAATACAATGATTTAGAACGAATTGTAGTTTCGATGACACTGATAGGATTTTATATATGGTTTGTATCGTTTAGAACGAGTTGGACTTTTGATGATGCTGATAATAATTCACGTACGGTTTGTACTGGTCGAAGTACTTGATCCTGTATGATTTACAAGCAGTAGGGTTCTTGGGAATGCGAGATCATGCGTGGAATTAGACCGTGGATTCTTATCTATGGGAAGTAGATCGTTTACTGCTGATAGGGGTTGGAAGTTGCGTGTGCTTCGAATTGGTTGGGTTCCCGATAATGAGGATAGAGAGTTATGTGTAGTTTGAATCGATTCAGGCGGTAAATGATGGTTTCAGTGGGTGATGTATAGTTTGAATTAATTGCTATGCTCACAGATGGGGATGCGATTTGTGCAGTCTGACTCGATCGAAGTTTCTTACGTGCATGGGGATGTGATATACTGGTTTCCGGTACGCTAACCTGCTCTCTTTGATATGCTAAAGCGTATGACTCAAACGATAATATTCCTGATTTAAGCAAGTATGAGCCAAACAGTTACCCTACAGTTCTAATCCATTGATTGATCCAGATAATTATCCATTTATGCACATCATTATCAGTGTCGATTACGATCGACTTAATCCCAAATAGTAGACACATAGTTAATTTTAACTTCATCGTATCTATTAGATCACTCAATTTATCTTAACTTACTTAACTTGGGCGTGTTTCGAGAATCTTTCGAAAACACATTGCACTCGTCGTGCATTCTGTTGATCCACGTATTAAGTATAACAACGAGTCGCGTAATCACGGTGCTATCTACGATAAACCTCGCAATCTGCTCGCAGACCTTGACTACGATCTCCTCGTTTGTGGCCAGAGAATCCGCCAATAAGACGCAGTATCGAATGCAACTCGCTGCACGTACCTCTACGGTTCGTTCTTTGTAACCGAAGGAAGTAACCATTTGTTGCTTAATTAAAACCACGCCTTTATTTACACGAGAAGAAATCGTGTCTGGCGTAAACGCGGTGTACCGTATTCCGGTAAGCGACCTCCGCGATCAACGGGATCGATACCGGGAACCCCGTGAACGTATCTGTCGATCTCGATCGTGCCCGATCGCTCTGGATGTTGGGCTCCGAGAGGTCGATCGTGATTGCACCGTTCGCTTCTAATTCGTACGTTTGTCTGCGCCTACTTCCCTATAATACTTTCGGCCAGCTGAACGCGATGCACTTTGAAACATCGTCGAAACAAATAGCCGCTTGCGGGAAAAATGATTGACGCGCGTTCCGTTTCGAACTGGCATATACGCCTGGTCGGAGCACGAGACGGCGATTATCGTGGATTATCGGTTATTTGCGTGCTTGGATTTATTGCAGCCGATGTATCATCAGTGAATGCGTCAACGTCGGAAATTGAACGCAACGAGCGCCGATACAATGCGCGGCCATGAAACGAGAGAACGTGTACCGATATAACATGTGGCCATTTAACGGGAGGACGGTGTCGAAAATCAAAAAAATTGGATAATTTGAGACTCGGGAAATTGGGCACCCGGAAACTGGTAATGTTTTGAGATTTACTTTACGAAGCAGAAATTGATAATTTTTTGAGTATTACTTTGAGAAGCAGAAAATGATAATTTTTTGAGATTTACTTTGAGAAGCAAAAATTGGTAATTTTTTAATATGTGGATTATGAAGTGTATGGTGATGCGTGGAGATAAAATTCGTGGCAATGAAACACAAAACTGGCACCAAAAATAAAATAAGCTAAACATCGAAACTGCTTAAATTGTTCAACGTGAAAAATAGCAAAATCCAATAAGTTTCGTCGAAGGAAAAATTGATAAAAATACTTTAACAGATTTCTTTCGCGGTTTATCAAGATTGAAAGACTGAAATTGTTTTTCTTCTGGAACGAAGGCTATCTTTCTTATTCCCAAGCTGCAGCGTAGAGCAAGATTGATCGTCCTCGCCGCGAAGCTTTGTTAAAACGAAGGAAACGCTTATAAATGCAAAAACCCGCGGCAAGATCGGATTTTGAAGCGGGACCCGCGACGAGTTGAATTAATGAAGCGTGCATAAAAATTCGCGTGCCGAGAATGGGCGGAAAAAAGGAAAGGCGTAACGCAGTGGAGATATTTCTCGCAGCAAATAAAAGTGCGCGTTTATCTGAAAACGCACACGGTGAACATATATTCGTCCCCGTCAGTTTGCTGCAAAGACTCGTGTGTTCCGTTTCAAAACCGCGCACCTATAAAAAATTCAACAATATTTCCTTCACCTGGAATCACTTTCTACCCTGCAACGTTGTTCCCAATTGTTTGACACCAGAATTTCCCGCAAAGGGAACAAAAGCGTTTCCATGTCCGAAAAAAAAAGAAAAAAAAAGGTAGCTTCTTTTGTCCAACAATTTCCGCTGCAATTAATTGCCGCGCGACAAAAGGGATTGCGCACGTTGTGTCCGTAATTTCGACGGTAAATACTTGTCCGGAGGGATTATGCTCGTTCGTCGCGACACTAATTTCCGTAAAAAGCTCGATGTCGATCCCGACGCGAGGAATAATGGCGTCGATCCGAAGGAGGAACGAGAGAAGTTCTGCGTCGCGTGACGTATACGAGAACAGCTCCACTTACGCCTTCCATTATACTTCTATGCTAATCGTTATTATGGCAAGTTGTTGCATAACTGTAATTATCGTGCCGCGTGGAGCAACGTTTCTCGGTTGCACAGTCGCACGCGATCTTTTGTAGTCTCGACCCAGGGTCTACGAACTTACCTTCCACGCAAGGTGTCCCGACATTCCTAATGTTTCTTGCGGGTGAGAAAAAAAATTACCCGGCTCGTTTTAGCTGCCCCGGCTGCCGTGGGTGGTCAACGGTGACACAAATTTACCACGGTCGAATAATTAGGAAAGGGTTGCGTTAATTGGACCGTTACCAGCTTTGGACCATTATCGTAACTTCGCCTGGCCAATTTAGGTCGCATAATAGATACAGGTTTGCCGGACTTTACGCTGCCTCGTTTTCTACACTTCCCGCCGTTCCTGATATTTTAGAATTATTTCGTTATTAGAGCGGATCGATAAATTTTGGGATGGTCGCGGATACCTTCGCACGTTCAGTTTATATTCCAGCGACGTTGGACGAGCAGTTACTTTCAGAAATGTAATTTACACAATTACTCTTCATATTTACAAGAATTCACACAGATTTCGATAAGACCATCTTATTCATTTATTACACCTTAGTAATATATCCAGCAATGTATGTAGTATAATATAGATTCCGAACTCGTTTTTCCCTAATTATATTTGCAACTTTTCAATTTATTAAAATTCCGCATACAATTTTCACTCATACCACGTGTTACTCGGATCAACAACGTTTTGTTGTAATAACAATACGATAATTATCTACTTGTACTAATTATTCAATTCTACGATTTCCAACAATTCCGTGGTAAAATATGCGGAGCTTAATTAACAATTTAATCACGTTGTGTTACAATAACGCATATCGACTCTTTTCGTACGGGCGTCCGTTTCATGGAACCGTGTATATCGGGTAAAATTTCATTCACGTAAACGGGGCTCTAATTTATTCGGAAGAGCATGAGTACTCTATTCGGTAACAATGATACGAACGCGCCTTTCGAAAGTTGTTTTTCAGCGAACCGTGCCGAGCGATCGTTTACGATACAATTGTTCAGAGGCAAATATCCGCGACTAATCGAAGTGTGTCATCGTGCAATTTATGATGTATGGCACTGTGCGTAAGCGTTTCGTGCGGTCTGATTCTTCAAGGATGCTGGCCGTACTTCTGGCTATTTGCTCAGGGCATTAATACCATACTCGACACACAATCGGGTACAATTAATCATAAACGCTCACGATAATGACACTAATTATCCGTTTCACGAACCTAAATACCTTTTAACGATCGTTGGGGGATTAAAAGATCTTAACGACTCAATGTCCATATATCTCCGCAGTATTAGATTCTTAGATTCAAATAATTTCATGTTACAATATCCCTAGATATCTTTGCGTTCCAATTTCCTAGATCAGAGTATATTCAGGTTTCAATATCCTCATTTTTTAGCATCTGCATGCCTTGGCATTGTTATATTTTTCTATCGCTATATTCCGATATCCCTTGATAACATTATCGTGTCCAAATACCCCTATATTCCAATATCTTCACGTCTCGGAATGCCTACATCCTGATATCCCTACGTCCCGATATCCCTATGCCCAGATATCTCTACATCCCATTATACCTATATCCCGATATTTACGCGTTCCAATATCCCTATATTCCGATATTTCTACGTTCTAGTATCTCGATATCTCGATATCTCTATGTCCCAGTGTCCCTATATTCCGATATCTCTACGTTCTAGTATTCCCATATATCGACATCTCTATGTCCCAATATCCCTATAACCCGATACTGTCACGCGCCAATATCTCTATAACCCGATATCTTCACGTCCCAACATCCCTATATCTCAATATCTCCACACCCCAATATCACTATATTCCGGTATCTCCACCTCCTAATATTCCTATATCCCGAAATTTCCGCATTCCAATATCTCCATATCTCAATATTTCTGCGTCCCCATATCTATACACCCCAGTTTTCCCATATCTTGATATCTCCACATCCTAATATCTCTATATCTCAATATCTCCACGCCACGATATCTCGTATCCCAATATCTCAATACGCCCTGCACTTTCGGATCTCCTAATAATTAAATTCTTTTCTTTCTGGTTTTAGGGTGCTAGATTCCGGGATACCTCGCAGCAAATACACAAACAATGGCAGGCAGACCCGCAACGAGCGTTTCCAACGGTCGGCACCGTCAACCCGGGCTCAGTGTCTCCCACATCGGGCGAGATTTCAAGCCCTAATTCAACACCCAGTCCGAGTCCTAGTCCCACGAACAGTCAGCAAGTCACGGTAGGTATCCACCGGACCCGTTGTTCTTGCCCATCACACGTTTCGTAAGACCATAATTCAAAAACTGACAGTGAACTAGTTAGGCTTACTAGACGGATAATGAACTCTCGTGATTTTGATGACTCGCGTAATCAGAAATATAACCGAAACTAAGAATTTACTAACTAGAACTTTACAAAAACTAACTGAGAACATTACTCGGTAAGGAACTAGTCAAAACTCTGTAAGTGGATTATGCTACAAACAGAAATTATAATGAGATTTCATTAACATTCAATGAACATGAATTATATTAACGTCTGTGTATCAGTGAAATAACCGTTTTCACTCCAGAGGTTACTCACATTCGCCATTATATTTAACGCAACTGTTTTAAATAAGTAGCATGTAACTTCTAAGTAATAATTTCAATGAAATTTATCGAACTTATTAACTAAAAAATTTTACGGTTGCCGACAGTAAAAATGCTTTCGAGCGCAAAGGGTTAAGAGCGCAAAGAATTTGATCGCTTATTTTAATATAAGTTCAATTATTATTTATTTAGAGATTATGCTTGCCGATTCAACGGCGCAAAGAACGGTGATACCTTTGATACGATGAAAGCCGGCATAAACGCTGGAAAACGATTTGAAAATCACTCGGTTCGAAGTAGCGAACACCTTGAATGCGATTCAACCTTAAATCCTTGAGATGCAACGAAGCTTGTAAAAATCCTAGCCTCGCTACCCGGAACCAATGGGGTTCTATCTGCAGCGCACGCGAGACGGGCGAAATCGCGATGTATGCACCCCTTCCGGGCGTAAATCTCGAGGATAGCGATTGAACGTAGATACGGGAGCGGCGAATGCATTCTAAAACTCTCCGGGGATGTATCAACTACCAATCCGGATTCTCGCATACGCGCGGGTCATGGGTTAAGTTAGCACTCTCTTGCATCTTGCACGGTGTATCCATCGCAACGCTCAATTTTTTGCCGTCGTTTCACTGTAGCAATTTTCTATCCATTGGTTGCTATCTTTTCACCTCGTGAATCTATAACGAAAAATTGAAAGACGATTTATGGAAAACTTATGGCCCCAAATTGTGCGAGGGCGGCAAGATTTGGAATATTTAAACTTTGGTATGTTGGGAATTGGGAAATTTAGAATTTCGGGATTGAGAAGCGTGAAAATCGGGAAATTACGGTTTTGGAAAACGGGAGAATCGAGAAATTTAGAATTTGGAATTGGGCAATTAGAGAGTTGGCAAATCGGGAGACTGAGAAATTGGAAAATTTGGGAATCGAGGAATTTGGAATTTGGAGTATTTGGAATTTGGGGAATTTGGAATTTGGGGAATTTGGAATTTGGAGAATTTGGAATACGGGGAATTTGGAATTTGGGGAATTTGAAATTCGGAGTATTTGGAATTTGGGGAATTTGGAATTCGGGGTATTTAGAATTTGCGGAATTTGGAATTTGGGAAATTTGGAATTCGGGGTATTTGGAATTTGGGGAATTTGGAATTTGGGAATTGGGCCATTGGGGTGTGGAGAAATCGGGAGATTGAGAAATTGGAGAATTTGGAATTTGGAAATTGAGAAGCGTGAAAATCGGGGAATTCGGGAAAAGGTGTGATAATTGGAAACTGAAAAATTGAGAATTCGTAAAACTTGGAAGACTCGAAAAATTGGAAAATCGAAAACTAAAAAATTTGACTAAATTATAAAAGTGAAAACAATATAAGAATCGAGTAATTCCTAACAGTGATTCGTTTCAAGAGTAATCGTCTCAAAGATTCCGAAGGCTATAAACATATCGCTTTCATCGTATCGCGTTAACCTCATTTCGTGTAATTCATCGGGACGATCCTCTTTAACTAGAGATTTTCATACCTGCAATTCATACGATCTTTATTATCATGCCTATTGGCATTCTATGCAATTAAAGTGCACGGCTGTAGGCATTGGCAAATGCATAGAATTAAACGGTCGTCTATTGTTCACGAGGGGCTATCGGTATTCGAGCAGTACATCCAATTGAACTGATCGAGAAGTTAGGGTGGGGCAGAGCAACCCTTGTCTATAGTGGCATTATTCTCTCACGGCTGTGCGAAGTTTGATTCTAGGTCACTGGGACTTAATGAGAAATTACTGGGTTTATATAGAGATTCCTTGAACCGGTGGTCGCGTCGATATTGATCGATCGAATTTCGCCGAAAAATTAACTAAGCTCCACCTGTTGCTTTCGTCAGAAAGATTTTGTTGCGGAATACATGAGCCTTCAATTTTGTATCGTGCAAACTGACGATTTAATTATCAACTTTCATTCGATTTAAACCGTTAACCTCTGATATGGATAACCAAAATGTTTATGGCCCCACTCGATATGAAAATGACACAAATTTGCATAACTAAATGATAATACGAATGGAAATGATGTGAGTTTACGCGGAATAAGAAACGTTAACAAGAATATGATAAATTGCAATGTGTGAATTGGATGTTGAGTAATCGTATTGATACAGAGGTAATAATATTATTAATACACAGATAAAAATACTATTACTGACACAGAGGTTAAAATGAAAGTCATTTGCTAAGTTCCCTAGTTATCTAATGAATATTAAATTGCTACTTGTTCACACTACCGAGTACAAAGGTACAATTTGCTTAAATTTAATTTGTACATACTGGCATGTGCGTGTGCTTATGTGATCGATATTCCTGTACGACCATTAATCGAGCACGAATTCCGATAAAAATATATCCGGGAGAAAATGTTTCGAGTTGCATAACGCGAAAGTACAAACTACAATCAATGAACGTAGTCGATAACGGGACAAATTAACGAGGACAATTAGGGCCACATATCGAGCTAGTATTTAAACGGTCTTTAAAATACGTGTCGCAATGGTTCTCCGTAATCTTCTTGTTTCACCCGTCGAGATCATCATCGAGAAGAGGTTAGGCGATACGAAGAACGGGTGAATAACGTTCCTCTGACATCAAAGACAATTTGTACGTTCCCGGAGAATCGTCGATGATCCCATCCTTATTTTTTGCCCGGCTGACCCAATTAAGCAATTACGTCGGGCCAGTAGATTATCGCTGGTGCCACGAATTCGTTCGTCCACCGTGGAAACAAAACCGTGGCCATGTATACACGGTGGCGTCGATTAAACGACCGACGATATACAGCCCTATCGGAACATCCGATTGGTGTAAAGTCCAATTGGATTATCGACGCACGTTCAATTGCACGTACGATTGCAGCTCGACGTTATTATCGCGTTAATGTTGATTAGCCCGTTGCCCGTTTCGCACACGACGGCTAGACCGGCGTCAAAACATTTATTATAACCCCAATTTCGATAGTGCACGATTTTAATCGAGAAACGAGCGCGTGCACAAATACTGCTACGATGTTTTGCAGTTGTTACGTATATTGAAATTGCTTTTTGATTTATTGCGCGGTTCGATCGTTTTAGTGTGTTATTTTGGGTTTCCCGGTGAGTCCATGCTTTCATGGGATAATTTGAGGATTGTATGTTAGGTTAGGTTAGGTAACAATGAGAAATTCTGGGTGATATTTTCGTGGGAAGTACAGTTTTTTTGTGCATTGCACATTGTTTTTCTGCGAATATCCGGGACTCTTGCGCCGAGAGGCTTTAAATTATGGTGCACGTTGAGATAATTTGGAACTGGGGAAATTGATAATTTTAGAATTTGAAAAATTTGGAAATTGTGAAATTCTGATTTTTTTGACTTTTAGAATTTGGAAATTGAGAAATAAGGAGCTTTGGAAATTGGGGAATTAAAGAGTTGGAACTTTTTAGGACTCTAGAAGTTTGGAACTTTGGACATTAAGAAATTCGAAATTTGTATGGCTCTGTAAATTTCGAATGAGGAATTTAGGAATTTAGGAAATTTGTTATTTAGGAAATTTGGAATTTGGTAAATTTCTGCACTTCGAAAATTGAACAAATTGACAAACTTCGAATTTTTAAGAACCAATAGCTTGAGCAATTCAGAAACGAGTAATTGCACAATGAACAAATTAAGAACTACAGAAATTGTTGAATTTCTGCGAAGTCCCAAGTGCCGTATAACATAAAGCAATAACATAGTTATCCGAATCGTAATACTCCCCCGGTAACTCGCCGTTAATGGTAGCCTCGTTAAATTTTCTTAAGGGAGCTCCGTCTGAAATGATTTCTTCCCCGCGAGGTTTCAACGAAATGAAACATTCATTTCCTGCAAAAGGCACGTCCAACGGAGACCGGTAGTCGGCCAACGGGCGAGCAGTCGCATTAAAGATTTTCTTTCATTAGTACGGGGAGAAATCGGAACGTCGGTTGCTCACGTTCCAGCATGCAAAGAAGTCCACTACCCCCGGACGTCGGGCGAGTTGCCTGAGTCGTTTGCGAGGCTTCCCAGACGCAGGTGAGCCCGTCTTACCGGGTCATGATTAATCCTTAAACGTTTTTACTAGCGCAATACCCGGCTCCTTTCGTCGGCGCGGGTTAATTAACCCACCGAGAGTTCCAGCCCCGTGGCCAACGGCTTATAAACCAACGACCAGTCAATCTTTCGATAATTAACGTCTTAATCGAACGATCCAGACGCAATTACCGTCGCCGAATCAATCCGCGCGTTCCGTTTCGACGATCCAACGACGCCGAACCGCGGATAACGCGTTCCGCGGAAGATGTAATTCACGAATTTCAGCAACCACGATGGATATCGGTGGTGACATCCTTTAGATGCCGCGACACCAGCTGGAAAATTTTGGTACATGTTCAAACGGGGATCGAAATCCGCCACTACGATAAACTATCATTGTATCGATATCGACAGAGTAAAGATACAACGATGTTAATTCACCACAATGCATTGTGAATTCAGCACGTGGTTATGCTACGAATGCAATACAACGCTTTGTAACTCCACGCCGTGTAATTCCACGCGTCGCAATTCAGAGCGTGGTAATTTCACTTGTGGTAATCCAACGTTAGTTAAATTCGATGCACAGTGATCCAGCGCGTAGTACGAGAACCCATAATAACTCAATGCGTGGTAGCTTCACGCGTTGCAATTCCACGCGTGATATTTCAACGCGTTGTATATCTACGCGTGATATTTCAAAGCGTGGTAAACTCAACGAATGACATGTCAACGCGTAGTAACTCCACGCGTGATATTTCGATGCGTTGTAATCCTACGCGTAGTAATTCAACGTGTAGTAATCTCAACGTACGGTATATCAACGCGTAGTAAATCAATATGTGGTAATTCAACGCGTAATAACTCCATGCGTGATAATTCCACGCGTTGTAATCCTACACGTGCTAATTCAACACTAGATGAATTCGACTCAACTTATGATACGTCAACACGTGGCAATTCCACACGTGGTATTTCAACACGCTGAAATAGTAATCTCAACGTACGGTAGGTCAAAGCGTAGTAACTCCACGCGTGGTAATTCAACGCGTAGTAACTCAGTGCGTGGTCAGTCGCCGCGTTGTTATTCCGCACGTGTTGTCCTTCGTTCGGTAAGTCTTGCACCCTAACCCGTGACGATCTATCGCGCAGTAATTTCTAACGTGACGAGGGGAGAGAGAACGTAGAAGAAAACGGGAAGCCGGAGGTCAAGAGGGCTCGTGAAGAAAAAAAAAAAAGAGAGGTAGCAGGTCCTTGAGAGTCCTGCAGCTGCCGGTCGTCATCGGTTCGTTGAACGAAGAAAAACGTCGCGCGTGTTCTACGTCCTGATCGTTTAGGCTAGTACATTCGGAGGGTAAGAAAATAGGGTTGAGGTCGTTAAAGCGTCGACGGGATGAGATGCAGTTCGGAAGGACCCAGCTGGATACAACCTCTTTATTTTCTTTTCCCCGTGTACACGTACTGGATGCCGCAACAACGCGATCGTTTGATGGACCATTAACGTGGGTTTACATATTCTTGCAATTTTTACCGGTTTGTGTATACAAATAGAACGGACATCTAAAGTTTCGACGGAGTTTAGGGAAAGTTTCTGGCGGGATAACTTATTTCGGGTCGGCGAGGTTCAGCTCGCTAACAGATGTTATCTGCTGTATTATTTAGAATCTCGTTACGCGATCAGTCCTTTTTCGTTAATCGTGTAACTTAACTCAGCAGATTCTACTTCCTTGATTGGATCCACCGTGGGGTGAATAATTTCTCTTCGGCAACAAATTCTTGTACCATTTCTTACTCCCCGCTTATTTTTGTTTCTTTTCAATTATTCAGGCTGCAGCAATTGATAAAAATAATTCAACATTGTCTGTAAAAATAATTCTTTGTTATACGAGGGAGTACTTGTTCAACTATATAAAGCATTGAAAATAAGAGAATGTAATTTACGTTCTTCTATTTATATATTGTATTTATAGTTGATGTATTTGTGCACATTATGCTATTTATAACAAGAGACTGTCTATACTATTTTACTATCCATACTACTTATAACAAGAGCAATCATGTAGGTACATGATTATAAATAGTATGCACAGTACCTAAAAACATTATGAACGTACATGAAAATGGTGTTCTGTCAGGTCGTTTCTCTTAACATCGGTTAAGAAGTGCGGCGAGTATAGAAAGAGAATGAAGACAGTATATTTCAATCATTCTCGTCGATTGACCCAGGACGGGATACAATAACAGCGTATCACTCATGGTGTCGAATAAGGAAGGGCTTCTCCATTTTCGAGCGTAGGTACGATTACACGAACCTGAGCAGAATTTTGTTACGCGACCGTGTGTGCAGAACGCTCGGCTAACAAGGCAAGCTATGCAATTAACTTAAATAAGATTAATGCACGGTGAGATGCAACAACTTCAATGGCGCTGTGTATATCTACCGACCCTACGCAAATTTGTACGTTCGTTAGTACTTGGACCACGCAAGACAACGTAAGATTAATTGCATCGAAAATGCAGCAAGGGTCTGGAGTAACAAAGCCTCCTTTATCCGACCAATCTGACACTTGCTACATGAATTATTTCGAATTTATAAATTCGCATTATCCGCAAATTCGGGGATTTTTGAGATTTGAGGATTCGGGAATTTGGGAATTTTGGGGGATTTGGGAAGTTTGGGGATTTGGGAATTTTGGGGATTTGGGAGATTTTGGATATTTGGGAATTCGAAGATTTGAAAATTCGGAGATACGAATAGGTCAGTGGGAATTCGGGAATGTAGAAATTTCGAACTTTAGGAATTTAGAAATTTAATGACTTGGGAATGTAGAGATTTGGAAATTCCAGGGTGTGGTAATATTGAAATTCAGGGATTTGAGAAATCGGAGAAATAAATAATGTGTAAATGGGAAATTTGAAAATTTGGGAGTTTGGAAACGTAAGAATTTCGGTATTTAAAAACCTCAGAACTTAGGAATTAGGAAATTTAGAGATATGGTCATTTGAAAATCTATAACTTCAGCTTCCGAATTTAGAAACAAGATTTAAGAATTCGGGAATTTGAAAATATGAAAAATAGATGACTTGAGACCTTCAAGATTCCGCAACTATGCAGTCGATGAATTAAAAAATTTAGAAATTCTAAAATTTTAACCTTACAGACTATAAATTAGAACAATCCGAGTTCACATAAAAACCTTCCCAAAAACGTGTCTCCAAAATGACAGTATTTCCTCCCTGCAATATTCCGAAGAAAACCACTCGTTGTTTGACCCTGAAAGAAATCCCAGTTATCTCGGTCAGAAAACGAAGAACACAACCGCAAGTATTCAGTAGCGCCTCACGAATACCATAACGGTAGTTCTTAAAGCGTCGTTTCAACTCGACCTTGTAAAACTGCATAATTGCATCTGTCGAAGATCTGTCGGTACGTACGAGAGACGTATTCCAAGCACCGTTTCTGTTTTCTTTTCGCCATCGAGTCTCGGCGCAACGCAGTAACATCCGCCCCGTAACACGCGTAAACGAAATGGATTTATTTACGGTTCGGAAGGGGGTTGCTGGGTTCGATCTTTGGCGACAGAGCGCAAAAGGGAAGCAAGCACTTCGAACGCCAGGCACCAGACGTAATCTCATCACGGTAGTTCCTCGTATTATCGGCCACTAACTTCCGGTTAAATTTAGACGTGGCTAGGCATACCCGTATCCGTGTGGCCTGTATTTTCATCCGCTTTATCAGAATTTACGCGGAGTTTATCCTGTACTTATTGAAGAGGAATTGGAGGGTGGCCAGAAGATCGTAGAACTAACGGAGATTATTCTTCTTCTTGATTTAAGGATTACGGTATCTTCGGCAAAGTTTCAGCTGTTTTCGTTCTCCTCGAACCGTACCATCCTTCTACGGTATTTCTTCTCACTGTGCATTCACTGCGAAGATGCGGTACTCGATTTGCATATGTACACGCGCGGTAAATTGCACTCTTTTATTGCATCCCAAAGAAACGAACATTTTGAAACGTTTCGCTGTATTTCATCGATAAAAGCCACTTGCCTTCTCGAAGGTCGCACAGCGAACGCAAGATGAATTCGGTTTCTAAATTTTTCATCGACGATTTAAACAGGTTATTCCCGTGTGTTTATCGACACACCCGAATCGATATTTTCCATATTGCAACCGTGTATTTGTCGCGACGTTCAGTTTACAGAACGTGCATCGTCGTTGAAAACTCGCTAAAATATGCAGAACATGAACGGACGAAATGCTGCTACACCTCTCGTATTCGACTTTTGTACTCGAAAAATCGCTACGATCTTCCACGAAACTTTCCTTCTATTGCCATGACGGTGTTCGTACTTCCGTGGGTGCAATCCTTTCGCGACAACTATTTGTCATCGCGTGTTCGATCGTCCGCTGCCACCCCTCGTCCACTGTTCCCCAACCCCCGTAGGATCTGTAGCGTTTCGATGCGCCAAAAGGGATGGCTGCAGTCGCCTCTAAGTGCATCGAAATTTATGAACCACCGTCTCTCATCCCCCCTCTACGTTGCCGCTCGAATCTGTTGAACGATTAATGTTTCGTTTCTACGGCACGAATTTTCTGTCGAGAGAGTGAAAAATGGCCCGAGTCTCCGTCCTCCATCTTTCTTCTTTTAAACAATTTCTGCGACTGAGGGCTTAATTAAAAATTTTTACCGTTCGATGATTTATTGCAGTCTTCCTCGAGCATTCGATTGCATTTATTTGCTTCTTGCAGTCGGCGAACGAAGGTATGGTTTATTTCTCATAAATATTAAATTCGTAACTGTGAGTTTCATAAATTTGTTATTCGTAAATTTATTAAATGGATGAAATATTTTTGGAGAGTTTGTTATGTATTCTTCTAACGGTGTTTTAACAAGCTTGTATGAATTAATTTGAGTCTCTATGTTGATTCATAGACAGTTACCGAAAAATTGTATGCAATTGTAGTTCATTGATTCAGTTTGATTTATGTCGAGTCTGACCATATTGCATTATATGTACCTCATAAATGCACTTGCGACATGCCAACCCGAATTCAAATTAAATTAAAAATGTACAAATTATTTCTCTTATATTCTTGATATGATGTAGCAACTTCTTGGTCGGAGTAAACGAAGTCCACAGTTGAAATTAACAGACGTCCATCGACGAATATCTAATACAAATAAGTAATTACGCACCAACATGTTAAAAGACTCTGCAACCAGTGAAATAATTTGCAGCTGACGGGTCGTATAATCTTACGAGCAGTCCGTAAAAAAATATCATGAATTATGTTTCATTATAATGGATATTTCACAAATCGTTCCGCCTATTTCTCGAAGCAGGATCAAATTAACTGAACCCCGGCGTTTACGCGGCGAATAATTCACCCCGGCGATAAAGGGTGAAAACTGGTCGCCAACAATGGGGAACAGGAACCGAATGCCAGGGTAATAACACCTTGGAACGTTTCGAGCACATTTCTCGTGGCCATTGTATTAATAGAACCCGATCGGCGTTTAACCGAGTAGCCGATAACAATAATAATCGTTGCCCCGTTAAAAAAAGCGCACGCACGGTGCTCGTGTTTCGCCACCCACGCGGTCACGAAACGAAATGGAACGAAACGGGAATGCGAGTCGACGATGAATTTATCCCGAGCGAAAAACGAGACATGGACGAAAGTGGCCGCGATTCGGCGGCTCCACCCCGTTCGCGGGATTCTTTATCGATCATGCGAATCACCGGCGTAATTAGAAGACGCGGCCCACCGCGCGATAGATGGCCGAGAATCGACGGGGTTAGCCACCGAAACGAAATCTCGAAACGGCCGAATGATACTTTACGGCAACGTTAAATCTCTTTTATGCACACCGATGCCACGCGAACCGAACGAACGTTCGTGCCGGACGAGTGCATTCGCCGTGCAATTTCACGACTGCTATTTATTAGCGACGATAATAATAATGATACATCTTTATTGCGAATGCGTGGACGATATAATGTTACCGAGAACAACCGAGGAAGACCGGGCTCCTACGGCCGGTATATTTAAGGCTGACATAATGGAGCTTTAAACGATCGTTCCGTTGATCAGGAACGGAAATATTCGTAATAAGATATGACTAATTGCGAATGCGCCGAAAAAGAATGGGAGAACGGGGTGCATTAAATTTGGAGATAAGATCGAGTGCCGCCATTGAATATCAAAATGCCGTGCAATTCATTAGATTTCATATTTCTCAGACGAACGAGGCTCTGAATCACGAATACAACTCCCCGAGAAACGATTCGACGATCAAACAGAATATAAAAAGAAACAATGTATTCAACGTGTTTTTACCCCTATGTCGTTATGAATGATTGTATCATATAAAAATATTATACTTAGCAATAAATAAGAACGAGCTCCGAGAAAAAAGCGCTGTCGTGTATTCTGTGGGACAGTAAAATTGTTATGGATTACGAACACGAATATTTATATACATAATAGTAACATACACACGTATTTAACGCATCGTTAACCGGGAACGAGTTAATTCGTGTTTGCATTTGCAATTTTCTGTTTCAATTTATGAAACCCAGTACATAATAGAATATTTGAAATACTATTCTTGTATATAAAGAAACTACTATTCTTGTTATTTAAGCTAGAATCTCGATAAAAAGAAAACTAGGACGCGTAAAGTATGCTCTTGAAAAGGAAAGCTCGGTGAAACGAGATATATTTGCCAAACCTGTTGTGTACCATTACACATAGGCGTTTGCTATACATTTTACATACTAGAAAGAAATATTGAAAGTTATCCAAAAGATATGTGCAAGATTTCATCTTAATTCATTGTGTATAAATAAAGTTTACTAGAGTTCATTTAGATTGACTCAATTACGAAATAACAGTCGGTGACACGAGTTAGTTTCTGTGTAAAATTAGCGATGTAAGAAAAGAATGATCGCCGTCGCCCCTTTCGACAGACCTAGCAATCATAAGATCAATTGTTACATTCGTCTCAATATAGTTCGTCAACAGAAATCGAAGATTCGGCATACACGATCCCGAGCAGATGATCGCAATCAGTGGTTCATTTAGTTCCCGTCCCACCAATTGAGGGTTAAATGTTACACGGGCCTTCGAACCCGCGAAATTCGTCGAGAAATAGAATTGGGCCGAGATGATCGAGACGGCAGGAATCATCGGGGTTCAATCGATGCAGAGAAGGCGTCGGAATCGGCGATGCAAGGATAAAGGATTCGTTTAATCGAGCCACGGCGAAACGTTCCACCTGTTCTTCCAATCGGACGAATTCAAGCAGCCCGTTTAATTAAATACGAGAAATTAATTTCGCGCGATGTTGATTGCCTCGAATGACTATCGAAAAAGGGACGCCGCGTCAGAACGCAGCGGGCGAAGTTTTCGCGAATTAACGAACGCGTCGTTGATCACTTGCATCCGATCGGATCGCGATCGAGGATCAAGGACGACGATGACACGACGAGAAATCGTCGATAGAACGAACGAATCGAGACAAACGATCCATTCTAGCCAACCGGTTTTGGATCGATAGGAGCGAGAAAACACGCAGATACAAAAAAGAGCCAACGAAACGGGAACTTGGACATTTTTCCGTTCGTCTACTCGGTTGTCGCGTTATGCTCGCTTCTATGTATCAAGGATTCGTCCGAGAAGTCGGCGACGTACGGGACTTACACTCGGGAATACAGAACTTGCGATCCCGGATTCTGGTTTCATCATCTTTGCAGAAATGCATGATTACGTCACCTCCGGAACGCTCTTTTAGACCGTAAAAATAATTTGCGAAATTATAATGAGCGTCTCTCTAAGATGAGAGAGAGATTGGAATCTGAAGTTTGAAAGTTTGAAGGTCAACGTTTAGAAACTTGCAAAACTGGTCTAAATCCGGAAACCGTGGAACTTGACATTTTTTGTTACATAAGCAAAATATTTGATTTCTTCGAAAATTTATTATTCATCTACTTAATTATTCAATCGCTATCACTTTAACGAAAGTATTCTCTCGTTAAAAATTTCACTCGTTTATGAACAACGCTGTATTTTATCTCATTGTACTTTACCTTACTATATTTTACTTTATTGTATTTTATGCAATATTATGTTTTACCTCCATAAGCAGTTAATGAAAAAAGTTTTGTAATTTTTATCGCATTTTGAAGAGTCAAACAGTACACCCTGTATATCGACTATCGCTGATTAGCGACGATCTCGTAATTTGCATATCATCGCGATACAAGGGGAGATGGTTGAAGTTTCCTCGCGTTTTAATACCGCTTCTGATCGCTTACGATATTTCCCTAGCTGTAAATGTCATTTTGTAAAATTCCACGACGACTTCAAACGACGAAATTGCTGTTATTTAACTAGTTTATCCAGTTCGGTCTTAATAGAGTTACATAGTTATCCCGATACGTGACAGCGTGGTTAAAAAATGGACACAAAATGGTGCAGGTAACAGCAAACACGATGAAGCGTTTGAAACACGGTTTATCCACAGGGATACTCGAAAGAAAAGAGTACATTGTTATTTCTATTCTCGTTGTGAATGTTAAATTTGAATTGGAGTGCGCGTTTTTTTGCACTGAAGAAGGAAACTTCTTAAATAGACATTAAGGTACATCCGCGGAGGAACAGGTTTACGTTAATATAAATAATTGGAAGTACTGTCAAATATTCTTTTCGTATAATGGACCCGTTACAGATATTCCCGTACAAAATAAATTCGGTATTTACCAAATATTCAAGGTTTCGAAGTCGCAAATCGAATTTGGAGGACGTCCAAATATTCGAAATCGGATCCCGAAAGGTCGGTGGTAGATTTTTCTGAACGGTGAAGTTTGCATCGATACACGGATCGTTGGTAAAAATTTTTCGAACGATTCGCAATTTATAAGACCACAGGGGAACAGTAAAAGCGTCCAAGGGTCTCGAGGCTCGAAGGGGTACCCTCTAGAAGAAATTCGAATCTGCGATTCGGTTATCAGGGAAGAATAGCGGGGGCGGGTCGAGGACGGGGAAGGACGAGGGACTAAGAGGAAGAAAGAACGGGGAGAAAAAGAAGTGGAGAACAAGGAGAGACCAAGCTTGGTCTTGGGGCGCCTTAGCCGGGGCACCGCGCAAGCGCATTCTCCGTATACCTAAACCTATACGTTCCGTGCGTGATCCGAAAGACACGAGCTCCATTCGAGTTCCGTCGGCTTTTGCCATCGAACGTGTCGCGATCGTTTCCGTCGTTATACTCTACGACAGTCGTCGTTCAAGGCGATCGATAATCGGCTTATCGATCGATCGTCGTCGTCGCGTGAAAAATGTCGCGCGTTCGCGTAATCACGCGTTTCCGTTCGTCGTGCACGTTAACGGGGCGATGATTCGAACGGTGCAGCCGAAAATGATACGCGAACGATCATCCTTGTTCCCGGTTGGTGATTATCGACGAGTTTCGTGCGTTCGAGATTAATCGTACCGTCGATTGTTGACAGCTGTCAACATGCTGTCAACCGTTCAGTGCCACGGCGACGTCCACCGACGGAACTATCACGTCGCGTACACGGTGAGTTCTTTTTTCGTGAGTTTTCACGGCGATTTCGTGAACGTTGATCGAAACGACGCGCTCGAGAAGGACGGAGATAATTAACCGCGACATCGTTCGCGTTCGATCAGCTATCCGTGGAATGATGTAAGCGAAACGGATGTAACGTTGTTCGAAGAAATTCCTCGGTCGTGTAACACGCTTGAAATAGAGATTACTTCGATGAGCACACAGGATCGCCGAGCGCAAATAGTTCCGACGTTACATCCGCTCGACGGGTAAAAATAGGTAAATTTCGACGAACTTTTCCCGTGCGCGTTGGAATTGGTTTTTTTTTTTTAACTGAATTCTCCTAGCGAAATATTCGTTTCGTGTTTCATGAATTCGCGATATTGTCGGAAACCTGTGAATCGATATCGATGTCGTACAGTCGATAATTTTAATAAAATAGAGTGTATACTACAAGGAGTGTAGATAAGTATCGATCTGATATTTGTAAGAGCGTATTTTGACACAATGCGTTCGATTACGTTCATTCGAATTTTCCCGCGCTGCTCACGACGACGTAAATGGACGTCAGAAAATTGGGCAATGTTATGAAACAGTTTATGTTGTCATCGTACTTTGAAGATATCAAATACTACGAACGATGATACGAGCTCGAGAATCAAGATCTATTTACTCAAACTCCTCGTACGAGAACAATCTCAATAAAAGTTACATTTCAATGACTAATTGAAAGAATATTCATTTTCATATTTTTTATTTTTAAATATTTTGTTTTAACAAATCATGTATATTTTCATATTTATATTCGTAACACGATTTCATTTATTAATAAATAAATAAAAATCAATTTCTACAAATGAAAACAATTTTAAACATCCAGTATTAACGATCATATAACATAGCAGTGTTTGCTTAGTATCCCACATTTTTTCAAACCATAAGAGTTCCCTTTATCAATTTGTTTATAGAACATGATAACATACTCACGCAGTTAGTGATGTTCTGATAATCTTTTCGTGGGAAGAATTCTAATTACTCGAGTGTCTAATGTTTATGATATCCCTCCAGTTTATTATACATAAACTGAGATGGCGTATGATGCATAAACTGATATAGCGTATCTAAGTACATATGTATATGGCTGTGTACACGTATGAGTGTAATGTATATCTACGTATGGCCATATATATGTATAATATGTATGTCTGTATGTATATATGTGTATGTAACGTCTGTGTTTGTATATATATGTACAGATGTATATACATACATGCGTATAATGTATATGTATGTATACACATACGTGTATGTAACGAATATCCACGATCGTAGAAAAAAAAGGGTACATGAAATAAATTGCAGAAAGACGAAGTAAGATACGTCAACAAGTATTTTCACTTTTTCGTGCAGAAACATCGGACGAAGCGTTTCATCGATATCATTTGCCCCATGACCCGGCGAAAACGTTTCGCAAAAGAACGTTACAACGATGCACGTTCGTTCCTGTAAAATATACACTTCCTTGGACGATTCGTGAATACGTATCGAACACGTATCGCGACCTCCCGGCGCCTTGCGTCATTTGTCTATTCTCGGTTCGGCTTTATCGCGGCCGTATAACGCGTTTCACCCGACCGTCGCGGAATTTTCAAGCGACCGCGGGTTTCCACGCAAGCGGAGAAAAGCCACGGAAATATGTCTGTCGCCGGCAGATTAGATACCGTAAACACGTAATCGCGAATACGCTCGTTGTGCCCGTGGCCGTTCGTGTTGTTGCCGGAACGTGCCGGACACGAGAGTACATTAATTTCCCCGGTTCTTTCGGCACCTCGAACGAGGCTCCAGGAAATTCGCTTAATTAAACAGCGCGGGAATCTCTGCACGCAAAAACGGGAGCTTTATATCGTGTTACGCGAAAGGAAATTGGGATTTACGAGGGAAGCCGGTCGCGAATCTAGCTGCATATGAATGCGCTGCGCCCCCTTTTAACCGCGCGTGTTGCTTTGAATTTCTAAATTGTGAACTCTGTTCCAGTTTGAGAGGGTCGGTGATTGTAAATCCAGTTTCGTGCGAATTTAACGCGGCTCTTGCATTGCACGCCCCTTTGAATCCTTAAATCGTAGGACTTCGCTCGGAGAGGGTTGTAGCCGAGAATCCATTACAGTTGCATACGAATTTCTCGTGGTTCGAGTGTTGTTGCTTTACATTCGTAAATTACTGATTGTTTAACTTACCCCATCGAGTCGATGTTTGCACATTTACGTGCACATAGACCTTCTCGAGTTTAAACCTACGAGCGTATGATCCGCGCTTTGTTTGACATTTGGGATGAAGTTGAAAAATAAATATTTGGGGATCGAAGAGGGTTCAAATATTTCGAATCTTCGAATTCTCTTTGATTCTAAAAGGAGAATCTAGAGAGCTGCTACATGATCTAGAAAAGACTGTAAAAGGTATCTAAAAAGTACGTAGAGGTAATTCAAAGAGCTTAAGGGCCGTTCAGAGACAGTTTAATGAGCACCTAGGGATTATCCACAGCGTATCAAGGAAGAATTAGGAAAAGCTAGGAAAACGTAACAAAAACCAATGTTATCTTAGAAGAATGAATGAGGTATTAAGTAAGAGTTTATGATGTGGTATGAAATATAAACTTATGCGTAAGATGTTTTTAATAGAGTCTCTTGCTCGTTATATTGCAAACCTCTAAACCTCTTTTTCCGACATTTCTTATACGGTCGTAATAACACAAATGCAGCGGCACACCTGCTACCGGTGGTATTTCGCCGGTTTCTTGTATCGTTTTGCAGAATTTAATGGTCTCGCACAATTTACTATCGCTTCGTTACATTTAACAGCGAATCGTTTCAATGAATTCGGGCGAAACTCGCGGAAACACGTGTTGTCGACCGGTCGGAAGTTTTTCAACTATCTTTCCAACGCCTCGAAGTAACAATCTGGCTAACAATCGGTTACAGCGTCTACGTGTGTACGTGCAAGAAACTTCGCGGATCGAGCAACGACGTAACAGTGGAGCAAATTGCAGCTTCGCCGGATAATTGAATTACGATATTAAACATTCCATAATTTCGATTGCAACGTGTATTAGGGAGGGCATTAAGCTCGGCCGAAACGGCTCGTTTATCGTCGATAATCGAAACGGAAAGGAACGGACGAAAGGAAAAGGGTAAATGGATTAGCTCGGGACCTCGAGTCCCGATCGATTAACGCTAAAAGTACAGGCATGAAATACGCGCTTACTTTAAAATTGAAAATAAAGTCGAAAAATAAATAAACGCTACAACGTCGCCTAACATATACAACCATTCATCGACTCAGTAAAACGTGACAGACATTTTGACAAAATGGTGGCAACAAAATTTTGCAATATAAAATGTCAAACCCGAAGCTCATTTTGTCCGATCGATAGTTCCAGTGTTAAATCCACGCTGCGATTCCTCATATGTTTTTTTTCGTGTGATTCCTCCTTTGCTTATGTTTGCGCTTTAATTTCGATCGTTCTCGTTGAGGCCAGTGTTTTTTTTTTATTTCCGACGAATCGCCACGAAGGAAACACGAGAATCAGGAAGCCTCGATGTCGTTCTGCTTTTTTGCGAGAACCGTGTAGGAAGGCAAAAGACTGGCGTCGAGTGACTCTTTCGCGGAAGTACATATGTATCGCGTGAACGCGTAATCCGATTCTAGCACCGGCGAAGGCCGGAATGAAAATCTTAAGCAGATCACAGGGAAAACTGAGTCTCCCCATTACTTATTGTTCATTAAATTAGACGCATGGAGATCCGGTGGCACCGGGAAATGGAAATCTGCGATTTAGAACAAGTGGAGGTCGAGTATAGGTGACACGTTCATTTGGTCTAACTGAACAATTAGGATAAATATTTTTTAACTAAATGTGTACTGTTGTACATGCGATTTTTAACATAGAGAAATTAGAGCTTTTAACAGTCATCTATGAACAGCTGCAATCATTGATGGAAAGTAATAATTTACAGAAAATTCTTTCAAACTTTGCAGTCAGAATGTTCTCGAAACACCATTTGGCAATAAAAAAAAATCCTTTCGAGCGGGATTAAATCGAATCAGCGTGACTACATAAACGAACACAAATATCGAATTGCTAATTCCCGATGTTCTAACGCAAACTGTCCCGCTATCGAGTATTTGCTCGATCGCAGATCCTCGTCTCCGAAATTACGGGCCATGAAAGCGTTCATCAAGCTCGATGCCCGTCCGGCAAGTGGTACCGTAAAGAAGAAATCGGTTTGACCCTCGTCAAGCACGAGCCGCTCTCGAGCGTCCTTTAAAGCATGTGAAGTGGACACGAAAAGTTCGTGGTGACAGCATAAAACAGAGTCCGGCCTGTGTCAGGAACGTGGAGGCGTTTATTTACGATCGGTAAGGACGAGTCGTGTCGGCAGGCCGCTAATTAATGTTTCTCGAACGAGTCAGCGTGCGCTCGGTCTAGCCAGCGATTTGCCTCCATTTGTTCGACGAGGCGTGCGTACGTTTAATGTCGTGCTCGATCACTATACGTACGCTATAACAGACGAATCGAAGAGCACCGCCGGAGAAAACCAGTTTAGCACGTGTATGGTCTTGTTCGCAAAGTACCAGTCCGTTGAGTCTTCAAGTTCATCGACTTGACGCGACGTATCTGGTTGCCGATGCATACGCGACATTTTATTGCACCTATCGCGATATCTTGTCGCGAAATCCTTGCTCCGTGATCATCCGACTATGCCGATTCGAGCTTTCGCGTTTTCCGCTGCTCGTTTATGTCCGGGGAAACTTTTCATTCGCGTTTCGAACGTGGCAGGAAATTGATAACGGTGTTGTTCGAGGAGGAACTCCATACCGGGGATGTTTTCGCCATTATCGTTTAATTTATCAATCACGATAGCGGACGAGGAATATTCTATAAATACTTTGCCTTTAACGCTAGATTTACGGAACCCGTCAGAGTGACGGATCTTAGATTTCTTATTTTAAGTTACGAAAATTAGTAAGAAGCTTTTGTCAAAATGTAAGTTAACCTTCATCACATCGTTTACTTATTTTATACCTTAGTTTCAATATAAATATAAATGGTCATTAAGCGTCCGTAAATGTAGTGTTAACCTGGGTAGGACAAAATATTTCGACACGGAAATTTGCTGTGTTAGTTCGAACGCATTAAGTTTTACGTAGCATTTATCTGTTAAAATGAGGACCACAGACGTCATCTACTAATACAGGACGTCATTCTTTGACACCGAAACCATCTAGGCTTATCGGCAGATATTTTGTGGACTACATACCACCGATCTCTTCAAGAGTAAACATAACAGGAAGATGAAAACTGTGTTATTCAAATGGTTTTGAGTAAGAATCGAGATTCTCGTGTCACATTCGTGTACGCCCCATTGTTTCAAGGAACATCATAATTATTTCAATTCGTTCAATAAATTTGTTTTGCATCAAAGTTATTTCATTTATACAGTATATGTTATAAAATATTTCGTCGATATAAATAAAATCAATGAGTTAAAAATTATTTTCTTTTATTATTGAGGTGTGATATAACTTACAACAATGAAGTTAGGTTAACGGAGCGAAATGACGAAAACATCACAAAAACCTTGGACTATTTCTGCCTTTTCTCCGCTGGCGATTATCTACTCGATGGATTAGAAATTGAAAAATTCATGGTCGTCTTGTTTCCAACAACTCCTGGTATCTTCGCGACCATACGGTACCGTGTTATTTTTGTTACTTGCGTTAGTTCGCTGCTCGCAAAAGGGTACACGGATGCTTGGAAATTATCGAACACGAGTCCAGCGGCGTGCCGGGCCGTAGATCATTTCAACAGATTGTGACAAGCGTGGAGGCAAGTTATTTCTATGATTCCATGTATGTCGTGCAATGCACGAGGCAACACGCTCCGGTCCGCGGACACCTGATGCCTACTAATTCATACAATCTAATCGTGGATTTTTAATCGTTCCCGGAGAGTATGTTTCCGTGCTGTCGTCTGGCAACGATGTCGCCGTGCTCTGAACCGATGTAACCGCCATTGTTCGCGCTACCGTCGGCGCGAATTTAATAAATCACCGTTGAAACGGCGTCGTTATTATCGTCGGAAGTGAATGATTTATTGGTACGTTTCAATTTGAAAAGCCACCCGATTCGAAGGCATTAGGAGCATCGTTGTTACGTGACGTCAACCTGTCATATAAATATCAGTTGAAAAAAATTGCCATCGTGCCCATCGTATCGGCCTCAAATGGAGCCTTTAGAATTCTTCGACGAGTCAAATACCTTCGCGATAATGACCGCGTTATGGTTACAGCCGGTTCTATTCTATGGTACGGTTATATTCTAATTTGAATTTGGAGTTCAGGAAATTAGGGAAATTAGCGTTCGTACTGTGAATCGCGAGTTTTGACTTTGTACATCGATAATGCGATCCAACGTTGCTTAGTGTCCTCTTAGATCCATCGATTATATTTAATTGCGAAGTTCGTAAAATTATCGTTGTTGAATTTGCGGTGTTAATCATTGCGTTCAACGTTGATCTTTGAACGGGGGACATCGATATTGAAATCGATTTCGGACAACGTGTCATTTCTATTTGCTAACTTTTAACGCGGCGGTATTCGTTCAGCCGTATCTGGGTCACGATTAACCCAGATCCATTATTCGAGGACTAACGAACACGGTGTAACGTGATTATTCGTTCGTTACAATTTTCCGTGAGAATTTAGCGAAGCGGTAAAAGTTGGTTCGAAGGCCCGCGGATGAAATTGTCGGGCCACGTGGATCGCGATGACGGCCGGTATATCGAGGAGAAAAATTGTGCAATATGACCGGTGGAATCGCGACTGGCGTTTCGTAAATTGTTGGAAAGTGATCCTACGTGGAAACGAGCCGAATAGAACGTGAACGAAATACGGGAACGCGGCAAGTGGGTCGTGATCCGAGTCCACGACGTTACATCCATCTGGAGGGAGCTTAATAAAGAAGCTTTCTCTTATTTTCCCTTTTCCGCCGTAAGGAACCACGGACCCGTACGTTCCGCAGAAGGAAATTTCGATGCCTGGCTACGTTCCAGGAGCGGAATCGAAACCGTCATCGCGAACTATTCGGTTACCAACATCCGGTTGGCTACCTACGAACTATTCGGTAACCGAGTCTCGTCGTTGCGGTCCAGTTTCGACGGCTAATCTAATCTCGAATCTCGAAAATCGTTTGCCTCCGGTTCGCTCTCGTCGCCCTCCGATTTCTCTTTGCTAGAAATTCTAATTTTCGCTCGGTACACCTGTCCGGTTTTGAAGAGAAACGTCTCTCGGGTGACATTGAGCGCGTGCTTGTTCGCACCTTTCCCCCACGACGCGATGCTTCACTTACGGAGAAAGTAACTGTAGCTATTGTAGGCGATTCATAATCGGGTTAAATTTAGACGATAAGTGCGTTAAATTCCAAGAAAGTACATCGACGGAATGGGAAGAGTAATTAAAGTTTAATTGAAGAGAATGCCCCGGGCAGTGTGCATTACTTCGACGGGAACGGGACAAAGGTTCCAGGGAAATAAGTAAATGCGGCACTCGAAACAATTAAGGGATCACGTTTCTCTGCACCGTTTGGGAAAGTGAGTCGAGTTGCAGAAATGTAACCAGATATGATGCCCCAATTTCTTCTCGTCCATCATAGAACGTTATATAATACGCCGAACATTTATCTTTATCTCACGCTTCTTCCAGATAAGATATTAATTTAGATATTTCATGTTTTGTATTACATACTCATCTTCGTTCGGTCTGAAACATCGTGCACTTGTTTACAACGAGACTCTTTGGACTTAGGGACTTTTGCACTTACGCTAGATGCGAGTAATCTAGCGCAGTGTTTAATCGAGTACCCATCTTCTTAATAATATAATCGATTGTACGACGATAGTTAGTGTTTTCAACAAATTCTTATCATTCAAAAACAAAGAAACATGTGGTATCTCAAAAATGTGGTAACATAAAAAAGACATGTGTCCGATGGCGACAACATACGCGAGAAAATGAAGATTAATTACGTTAATCGTCATCCTTGGAAACAAGTGCCAGCTCATACCTGTACGTACCTAATGACAGACAATTACGTAAGGAAAAGATTTGCGCAAACGCGTAAACACTTTTTCTTTCCGTAGACAACTGTTATGACCTCACAGGAAGTGACAACCTTCTCGATTCATCGTTATAAATATCCGGCTAACGTGTACGATTCGCTCATGCGAACACGACGAAGAAAGCGATTTTCTTCTCGGCCTATCGTTTACGCAAATAGCCACGATCATCGTAAGCGTAATATAATACGCGATAGAGATCGTAAAACGCGACGTTGAACAGAGCAAGCAGCTTATCCGAAGAGGTTCGCTCTATCTTTGACCTCCAACCTCTCTCGCTAACCAGCCGGTTTTACCCTTTTCCCGATCTCGTAGCTGGTCGCGACTGGCCCCGACGGAAATCTATGAACCGCCGACAAATTACTTTGTCCCTTTGATTTTTTCCCTTTGCCGAAAAAACGTTGCACCCGCAAACAACTATTCACGTTCTTTCGTTACTCGTTCTTTTGTTCCAACCTTTTCATTTTGTACCGAATTCGGGCTTGAACTCGTTCGAGGCACACAATTTTCTAGAAAGTTAAAAATAATTTTATTAATTCGTATGGTTGTGAGTAACTTCAACATTTCGAGGTTAAAATTCCGCTATGATCAACAAGTAAAATGTTGGACAGTTCTTAACCCATCTCGAAGAGTTCAATGTTTCAATCTGTTATTACCGAAGGTGTTACTATCGAGTAAGCTATTATTAATAAAAGTCTGTATAGACTTATTATTAGGTTAGCTATTATTATTGACGGTGTCTCGGATTGTAAATAAATTCCGAAATCGGTGTTTCGAATTTTTAGAAGCTTTTCGCAAGCAGTTCAGAGTTGCAAAGAAAATGTCGCGCAAGGGGACCACGTACCTAACCTTACCGACGTAATCCACGAACATCGTAACGTATTTTACGGCGTACAATTTTGCAATTTATCCATTAATGTAACACGACGTGACTACGAGCTGTTCGAACTCTTTCTTCATGGCATGGTCACGATTGTGTCGAGGAGCCGGCTGATTCCTTCGCAGCTGTGCTCTCGTTGATCGTTCGACGTGATTCTCAATCGTAATGCGCGGTTTGTTGAGGGGCATAAGTCAATTAAACCGGTATTGGCCAATCGGCTGTCTTTCTAACAGAACAGCTTGCCATCTCGCTGATTATTTCGTTCGTTACAGCGACGCGGCTGTAAATGTCACGTCCGTGTTCTATTACTTTCTTTATCGTTGTATCAATTAACTGTTGCACGGTGGAAACGGGACTTTCCGTTTCCGCAATTTTTACGGAATCACCTGTATATTACAATATTGAGTTCTTGCGGTTAATTCGATTATGGGACTTTGGGGAGTCGCAACTTTCGAACATTGGCACACGGGACCTTGAAACATTGCGTTTCCTGAATATTTATGGACCCACGTGTATGTTACACGTGACGTTATTTTTTGTGGATCATTCGATTATGGGATTTTGGGAAGTCGCGACTTTGGAACTTTGGGACGTGGAGCCTTGATTTTAATGATTTTACAAAATCATTATTCCTTGTGGATGATTCGATTATGGGATTTGTGGAGTTGCAATTTTGGAACGTGGAGCGAGTGGAATCTTGGAACTTTGGTAATTTCGGTTTTAGGCATTTTGACACTGCTGTATATTGAAATGTTGATATTTCTTATCTTTATGAATGTGGGATATTAGTATGTTGAAATTTGGGATTTTGGGATATAGAGATACCGAGACTCTGGCATTTTAGAATTTTAGGAGCTTGAATCGCTGGGACTTTGGAATTTTATTATATATATTTTATTTGGAATTTGGAAATTTCGAAAATTCGAAATATAGAAATTCTGGAATTGTTGGAATTTGTAACTCAAGGATATCGGAATTTTGGTACTGTGGAATGCTCTAGGACTTTGAAATATACAAATTCTAGAATTGTGGAACCTCGAGAAGTTGGAATTTTACTGAGACTGAGAAATTTAGAACTTTGGAACTCTTGAAATTCATAAACTACAATACTCTGAACTCCCACAACCTGAATATTAAAAAACTCCCAATGAATTCCCCAAAGTCGTCGCCCCTGAAACTCGAAAGAACGAGTACATAAAAAATTCAACAGTTCCACATTCCCGAAATTCCAAACTCTCAAGAGCTCGCAAATCCCCGTGATTTCAAAGCGACGCTGTAATCGACGCAAATTCCCCGTTTACCGGGCCGTAATTATTTAGCATTATCGTACATGTATACACAGCTTTGCCGTTAAAATCGCGCGTCAGCGATCCGAGTGACACGCGCAACTGAAAACTACACATACTCCATCCGTTCACGTGGTTAATTAGCATCGAAGAAGGTCACGCGCCGACGCGAAAGACGCTCTACTTCGAAATACGCAAATTTCCCGGCGTGAAATTAGCATTTTTAATGTTTCAAGCCGGTCACCGCCGACACAGAGACATTCCCGATTCGAAACTGGAGCTGCCAGCTAAGCAATCCATCCAGCCGGCGACGACGTTCGCTTTATTACCTATTCGCGGAATTAAAATATCGTTCGAGTTGTGCAGCTGGCTCGAGCAAGGAGACGAGGTTCTTTCGTTTCGAAGGCCTCCCTCTTGAGAAATAAATTCGGTTTCGTTCGCTGAAATTTCCATCGATCGATCGGCAGTTACTTTGAAAGTAAAACGCGTTCCTCTCATGCAAATTACATTTCGCTCTTCGACGGTTTATTCGAAAAGTCTCGCCGTTCTTGCCTCGAAACGTAGTTGTCGAACAAGCTAAAGATATTTCTTCTTCTTTTTTTTATTCGTTCCGCGTTTTTCTTTCTTTCGCGCAGGCCAAAAATTAGTCGTTTATTTATCCCCCGTGTTGGAACTTTCACGGCTACCACCGTAAATCATCGAAATTGCGAACTCGAATTGGTACGTTTCGCATCTTTACTCGCCGGACAAGGACACTCGGCTATTTATCCAACCATCTAGTCCCGGTTAAACGTGTTTTACAACGCGAAGGCCTATGGGATAGTTAAGGTGATTTATTGTCTCGTAAAATATTCTCCTTATCCACTGCGCTCGAGCTGAAATGGATAGTCACCAATTTAATTTCAATCTCTGCTCAACGTTTCCGAACACGCTGCAAGCGTTTTCTTATTGTTCCACGATAAATTCCGTTCGAGGTTCGTTCGTTTTGTTAGAAAAAAGTCTAGCCGATATTCGTGAACAATTTGCAACTGTTATTATTAGGTTGCCTCATATGTTTATTCCCGTTTTGACAAATGCACAATATTTATTATGGAAGATTGATTCGTTGAGTTAAACTATTCTGGTCAAACATCCTCTTTCATCCTTCATACATCATTACTTACTGTATCTAAAGTTTTTGGGGCTTCCTTGCAAAATGTTCCTAGAAGCGCGTTTTCATGTCATGTCAAGAAAGGACGAAGCTTATGGGACAACCTAATATTAGAATTTTGTTTCGATCGGTACATTGAATAACTTGCCGATAAACGATAAATTGTGAACGTTACAGCGTTAAATTCGGATTATCGTCGATGCAGATTCGTGTTTTCGACGCGCGGCATAACCTTTCAACGTGTTCGTTCTTTTTCCGTTGTATTTTGCTCATGATTATTCATGGCCGATAACTCCGAGATAAATCGGCCTGGCTAAAATTAAATAAAAAGCGTAGGATCTTGAGGCAGCTTCTTTGAGAGTATCATTAAACTTTCGTAGCGGGATGTTGCATAACGCGATGGAAGATGATTCATGTTTATCACCGACGAAAATTGCCAGAAGATTCTGATTATACGTCCCAGCCGCTTCCAAATGTATCTACCACTTTAGATCCTCTCGAAATTGCGTTAAACAATCGCAAACACGTTTCGGATATATCATTACGCGCTTCGGGTTCCTTTTAGAACGGCGCCGGGCGAGATAATTACTCAATTTGAAGATTTGGGAGTTTGATAACCCGAGAACTTTATGATCACCGTTTTCTAAACTAAATGTATGTATTACCGAGTTAGTGAGGTTTTAAATGTCTAAATTAGCATGTTATGCAGTCACTGAATTTCAAAGTTGCTGAATTACCGAGTAACCCGGTTTCTAAATTCCACAATAGCCAAATTACCAGGTACCGTGGTTGCTAAATTTCTAGATTACCAATTTACAAAAATTTTAACACTTTGCGCTCGAAACAATTTTTCTGTTGGCAACTAGCATATGTAAGTATATTTATTTAAAAAATTTGATGAATTACTTTGACATTATATCTATGAAACTTTCTACTTGGAAAGTTTGATGAATTTTTTTGAAATTATTATTTTGTTATTATTAATGGTGAATATTTATTTCACTGTATTCAAACGTCCGAAGTGCAGTATTATAAATTTAGTTAGAATTTACTTATTTAAAATTGTTGCATTAAATCAAATAACGAATGCGAGTCGCCTCTCGAGTACAAAGGGTTAAATTAAAAATTTCAAAACACCCATCAAATGTCCAACCCTACGCAAATTAACTCTTTATGTTCGACATTTGGTCTAACAGAACAATCTGAATAAATATTTTTTCGCTAAATGTATACTGTTATACACGTGATGTTTAAACACAGTGACAATCAATAATAGAAAGCAATAATTTCCAAAAGGGTTGATTAAAATATTCAGTCAGTAAATTTTCGAGATACCGCTCTTATAAAAAATCCTTTCGAGAGAAAACGATTAACCCCCCATTTAAGAATAAACTAAATTAGCATAGAAATCGTTCATCCTTGTATCGCGACGCATCCAAACGCAAGATGGAATTAAGTCCGCCGAGAAGAAAAATGAAATAAATCAAGACGGTCCCTCGCCGAAGACAATCGTTTCTTTCTTCAAGCTTTCAATAGGTGAAAATGGGTTGGTTCTCGGGACACGACTATCCCGCGGGTAATTATATTTACAGGGAGTGGCACTCGACCTACTCGAACTCATCAGCGACCCTTATCCCTGTGCCGCGCACAGGAAGTCTCGCGATCCTGTAGAATTGGCGGCGCAGGAGCAAGCTTGCGTGCAAGCTCTGGACGCCGCTTTCCGTTTCCATGGTTACGTGTCGCTTACCCCCCGTCACCCCGAACCGCCCCCGACCCCCGTGAACGTCCTCTGGAGGCGAGATGCAGGCTTTCAACCCTCTATCCGGCCGCAGCGCCGGGGCGGCTCCCGTGTGGCGCAGACGTTCGTGCCGGTTGACCCAGGTCGCGTGATTCTCTACCGTTTACCATCGTTCTTTTCCCATTTTGTCACTGGTTAATCGAGTGTCTTCTCTCCGTACGTGCACGGAGATACGCAGCATCGAACTGGGAACGATCGACGATACGTTTCGGGGAGGTTTCACGACGCTTAAGGGGTCAAACGAGAAACGTGCTCGACCGAGGCTGCTCGCGAGTTACTGTGACCTTGAGTGCCTGGATCTGCACAGGTGTACCACGTAAAGCGATCGTGAACGATTTCCGGAGAATTAACGAGAAATTCTGTCGTTGCAATTTCGAAAAGGGGATACAACAGCCCCGGAATCGTGGAGAGTTCGTTTCGAGAGAGGGAAAAAAAGAGGGACGATGCGCGTTGGAAATTTTCGGAGGAAAAAGAAGTGGAAACGATGAGAGGTCGAGATGCTTCTGTGAATATAAATTGCGAGGGTAATCGGTGGTACGCAGCTCGGAACGCGAACAAGGCGTGATGGAAACGCGGACGAAACGCGCTCGACGAGCGCCGAGAGACTAACTGCGTGTTTTTCGTACGTGAATCATCCGCGAACGCGGTTGACAAATCTTCAGGCGACTTTTAGAGAAAAACATCGAGCAGACGGAAGGAAGTAAGAGCAAGGCGGTGCCCGATGTTGCGGAACAATTCGTAATGAGCACGGGGCTCACGGCGCCGACGTACAACGGACACGTGGTCCTACATTTTTCAAACTGCTCCCAAAACCAGCGGACTATTATCTTCGCCGTCTGACGACGTTCGTTATTCTCGCGTCGAAATAGAATTTCGACGTGAATTATTAGAACGCGACTCTTTCTGGAGCAGAGAATTAATTTGCAGTTACATTGCTCGTGTTTACTGAGCAGATACGATTGAAGGAGAACTGAAAATTTTCAAATAATGAGTGACATCGTTAGTTATATTTTTATTAGAGAAGAATTATAGGCGGAACAATGAAATACGAGGTCTTGACGATCGTCAAATTGACTTACTATTAAATGGCATAGACCTTGCTGTCATTTTTGCCTACGCTTTAAACACGTCTCAAAATTCTCAAATAATTATTGATAGTTTTGGACAACGTTCTTGTCAAGGAAGAAAATGCAACGAATTAACATATTCATAATTTAACTATATTAAATATAGTTGATATAGAATTAACTTGTAATTGAATAATTGATATTCTGATCTCACAATATGTCACAAATGTTACATTTTGAGCTTTCTTCGATAAAAAGTACGAGGATAATATTTGACATAGATTATGAAATCAACTCATAATGGCTGAACATTAAATCCAACGATATGCATCATTTTGGATTAGCTTCAATAAAACCAGTCCAAAAATTTGTTAAAAGGATCCTCAATCATTTGACAAGAGTCACTATCCTCCAGTCAAAACAAGAGTACAATACGTGACACTCGTATCATTAAATCTCAATTTAAATGGCCGAGATACATTCATTATTTGCAACATCCAAAAATTCTTCCGACGAGTCACAAAATTCCGAAATAATTTTTAACGAGGTCGAGGAGCAATTCTGTACGAGAAGATAATACACGAGATTTTGTCGAATGCATCGATTATTTAAATAAATAATCGTAAGATCAAGAAAATCATGACAAACTCGAACAGTAGCTCGTTGTCGCGCGCATGGTTGCGGGCAAATTGTTGTCGCTGCGGCGACACGCGACAGGACACCATGAACAATAACCTGAAGGACGAGACGCCACTGCGGGAAGAAACGGAGACACTTTTGCATCGTATAGCGTTCACGGTTTGGCATACTGCCCTCCATATAGAGAGCGAGGTGCGTGGGTGTAGCCGTTTTTGCGCCAACTTTTCGACGCCGCCTCGTCACGGTTCTCCTTTCGATAAGATCGTGTCTGGCCGATATATCGGCCAATCGAGTCGAGACACCCCGTCGAATGATATTTATTTTCGCGCCGGTCGACTCGCGGGAAACGGAAACGACGGGGGATCGTTCGCGTTTGTTATTGAATCGCGGCGATCGGGACGCGGATAGAACGTATTTATGCAACAGTTGTTTTCCGTTGAACAATACGATCAATTTGCGCCCCGTAAACATTGTTCTTATTTCTCCGCGTTCTACACGCGCGATGTATTTGACGAAATTTGTTGAGGGTTCGTTGCTTTTTGTTGCAGCATAATGGCGGTTACGAGGTGCAGCCGAAGAATGTCAACGCGATCTCCAGAACCAAGCAACAACAGGTAATTATTATTTACGATAATAATTGATTTTGTATCAACACTGTCGATAATACATTTCGAGAATGTATTTTTATCATCGAGAGAGAATTTTTATTATTGAGAGTCTATTTTTATCGTCAAGAGTATATTTTTATTAGACAGATTCTTTTCGATTTTGAATACATATGTAAAAAGTATCCAGCTTTCTTTATTTTTATTCTACAAGTGCAGCTTGCCAATGTATCTAAATTACGAAAGCCAAATAGATGTGTGTGTATGTGTTACATAGAGATATGTGCTCCTATATTCCTGGATCTACTACTTGAACATGGTGCAAATCTTTCTAGTCTAAAAGTTTTCACGAACACTATTCGCGAAAAACATGCATATATTTTATAACTTCTTATAAAATAACGTACATGTACATGTCTACAAATATATGTGTAATAAATACACGTGTTTAAATACACGTGTATAGCTGCATATACGTATAAATACATTTAACCATTCAGCATATGTATTCATACGTATAAAGTCACTTAAAACCTTCCCCAAGATGAAACGTAACGATATTTATTTTTCTATGCTTCCACAAATTGCTAATTTTAAAACGAGATCTCGCAAAGATTCCAATACACGATTCTTCATCGCGAGTTCCATAAACTATACCCTTTTTCTGTGTTTATTTGCACTGGTTTCCTGACAGGCCATAAGTCGCCGTTTGACCGAAGAAACAATGAAATATTTTTGTGGCAACAAATCATCCCCGAGGACGTTTCCTGCATTTTTGCCCGCGGCGAAATAGCTCCGGCGCTTCTTCGCCGATCGTAAATTATCCATCCATAATGAAACAGATCTAAATTCGTCGTCCGTAAATTCGAGTTTACACGCGTTCGCCCCACCGTAAATTGTAACAGGCGATGAAACAATCGTTTACCGAGCGCGAAGGCGAAAATACGAGGAGGAGAACGATCGTTATGCAAAGTGGCGCGCCGCGAGACGCGGGGTTTATCGTCGCAGATAAGAAGTCGCGATTTCCGTAGCATTTGTAACAAACCCTCTCTCTAAATATTTGATATTAAAAGCAGAGAACCGACTTCAGGCACACACACCGCGGGGAAACCGTCTTCGTATCGGGCGTTGCGGTGACGATTGCATCAGGACTTCATTTATTCCGCGGGAAAAAACGAACGTAGCCCTATTTACATTCGAAATGGTGCTACAACCGGCTATACTCTCTCGTGTGTGTGTGTGTCTATCTACCTCGCGATTCAGCGTTTCGAGAACGGTCTCATATAAAATTGGCCCTGTTGGGTCGCCTTCGAAATTGTCCTCGAGATTCGGCAATTCCGGCGTGGACGGTCAGCTCATTTGCATCCTCTCTTTTGTGTCCTATACTTGTTTGCGCTAAATTCTTACACTGGAACATTCCCAAATTTTTCAGTTCTAAAATTCTTAAGTACCAAAATTCACAAATTTCATAACTACATAGTACTCGCATCTCCATTTACTGGAATCTCTAAGCTTTCAGATTTCTAAATTCCTACATTTTCAGATTCCCGAGTTCCCAGATTCTCAAACTCCCTAACTTCTAAATTTCCGAATTACCAAACTCCCAAATTCCCGAATTTCCAAATTTCCAAATTTCCAAATTCCCAAATTCCCAAATTCCCAAATTCCCAAATTTCCAAATTTCCAAATTCCAAATCTCCAAATCCCCATATCCCCATATCCCCAAATCCCCAAATCCCAATCCTCCAAATTCCAATCCTCCAAATCCCAATGCCCCAAATCTCAATTCCTCAAATTCCAATCCTGCAAATCCCAATCCTCCAAATCCCAATTTCCAAACTCTTGCATTCCCTTTCTAGCTTCCTAAATTCCTGCAAGTTCAGACATCTAATCTCTAAATTCCAATTCTTAAATTCCACAGCTTCCGAATCTCTAAATCTCTACCATCCCAAACTCCGAAATGACCTAATAACCGTATCTCCAAATTCCCAAATCCCCGAACAGCCAGACTCTCAAACAAATGTCCGAAGTTCGACTGCAAAATGGCCGACAGTGTCTTCGCTGTATCCGTATCGAGACATCAGATCCGAAGTTGCCGCCAAAAGGTTAATTACCCGAAATTTAATCGTTACGGAGTAGGTTAGATGGAAGCAGGCCAAATAAGATCATTTAAGACGTTCCGAAATTAAAATTTCAAGATAGCGAAACGGTCGAAATAATTAGAGGATCGACCGCTCGGCTCTATTTTAAAAAAAACTAGAATCTTCGTTGAAATCATCGGTTCCTTATCGTTTATATTATTCTTCTCCTTCCTGGTAGCACCACGTATTTTACAATCCTTTTAATTCCAATCGTCTATACCGTACACAAGGAGGTATAAGCTTGTAATCTTCATCGTGCACTTAATTAAGCCACGTTCGCCCGTTCTCTCCTTCAATTATCGTGCATATTATTTTTCCACGAGCCAAGGAAGACACGACGTGCAGGATTTTCGAGATAACCATCTAAGGATGCAACATGTTGAAGAGATTAAGGGTAATGCCACAGGGGGGAAACTGAAAACGTACCTTTGGGGGAGCCGTTACGGTTTATTAAGGAGTATTATCTTTTTTTTCCCTGTTTCGAAATTATACGCCCGACTAGGCCAGCAGCTAGCTCTTCTCTACGCATTAACGTCGACGACGGAGAAAATTATTCGCTAAAACGGCAATAAGCTAGCGCACCGTATGAACGTTGCAAGTATCAACCGATGCTCGGCCGAGATAATCCAAGTATATTGACGTTGATCGTGTAACGCATTCGAGAAACCCTTATCCGCCGTTCTTGCGAAAATGCACGCCGACGGGAACGCTGAATGCAAACTCGGCGACATTGTGAGAGAATACTGACAATTGCTCGTAAATGGTTATTGCCGGGTACCGTGGAGAGTGGTCGTCTAATGGCGATCGTCGATAACGGCGTCGAAAGTTATGGGGAAAAGAATCCATTGATTTTCGCCAATTTTTCTCCTAAATAACACCCGTCCCATTCGTTACACCACGGGATTCTACTATGCCGTGATAAACCTCATCGATTAACCCTCATCTCGTACGATAACCTCTTCGGGTTAGGAGAAAAAACGATTCGATTGTTTGTTGTGATTATCTTCGATCCTGTAACAATTATATAATTAAATCTCGAAAGAGTTTGTAACAATGACGATATCGACGGGTGTGACCTTTGGTTGATGAGTGACGGTGTTAAATATCAAGAGTGATATTAATATCGAGATCGGTATCAGAATAATCGTAATATCTACATTCGCGATCTTTGGTTAAATTTAAGTACGAACTAAATGTATCATCGAAGAGGTTAATTATTTCTAAAATGAAATGCCGAAACGGTAACAACGGGAATCTAATTTCAGACTTCGTTACCTCTTCATTCTCTAAATTTGACGCAAATTGTATCGTCGATGAAACCGCAACGGATGATGAAACTATGTAGCTATCGTAGATGACCGTGTAGATAATGATCATATGGGTCTAGGTTGTACGGAACGTGCTATGCATTAGTTAATTGAAGGCCATTCTAGTTTCTACACGCGTTGTTGATGTTCGCGGTTTTCAGGATCTTCTCTGCCCGATTGCTTAAATCTCGAACTATCAAACCGGTGAAACTATCAATAATTCCAAAATTTGTCCAATTTTGAATATTATAATTTTTCACGATAGTTTGTTCGATATTTTCCTTCGTTCGATTTTTTCAAATTTAATTTGTTTGTTCATCTATTTTTCAGTTTTATTTTTAATTACAGGTTATGCATGCATTATTCGCCGGTACGATTAGCGTTAGGTTTTCAACAATTTTGTTCATTTAAGGAGGTTATTTAAAATAGACTTCTGTACAGGATTCGAACATTTGTAAATGTTGGTCGCATCATCGATTGGATCTTGGATACTACGTTGGTCCGTGTAATATACGTTGAGCGGAAAGAAGTCGATAACGATAAAGCCCACTCTCTCCTGGCGCTTTGCTTCCAATTAGAAATTAGCTGGCGGCAATTACGTGGATTAACGATAATTGACATTACCGGCGCGTCGTTCACGCTCCCGAATAATTGCTTCCTACTAATGACGTAGCCAATAGCTATCGTTTCGAACTTTACCTAACTGCACACGTGATTTTAAGGGACCTGTAAAAGCGGTACATCGTATTTTAGCCCAAAAATATAAAATACTATTTTCTTCATACACATAATGTGGTAAGAAAATACGGTTTATTACAACATACAATATTACTTTTCCATTCAAAATGTATTTGAGAATGATTATGTTCGATCACGAAAAAATATGCTTCTTTTACACACTTACAAATATATAATACATTTATTTGCTTCTTTATAAATAGTAATGTATTTATATACGTATACATTTGTGTATATATATTTGTATTCTATTTCATAATTAATATGCTAATGATTCGAAAAATAATCAGATCACACTCGAGAAAATAGAGTGCGTATTATATAAACAGGGTTGTAATAAACAGATTACATTTGATCGTATAAAGATATAGAACTTCCAAAAAATACAAGGTGTTCTAAAAAAAATGTTATACAAGCATAGAGTGGCATAATAAAGGAGAAGTCGATTATCATATTAAAACAGAAACGATCGCCACTTGCTCGTAGTCTAATAGAGAATGCCAATTGGCAAACTGCTTGACTCATTGTTTGTTTGAACGGTGATGCAGCGATTTTGCACGAGGAATATCGATGAAACCGTTCAGTTAGTCTTTCCTAACCATCGAGCATCAAATGCGTGTACCGCAACAGTTACTTTGCTATACCTTTGTACTCGCGTGAAGATTTCCGTGCGCAGCTTTTGAAACGCGACACGTACGCGCGTCTTTGAAGTTACCACCGCGAGAAGCCCGGCGGCCATTAATAATTCGTGAAAATGGTCAAAGCGTTGCGACAGCGATCTAATGCCACCAACGATCGCTTTGCCATTCTCTCTCTACGCGATTTTCATTCGTCCCTCGTGAATCCCGAAGCGATTGCCGCCACTGCGAATTGAAAATTTAACGACGCGCGTGGTCGTCAGCGAGAAAAAAGGCGTCGAGCAGCCGGGGTCGGTCGAAAGGGCACGGAAAAGGGTTGCGAGTATGACCGGGCGAGGAAGGAACCCCGGACGCTGTCTCTAAAAATACGTTTATGGGATCATAACGCGGCGAGCCGATTCTCGCGGCTGTGGTGGCCGGCTTTGCAGGCGCATAAGTCGCGGCTCGGCAACAGCCATAAATCCCTCCCACCGTTTTCGGTCTCACGTGTGAAATTGCTATTACGTTCTGCGCTCCTGCCGCAGCCGTCGTTCCTCGGAAACCGAGCTCGGTAACCGTGCATGTCCTTGCTGTTTCTCACGCTTGCCTAGGATTCGAGGATCCACGGGGGGCTCCTTCGATTCGCCAAAGAACCATCCGGAAGAATATTCCGGCCATTTGTCCCCTGTCACGGAAACGCGAGTCGCAACATCGTCTCGAATAACTTACTCTTCGTTATCGATCATAATTATCATGGAATTACGTTTCGCGTATCGAGCGTTGGGAAATTTCGATTTGACCTGCACTGAAATTCGGAATAGGACACCATGACCCCGGAGCCCAACGATGCTACCAGGGTCATAAACGACCTCGAGGTTCAGTTTTTGGCCAGGGACCAGAAACTCTTCGCAACTCTAGCGAAAGACACTCTTTGGCAAACCATCGACGACGCGACACCACCCACACTGTTGGCCTTTTTATGGAAATATGTAGTGGGGGGGTTAAAACGGGTCACCTGAATATTTTCTTGTATCTTCAAAGACAAGTCGTCGTTATACCCATTAAACCCTTTCTCCAGCAAGTCCGAAGTGAGACTTCTTTTTCTCTAACACGAGTTCGAAACTCACGAAGCACGAAATGATTCCCGCGCGAGGAAGTCGTTCGTGTTTCCCCGGCGATTTTTCGATCGACCTTGAAATCGAATTACTCGCGCCATTCGAGTTCGCCTTCCTGTTCGTTAATGCGACTCGTCTCTAATGACGAGAGTCTCTAAGTCACGCTACCTGGACGAATTCGTTACATCATAGCCGCATCGTCGAGAAATCGTTGCACGGACGCACAGTGTCGATCGAGATGGCGGAAGGAGCGTACGGACGTAAGTGAAACACGGTGCAACCATCGGACAAGCGGACCAAGAGACCAACGGATATTCCCGTGGAACACAATAGCCGGCAGTCTGTCATTCCGTCGTGCCGCGTTCTCCTCGCATCCTTCTTCGCCGACTTACCTGTCAGGATAAACGCGGCGTTCGCGTTAAAGCGGCAGGATTTCATGTCGATTCCTTGTGACACCGTGACTCCCATAAGGGCGCCGGCATGCCGGATACCGTGGTCGTTAGGATCGTCTATGCACCGAAGTTCTCCAAGGTTTCTCATTCCACCATTAAAGTATTTGCTTTCTGATCTACGCCGGATAATGGGAACCGTCGCTGCAAATACCATTTTGTATTTTGACTGGGTTATTATACGTCTGCGGGTGTTGATATTTGGGGATGCAGATGTCTGAGAATGTGGATAAAGATTTAAGTATCTGGGATGTGGTTGTTCGTTGATGTACGTGTCTGGCAATATATTTAGGTACTTGATGATTATACCTGTCTCCGTATACTTAATACACATACACGTACACACTTCTATCTGACTTTTATAATAGATATCGATGAACGAACGCGTAAAACATGAAAGATAATGAATGACGTCGATTATGCAGATACAGACGAGCTCGTCGGCGACGACACCCGCGAGGACGCCGGGCGTCGGCGCGGACGCGACGACGACAGGATCCGGAAAGGGCGGAGGCCGTGTCACGGAAGTAATGGAACTTTGTTACGTCACAGAAAGGATCATTGCTCTTTGGTACAGAGAAGATGCGCAGGGGGTCCTTGAACACGCCACGGCGTTGCTGCGAGGGAAGCACGCCGATAATTATATGGTGAGCGTCGAGAGAATGCCGATGAATTAATGATCTCTGGCTAGGGTGTAATGTTTTTATTAAATAATCATCGTTATTAATCCGAAGCGATGGTAAGATAAATGGCACGCTCGCAGATAATCTTTCGCGAAGCTCGATTATCGCATGCGGACTCAACATTTAATATCCTTCGCGGATTAATCCTTAATTGGCGAAAGAAAATTATTATGATTCGAAATTAATAACTTGCCGGACTATTATTTTCACTAACGTTTCGTTGTATCTATACGCGCCGTTTCTTGCCTTTATTATTAACAAGATTGTCTGATATACAATTAATAATCCCACGGACGATTATCGACTCGTCCTACTTCGGAAGAAACTTGGACGTAAGAAAATACGCGAAGAAAATTCCTCAAGGTTTCCCGCATCGAAACCCACACCCGACTCCCTCTCGCGATTTTAACGAGCTTTTGAATACCCGACGATAACTTTTCCAAATTACTCGAACACGGTAATTATTTCTTTACGAACTTCTATGTTCGAATTTCTGTGTTCTAAAATTCCTACATCACGAAATACCTATATTCCGAAATTCCTACATTCCGAAATTCTTACAATCCGAAATCTCCACATTCCGAAATCTTCAGATACCGAAATTTCTACATTCCAAAATCCCTATATCCCTAAATCGGAATTATTTCGAAATTTCAATGTTTCAAAATTACTAGGTTCCGAAATCGCTATATCCCAAAATCACTATGTCCCGAAATCTCTGTGTTCCAAAGTGTTTACATCCCGAAATTCCTATGTCCCAATGTTCCTATATTTCCAAATCCATATATCTTAAAATTCTCATATCCCAAAAGACATGCATCCCCTTAACCCCCTTATCCCGAAATCCTTAATCTCCAAATCGCCATGTCCTCAAATATCGGAAATTCCCAAGTAATCCAATTAAAAAAAATTGTCCAACCCTCCACAGAGGAACAAGTATCTAAGAACGCATGAACAGAGTCGTAATAAAATGCCGACCACTGTCCACATTCGAAACTGGGACATCCAGGACGATAACCTAGACGCCAGATTCTACCGCATCTCCTTTGTTCTATCATCCACGAGTTCACAATTCACGCAACTCCTTAATCGAACTTGCAGATATTCAACCTGTCGTCGCCCGGTCGTCCCGGGGAGCCAAATACCAGGGAAGCAGGATGGCCACAAGGATTGGCACCCAGTTTGGAGAGATTGTGCGCTCTGTGCAAGGAGCTGGACTCCTGGTTGAACGGTGCACCGAATCGCGTGGTTGTTCTCCACGCCAGGTGAGTTTCCGCGATAGAACGGGGATAGTTTTCTTACGAAGCAAAGGAAGCTCATTGCTCGCCTGTCTTCAGGGGAAGCAAAGAACGTTTGGGCGTGGCCGTTTCTGCGTACATGAACTACAGCAGCATATGCGGAGGACGCGATCAGGCGTTGGACAGGTTCGCTATGAGAAGATTCCTCGACGACAAGATCGGATCTCTTCAGGTTCCGTCGCATCGAAGGTAACAGCATACAGAGCATGGTGTTACTAGTTGTCGATGTTCCACGATAAGGATTATTCGGGGGTGTGGTCGGGAAAGAGTATCCGCGATGATTAATCGAGTCGTTCTATGGTCTTTATTTCGAAATTTATGATCGCTCGCTCGACGAACGAACTCGTAAATCCGATCCCTGTTTTCTGCATTACATAAATTCTTATGTCATAATTAACGACCGTGTCGACGACTCGAAACTGAGCTAGTAATTATGTTTTCCACCGCGATCGACATGTTTCTGATGTACGCGGTTAGCGTTGTATAATCATTTTCGCGAAGTGACGGATCGCTTTTAACGTAGCGTTTAGCCTGGAAGTGTGGCCCAAGTGTCAAATGTTCTCGGAGAATACGCGAGTTGAAACTTTTTCTATTGCGCAATTAATAACTCGGTCGTGGAACACTCCCATGTATCAATGACAGTCCAACATCAAGGTTTGTCCGCGTTCTTGAACAACCTCGTACTTGTGCAACTGGTGGCGTGTTCACGAAATTCTCATTTGTTGAAATTCCGACATCCCAAAATTCCGAAATCCCTTACATACCCCGAATTTCTATATCTATATATTTCTATACTCTGAAGTCCCTATATCCCCGTGTCGAATTCCACGTTGTCCAAAGTTCCGCCGAGACAGATTTACCGTCGAGTTCGCCAGGCCCGTGTGTCCGGTAGCGCTTAAAAATCATGGGTAAATAACCCTCATAAACCCGTTGCCCGACGAGTAAACCTTTCAACCCTTGGCCATCCGCTCGAACGATCTTCTAACATGTATCACTGGCTGTCGATCGAGAGCCCTCGTCGCTTTTAGGTTTCCGTCGTTTGACGCGCGCACGATGATCGTAATGATCCCCCATCGTGCCTCGTGTCCTTATACGTATCGAACGTCCCCATGGGGGCCATGGGTGTTCGCCGGTTCTTCTTCCTCGTTCGTCGGCCGATCGAGTTTCCCCATTAATTCCACGAGCGGCGAACATTTGCATGTCGTTAGCGCGGCCGGTACACTCGCGAACGTATGAATCCATTATCGAGGGAGAAACGCTAGCCTCCCGGAGCATAAGCTGCACACCTTAGGTGCCACCGGGAACTGGTTTTTTCGTGCCGTTGCCGATCGACCGGCGATCGTATCGGCCGTTCATTACGAGCGACACGCGAGTATTCGTGAGAGGAGACCGCGAAATTACGGCCGTGGACGCTCACGATGCTGTATAATCGGCAGGTACTTCGGCACGGTGCTCCTTTCGTCCGCTCTTCCGTGTTTGTCGCATGTATTACAAGCTGGAAATTAATTGACACCCTGGATTGAACCCTGCTGACTCGCTTTATCCTGTGCGGATAGCTTGACTGCGGGCCAGTCTCGATATATGGCTCTGCATGACGCCGCGGGAACAGGAACTTCTGAAATCGGAATCGTGCGACACGCGTGTGCCAGGGTTCTGTCGTGGCAGTTGCGGTGCGAGGTTAAGTTCATGACCGTTCACGTCGCATCGTGGTTTCTTTGCGGGATGACCGTTTGAAGTTATGGAAATTGGATTTTTTTTCATTTTAGAAATGTAGGATTTTCTATGATTGGGAATTTTGAATCTGGCGGATGTGGGATTTGAGGTTCTCGAGGTTGGGAATTTTAAATTTGGGAGATTTAGAATGTGAGGAACTTGATCGAGGAAATTTGGGGTATGGGGAATTTGGGACTTTAGGAACTTTGAACCTGGGGAACTTGAGATTGTAGAAAACTTTAGACCCACAGAATTCTGGATCCGCGAAACTCGGACTCTAGGAAACTTCGGAACTATAAAGTTGAAATCATAAGAAGTTGGAACTTTGGGTACTAAAAAATATATCAATCTGACAACTTGAAAACTTGAGAATATCTCCCGGCTCCTACAATAAAACTATAATTCTCTGTTATAAATTTTCTAACCCCTTCTACACCCAAGTCCCTCTAATATCGCATCACAAATAGAAAAATAAAATTATAAAGCTAGTCATGCGCATCAGTCGCATACCGAAAGTTGAAATATCAATCTCGATGTCCATAAAGATCTCGGAAGTTACACGTAAAATTTCGAAGAAATTATACGAGCACGCGTCCAGAAACTTTATAACGGTTCAGCTTTGGACAACGCTTTCCGCTCCAGAAAATTTCAACATCGTACGTGACCGTTACAAATAAATTTATACCCGTCCTTCGACGAACATCATTTAGGAGGACGAGTATATGCAATATTTAACGATGGAATGTCTTTGGTACGACAAAGCATGCAATATGGATGCCGGTCGTGCGAAGTAGAATACATCGTTCGCGGTCAGACGTCGCCATACACGCATCTTCGCGACGGATTTCATAAAATGGCGTTTCTTTTCCGTTACCTTCGCACGAGGAATCGAAACACACCACCAAACGTGTACAACGAGCACGCGAATTAATAATGCTGTATTTAGTATGTTCACACGGTGCATTGTGTCGAAACGTCGTGTAAACGCGTTAAAAAATAACCCATTCATGGCCATGCATTCGATGTCGTGCTTGGGCACGTTGTTCAATGTTTCATAACGTTCTCTTTGGTATTTTCATTCGACGTCCATTCGTGGTCAGGCATAATTCTCTCCCGTTCTTTATGTTCCCTCGAGTGTTACGTGACGTAACCGAACGACGAACTAGTCATTGCAATTGTTTTGTTTGCTGACAGCAAAGCTCGTTACCTTGACCTAAGTGATGCAAATTGAAAGCTCCCTACCCTTTCTGTGTAGTCTTATTGAGACGTCGATAACTGTATCATCTCGACCGTTCTAATTTCAGAACACTTTTATGTATATTTTATTACATGATGTAAATTGCACGTGTATATTTATTATTTTTCTTATCTTATTCTTATCCTATTCATCATCTTATTCTCATCTTCTTCGACATCTTCTTCATCATCTTTTTTATCAGCTTCTTCATCATCTTCTTCATCATCTTCTTCATCATCTTCTTCATCATCTTCTTCTCATCTTATATAATGATTTGCAATGAACGACTGAAATAATATTTAAAATACCAAGTGTGAATTTCTTTGTCCCTGTTCGCAGATACATCAAATACTTCAGCGGATTACTATCTGGCTCCCTGAGAATCAGCCAGTCGCCCTTGTATTTAACGCACCTCACCGTTCTCGGTGTCCCATTATTCGAACCCACGGGATGTCGGGCCTTCCTGAAGGTGTACGAAGGACTAACTCCTGTCTACACCTCGGATCTTTACTCCGTGACGAACGCACGTGAATTCACGGTCAATCTCGGAGGTCTACGTCTGAGGGGAGACATTCTGGTGAAATGTTACCACAGGGTGTACTCGAAGCAGAGCCGGGAAGTGATGTTCTCCTTACAGGTAAATCGTTGAGAGATTCTGATCGTTGGAACTTTAATTAACCATACAAATTTTGTTGGTAGTTACAATAAATCAAATATTTTTGCTCACTTCTTCTTGATTGACGCGTTGGTCACCATTGTGGTTGTCACGCTAGTAATAAAATTTCAGTCACGGGTAGTGATGTACAGTTTGGTTAATTTAATTCGTGCAGACTTCGAATATTAATAATAACATCGATCAATCATTCAGGAATCTTAATATTAGGCATATGAAATACTCTGAGGATTAATCATTAATCATCGTATTAATTCATCGAAAACATTCATATAAATCTCTTCACTAACAATCTATATTACCATCGCGACAGTAATGAAATAAAGATAAAAATACATCGGTCGAATCCGACAAAAAATTCATTTCTTCTCACAAAGTAATTGAAGAAGAATCCTACCCTATAACAAACTCTTTCGATCCGAGCACAATACCTGCAGAGGATCTTCAGAGGATTCAATTAACAAGATCGTATCGGTTTTCCGAGTCTCATTGCACGTTGCATCGGGGGAAAAATGGGGATCGTACGATTATCTGTAGATCGAAGGTTAGATTCTCGTTATCGTTTCCGCAGTTTCACACGTGCGTGATTTCGGAGAACGTGGTTTCGTTCCCCCGATCGGAACTCGATGTGGCTTGCGACGACCCTCGATGTCCACCCGATAGCGTGGTCACTTTGTACTTCGCCAGCGACGCCAAGCGTCAGGACGGACCGATACCAGCACCGACGCCGGCGGTGCCGCACGCTTCCGCTCACCACGACCCCATCTTGCACTGGGACAGCTACACGAATCTCGAAATGAGCGACGATGGTGAGTGAAATGCTTTATCATCCTTATTTTGTGCACACTAGAGTACGACTTGTTCGTACTTGTAGAGTTGAGTTGTATCTTACGCACCCAGGAGGATTTAGTGTCGCACAAGGTATAGAATGTAGGATGTTAGGGTTATTCGAATTCTCGGATACTTTGGAATTGGAGAACACGGAGGTTTCAAAATAAGGAGATGTGTTAGAAGTTTGAAAATTCGAACATTTGGTCATTCGTGGATTTATAGATTTAAGAGTTCGAGGATGCGAATATTTGGATATTTGTGAATTTTTATACTTGGGAATGGGGAATTTGGTGATTCGGGAATATGAGAATTTTCGATTACGAGGATTTGGAAATATGGGAACCGGGAGATGCAGAACCTGAGCAATGCTGAAATTCGGAATGGGTATAGTGGAAAATGAGGAATTGGGACATACGCGATTTCATAAACATGGGAATTGGACAATATGTGAATTTGGGAATGTGAAAACTGAGGAATATGAAAGTATAGGAATGTGAGAATTGGGAGTGTTAAAATTGGGAAATGTGAAAACGGGAACATTTGAGGATCAGAAAATGTAGAAATTGTGGAATGTGAGAATTGGAAGATGTAAAAATTGGGGAGCGTGAAAATTTTTAAATGGAGAAATTCGGCAACGTAGAAATCGTGGAATACGAGAACTGTGGCATCTGATAATCTGTAAGTTTTCGAAATTTCCGAAAATCTCGAATTAGAGAATTAGAGAAATCGTCTGTTCGAGAGGAACGCGAAGAAGTCGATCGGCGATAGCGGACGAAGCCGAGGGAGTTCGCGTGGAACGAGGCACTCGATTAAGTTAGATTAGAGTAGATTACAACGCGACGGTCTAATTTGGCGCAATTGCCACGGTGCTGTCGTTAGATCAGGTCACAAGGAGGTCAGTGGCGAGGCTAGTTAAAACACTCTGTAAGGTAAATTGGTAGAAACTATGAAAATTGACGAAGATGCCACTGTGAACCGTATACTTGTTTACCGGATCAATCTCTCGTCATGCATAGTCATAGAGAAAGCCTCCAAATGATGATTAAACGATCCGAGTTAACAGAAATAGCCGTTGACTTATGTTGCAGTCCATGAACTGTAACAACAACGAATCCTCGGTCCGCGGAAAATGATGAGACCATCGGAATGATTAATGGCGAGACTCGATGAACGACATTCGCGATATCTGTCAGGCTTCTTAAGAGGATTTTTCGTGTCAACCGGGAGAAGTTCGCGAGGTAATAACGCCAGGATGCCGCGTACGATTAATTAACCGATAGACCGAAACTCACCAGTCGTAATTCAAGTGACGGAACTCATCGTCCGGGGACTAATTCGCACTAATTTTCGCCCTAATGGCAGCCAATTAACCTCGATCTGTCAGTGAGAAACCAGTCAGAAATACGACTTGGCTGCGACGGGAGAGAGAACAGCGATCGAAACGGGGGAACAGGTAGAGAGGGCTGGTAAAACGGATAGACGGAAACTTAAGCAGTTGATGCAACGTATTTAAACTGGCTGACTAATACAGCCGGAAATACGTCCTGCAAGATGGAGGTGAAATGGCGGTTTATCGTGGCGACGCAAAGTCGTCCCGAAATAGATCTAAGGTCGGACCGATAGATGGGCAAGGTCCATCAGGGAAATTCCTATGCATAATCGGTGACGTCAGAAAAATTCCCTACTGTAGGGCTCGGTGACGGGTTGAGAGTTTGGTATGGTTATATTCGTGCACGTCGTTATATGGATATTTCAATTTTATTAAACTTACCGATTTCCTGATTTTTAAATTTAAGATTTATCGATTCGCAATAGTTTTCACGATTTACGAATTTGTCGACTTTTCTGTTCTTGCATTTCACCATTTTTCAATTTCTTAATTTGTTACTTCGTTAAATTGGCAACTTGCCAGTTTGTCGGATTGTGCATTTGTCTATTTGTCAATTTGTCAATTTGTCGATTCGATTATTTGTCGGGTTGTCTTCTTGTCAATTTGCCGACTTGTTAATTTGTCGACTTGTTTATTTGTTAATTTGGGGGTTTCCTTATTTGTCAATCTGTCGAGTTTCAATTTTCCAAGTTATTATTTCCCAATTTTCTATTTACCCAATTTCTCAAATTCTCAATTCTCCGTTCATCCTGTTTTACAATTTTACAAATTTCCAATCCCCAGTGTTTCAAATTTCGTATTTATCTACTTCCCCAAGTTCTAATTTTCTTAACTATCCAAATTCTAAATTCCCAATTTTCTATGTATCGATCGTCTCAAATTCCCAATTTCATATTTACCTAATTTCTCAATTTTTCAATTCTTTATTTATCCAGTTCATCGAATATCCAATTTACAATTTTTCCAATCTCTCGATTATCAATTTCCAGTTTCAAAATCAAAATTTTGAAATTTTCGAATTACAAACTTGGATCGAAACTTCCAACTCGATTTATTCAGTCAAAAATTCTGACATTCGCATAGACCAAAAGCAAAAAGATTCGGACCAAACACGTAGTATACGTCAATTTTCGAGCGCGGTGGATAATATTTGAAATTCTTGAGTTTCTCGCGGGAGAGCGATAAAAACAACGGATCCTCGGTCGTGTCCGATTTCCCGAGCCTAAATTCCGACCTACGTTAAACGAAACGAAACGAATGCTCGCCCACACCGTTTCTCCTCCGGTTCACCGAACCATCTCGAACGTTCGGAACGATTACGTCAGCGGTGCGACGCGTTCGTCAAAACGGGAAAGGAACGGGACGGGACGAGATGGCCGCCTCTCCGATTCGATTCGTTTCGTTGCCGATCAAACCCGTGCCTCCAATAAACCTGTGACCCGAATTGTTCCCGATGATTACGTCGGTTCGTTTGCGAAGACAAAAATGGAACCGGCGAAAACACGAAACGAGAGAGGGTGTACAGGATGATCGGGGATAAAACGCGAGGGGCGAACGGTGATAAACAACGAAACGATGGGTTGGGCCAATTACCGAACGATCGGTTAACCACCACGATAACGATCGAACGTCCGTCTTTTAGCCAAAAACTTGGGTGTGACCTGACCGAAATCAATCTTGGCTAGCGATAGCGTTCCCGGTGAAACGTAAACGTTGTCGCTGTCGAGGATCGAATCGAATCGATTCGATTGACTTCGTTCTTCGGCCACATTTATATTCCGTCAAGCTGACGGGGATTTTCTTCCTGTTATCGACGTGCCGCGTCACGCTGCCAGTTTTTCATTTCGCCGTTGTCTCCGACGAAACGCATCGGAATACGGCTTGATGAATGTTTCTGGTCGGCGGGCTCGCGGCTTTCATATTCCATACTGTCATTTAAATACGTGTCCCACGCGATCCATCATAGAGACTGTATAACAAAAAACGTCTGTGTGATAGTTTATGAAATTTAAACGGCGCGACGTGTACCGTATAATCCATCATATTGATTGCGCGATAAAAACGTCTATGATAGTCCATAAAATTCGACATCGTTGACGCTACATGGATGATAACATGATCTGGCGTGTCTTCTTTATTCGCTACTTCTTTCGGTTCATCGATTATTCATATCGCTCTTAACTCGACACGAAATCACTGTATCGCGGAATACTTAGAGCGTGAAATTTTTACGTCGATGTTCATTCAGTTGAATTCCTGTATGGCAAAATTCGTACGACTCGAAATTGTTATATATCGAAATTCCTATATCCTTCCCTGTCACCTGAATATCTGTGTATATATATTAAAAAATTTCTATATTCCAAATTTCTATATTCCAAGTTTCTATATTCCAAAATTCTATATTTCAAATTTCTATATTCCAAAATTTCTATATTACAAAATTTCTACATTTCAAAATTTGTATATTCCAAAATTTTTATATTCCAAATATTTCCACAGTCCAAAATTTCTATATTCCAAAATTTCTACATTTAAAAATTTCTATTTTCCAAAATTTCTGTATTCCAAAATTACTACATTCCAATATTTCTATAGTCCAAAATTTGTTTATTTTAAAATTTCTATGTCCTGAAATTTCTACATTCCAAAATTCCTATAATCCAAAATTGCTTTATCTTGAATTTTCTGTGCACCGAAACCCCTATGTCTAGAAATCCCCATGCCCCAAAATCACTATATGTCTCGGTCCCAAAGAGGACAAAAACGCGGAATCACCTATATCTCAAAATATTCCCAAATCTGCAATGAGAAAACAGAAAAATTTGGTACTTGGAAAACTGCGGACAAAATATCGAAAACTAGCTCACGAGATAAGAATATTGGGAATCCCAGAACTTGAGAGACCGGAAACTAGAAACTCGACACTTTGAAAATGTATAAAATTTGAAATGTAAGAACTTCGTAACTCGAAGACCAAGAAAACGAGAACATCGGGAACGTGAGAAATGGAGAAATCGAGAATTAATTCGCGCGTTTGTTGGACGCAACGGTCAATTCGTGAGGAGAAACGGAAACGAAGGTGGTTCCGATAGTGGGGATAGACGTCGAGTTTATTCTTAGCGTCGGGACGCCTCTCGAGACGAGGAGGATAGGAGGAGCCTCGGTAGTTTTCGCGCGATTCTACGCCTAACCCACAAGGTTCAGAGCGATCTCTGATCTTCGAACAACCAATTGTCCGCGTGATTTTGTTTACGTTGCTTCGCGCTGATGTTCCCTCTGTTTCCGTTATATATCGCGACTGTTTGTGCAATTTGATCGCAGTTTTCGCTCGAAAACGGTCGCGACTGTCTAGTTTAGTGGAGCATATTTGGACAACCACGCAACATTGATAATCTTGGTGAGTGACACGGCGCATAAATTTCTCGTATCAACCTTCTATCGTTTACTCCATCAATATAAACTAGCCTTAATTGATAAAATGTAGGCGGTAGCTATTTCAAGGTAGACTCTAGAGCCTTCGGTCTAGAGTCTAATGAGACAGAGGAGAATATTCATCGTCAGTAAATTGTTCGGATATTTTTACCTCGCTATCGAGTATCTTTAAATACGGTACAAATTAAATTTCTTCACAGTTGAGGTTTAAAATAATTATTCATAAATAGTTACTAGTCACCTCATAAATCCTAATCAAAATTCCTTTCGATCATGTACATATTTTGTCTCTGATTGTTCACAAATCGTGATAAGAATTTAACCAGGCCATCAATTTTTTATTTAAAAATGATAAGCATCCATGAAGAGGGAGTTCATCAAATACATATCCATTAATGAAAGTGTCTGAATATTTAATTCGTTAAAAATCGTGTGTTCATGAATACTCACAGCCTAAAGAATATTATCGAATCCACAATTTTGTATTCAAGAATAAGGAATCGGGATTTTCGCATATTCGCTAGTAAAAGTGTGGAGACACGTAATTCGTTGAAAAACGCATTGGCAGCGTGTAGTGTTCCGATGCACGGGACGGTGTTCACGCGAGCGGCATCGATGTGTCAAGATACACCTTGTATATTTTACAAGCACCGTCCAAAGTAGGATCGGCGTGTCTGCGAAAGGAAAACGAACCGCTAGAGGGTAAAATCATGCGCGTAGAATAGAGACTTCTGTTCCAAAATTGGTAAATCAGCCTGTCGCCCGGTACTCTCGCTCCGAGAAACAGGGTCCGTCGACCGCTGGAAAGTCTGTTCCTGGAAAGTGATGGCCGGCTGGTAATCTTTGGAAAAACGCACCATACATGGAACTCGGCAACGTCCACCACGATTTCCGTTCCGTCCTCTCGAGAGGTTTCACCTATCGTGGACGCACGTCGGGAGGTTGCCGCTTGTCGATATCGTCGAACGTCATAATTACACCGCTTCAGTCGCGAACATAGGATGCGTAGAGCGATTGAGACGAAATATGGAGGGAGACAAAATATGTCGGCGATATGTAGTTTACTAGAACTTGTTGAATGACGACAGTGAATTTGACATAGGACTTTTAACTATGGTAACACCAATCGGATGGCTGTGTACAATAATGCGCGATCTATCTGAGACTAACTGGATGAAGGATACCTGGAAGACTTGTTGGATATTAACACATGAGTAATGCGGGGACTATCTGAGATTGAATGACTGAAGAAGACTTGGCAGACTGTTGGATACTAACTGATGACTAGCTGATTTATATTAAGTGATAACTGACTGTCTTATACTCTGAGATACTGACTTATACTTTCAAATAATCAGCGGACCATTTGAGACTGACTAGATGAAGAAGACTTGGCAGACTGTTAGATACTGACATATGACTAATTGACTAATACTGACTGCTGATTAACTGTTTGATACTCTGAGATGCTACTTACATATACTCAGCCATAGTACGTATTCTTCTTCCTTTCTTATAATTTCTTCAGGGTAGGCCTAATTGTCTGTACCTAAACGTGTGTGAGTGGTCAATGGTATTTCCATCGACACTTTGACCCATGTGTAGCTCTAAAACCGCTTTCTTCTGGCGATTTCTAGTCCACCTCGTACGTCGTGCGATCGTTCGCGTTGTCTCTCGTGGACGGCAATATCTCCCGGGTGGAACAACGCGATCTCTCTTCGGGTTTGTGCCACGCGAAGCCGCTTTCAATTTGTTGAGTTCAACGTCGCGATTCTGACCTCTGACCCGGGTTCGAGCTGCCGGCGCAGTCTCACGACTCGTTTGAAGCATCGTTAGACGATACCGGTCGCGATGCTTGTTCCCCGGATGCTTTCCAGTCGAACTTCGCAATTTTACCGTGCTTTTTTCCTTGCTTAATATGGACGGTAATTGAAAGAGTAACTGTTATGCCGCGACCTTATCGGAACATCTAATTGCTTGGAAGGTTGTTTCGCGATTTATTGAATGGAGACGGAAGTTAACCCTTGCCGTACTTTGACGAGTCTGACGCACTCGCCATTCGAACGCCATAAATCTTGCTAGAATTTTTAACACGCTTCGTTTCGAGGTTTAAATTTATATTGTACAATTATGGTTGAACTGGCAAGGATCTTCGAATATGAAACAGATATAATATTTTAACTTACTTTATTCGTATTAATAGTGTGGCTCTGAGTAGTTGATACTGACTGACGCACTTGATCGATATAACTTATTTTAAACCAATATGAGAATTGGTGAACCTGAAAACTTCACAACCATGAAACTTATGAACCTGGCTAATTTGACAACCAATAAACATAAACCTAAAAATTTGAGAACCACGAAACTTGTGAACCTGAAAACTGGACAACTATGAAATTTATACACCTGACAATTTGACAGCCATGAAACTTACGAACCTAAAAGTTTGTCAACCATGAAACTAACATACCTGTAAATTTGAGAATTGCATCATTTATACCATTAGGAACTAAAAATTACAAATTACTTGACATTAGTAGTTACTCAAAACTACTAATTCAAAAATTGATTAACTTCGATCTTCACATCCTTATAAACTTATAAACTATCACTTTCAAATATTAGAACCTCTGCGACTTCGAATCATCGTGAAGACCAATAAATATCAAGAACGAGAAATCGGAAAAGTGGAAAATGTATCAAGCGTGCGTTATCCCGAATCGTCGAGTTAAACCGAGAATGATTCATCGGCAGTGAATCGAGATCAGCGTTGTTTGTCTGAGCAGCAGGACTACTGATTCTCGCGTCCGTCCGAGCGTATCGTGGCTATTTCTACTGTGGGCCAACCAACGAGGAGGACAGAGCGAAAAGTTGGTCAGCTATCGTTGGCAAGTGGTGGTGGTATTCCTAGGTGGTCGATCTAGGACAAGGACGCGTGCACGAATCGTGCGTAAGGTGAACCACGACACGCACCTTGTGCGGGCTGCACGAAACGCAACATTGTGGGAATCGGATTAATAGTTCATTACAGAGACAATAACCATCGGGAAATCGCAATAATTCACGGATGAGAAACGAGATCCGTTTGTGTACGATGTTTTGTATTTGCAAGAAAAGTTTATTCGTAACGAACTTCGATGTGATTCCTTTAACCCCTTGCTCTATAACTACACTCGTGACACACTCACCGTTCAAATATGGTAAACTTTGTTTATATTTTCAATACGGTCGAATGTTCAATTTCGGTATAATTGTAATTTTCGCGATCAGGGATCACTAAATGCAAGACAGTCTCGACATTCGAATTTCCTTTAATCGCTTTAATGTTGTAGTAATTAATAGTTAGTTGTGTCTGGCGCACTTGCCGAATAAATCATGGCGGAACGGGTTAATCGCATGCATGTTAAAAATAATCGACTCCTTGCTACGCGAAACACGTCACTTTCTAATAACAACACGTTGAATTCACTCTATTTACTGCATTCTACCACCTCACAGTTATATCACGGATTTCGAAAAAAAAGAAAAACGATGACTCGCAGCAATTTTTAGAACGACATGCAATCACTTTTATTTTCGATCCGTGGCGAAATGTAATCGAAGATGAAAAGGAGACGAGAAGACAGAAATTTTTCGTGAAGCGATGTATATTCCTCTGTCGTGCTCGGTGACGTATCGATTCCGAACGAATGCCTCCGTTCGAAGGGGGGAATTATTTTTAACCGGTTTGTTGAGAAACAAAGCGCCGTACACCGTGTGCAGGCTGACTCTCAAAAATCGTTTCCACGGCTCGACCTCCGGTGCCTTTTGTTCGCGTCCCTGTCGAAGAAATTGTGCGGTGCAATCAGAAGAGAAAACGTTCCCCGTTCAGACTGGATGCCGTGAGACAAGGACGGAGAGAAAGGGTTGAGGACAGAGAAAACAGAGACAACAGCCCATTGTCTTGTCGCTCTGGTCGTACGTCTTCCTGCTGTTACGTCACCATTGTTTACTCTAACCCGGAGCACTCCCTTCGCGATACCTTCTGTACTTTTATTTCGTCACTTCCATGCCCATTGTGCAACCGTTCGCCCTTTTATCGCCCTCGGCAAAGGTCACGGCTTGACCCTGTCAAAATTCCTGGATCGAGAAGGAAGTTAATAGCTTTTGTCGTTCTCTGACTTTGGGTGTTTCGTATTTTTAGGATTTCTAGTTTTCTAGGTACAAATTTATGGATTCTGAAGTTTCAGGGATTTCAAATTCTTGGAAGCTGTAGTTTTTTGGGTTTTCAGTTTTCAGGATCTGATGTTCACAACGTCATAAATTTTCAGGATTAAAATTTTCTCACATTTCAAGTTTTCAGTATCGCAAGATTCCAAGATCCCAAGATCTCAAGTTCCAAAGATCCCAAGTCCCGAAGAACCTAAGTTCCCAAGATTCCAAGATTCCTAGATCCCAAAATTTCGAGCTCACAAATTTCCAAAATCCCCGCTTCCAAAATTCCAAGTTCCGTAGTTTCCAGTACCCCGAGTTCTCAGGATCCCAAGTGCTAAAGATTCTAAGTTCCCAGTATCTCGAGTTCTAGGAACCACTAGTTGTCAATGTCTCAAGTTCTCAAGATCCCACGTTCCTAGTATCCCAAGTTCCCAGGATTGCACAATCGCAAATTCCCCACATTGCAATACTTAATTGTCCAAATTCTGAAGTTGTAGCATTTCGAGCTTATCAAGTTCCTGGGTTGTATGTCCTCAAGTTCCCAAATCCTAAAATCACCAAACTGCCGCTTCATGACTTCTTGAAATTCCTAAATATCAAGTTCCCAGATTTTCAAAATTTAAAATTTCAAAATGATCAATTTCCTCAGATTGTACATCAACTTCTTGAATGGCCAAATATTCATCTGAATGTCCATTTAATCTGTCTTAAATGTCCATCAGATATGTTCATCTTACATATTCATCTTAAATATCTACTTTAAATATCCATCCAGAGCGTTCATCTCAAATATTCTTCCTAAGTGTTCATCTCAAACATCCATCCTAAATGTCCATCTCAAATATCCATCCTAAGTGTCCATCTCAAATATCCATCCTGAGCGTCTATCTTTAATGTCGACCTTAAACATCCAACTTAGCGAATCTTCAAACGTACCAGTTCTGAACTATTCGCACAAAGTCTCTTCTCCCTCATCGTTTGCATCTTCATTGTAGACAGTCGACGAAGACAAAGAAAGATGTAGGATTGTCCAAAGCGCCAAAGCTCGAAGGTAAAGCCGATTTGTAAGTCCGCAGGCACAATGAGGACTCTCGTCTGCGATCTAGTTACTTCGTGCGGTGCATTTATGTAAATTTCACGTGACATATGAGCCCATTACGCGGCATGACCTCTGACTGGAAACGGGTTATTATTAGGCTACCGGAGTTCCAGCTACGTCCCTTCCACTTATTTAACACAGATCTGTCCGACAACTGAGACCGGTACACGTGTATGTACCGAGCTGAACGGGCGAACGTGATTAGTAATCGTTACGAGTGTCACGTATGATTCTCGTGAATGCATGCTGGCATACTGAAACTTACGTATGTTGTTTATACATCGCGGCACGCGTCTTTTATTGCTACTTCGACGATCAATTACGTGATCTGTAACAAATCGAAAATGATAATTTAGTGTCATTAGCCGAACATGATACTTTGTTGCAATCGGTTTGTCCTTCTGAAAAATTAATGTTCGTTCTTATTCGGCTCTTTGTGTCCGTTTTCGGTGGAAATATTATTAGGAGCTTATTAGATCCGAATTTCTCTGCAATTTAAGGAAATTTTTAATTTTCCAAATTTCCCAATTTTTTAATTTTCGGACTTCTGAGAACTTAGTTTTTCAAAACAAATTTCCGAATTTTCTAACTTTCAAGTTTCTAAATTACAAAATTTCCATGGTTTTCAATTCTCACGTTCGCAAATCTCTACATCTTCCAATTTCTATATTCCCAAATATCGACATTCACAAATTTCTGCGTTTCCAAATTTCTATATTCCTAAACCTGTACACCCCAACTTGCTATATTTCCAAATTTTTACACACCCAAATTTCTACATTCCCAAATCACGACATCCACAAATTTCATCGTCCCCAAATTTCTATATTCCGACATCTCTACACCCCCAAATTTCCATATTCCCAAATTCCTATATCCTCACTATATATACTCAAATCCTTAAATTTCCACATATCCAAATCTTCAACCTCCCAAATATCTACGGTCTTACTATATCCTGAAATTCTGAAACTTCCCGTTTTCAATTTTCGTGTTCTCGAACCTAAAAATTTTAACTTCCCAAATTTCTACATTCCCGAATTTGTGATTCCGAAAATTCTAAATTCCAAAATCCGTAGTTGCCAAATTTCTAAATTCCAGAATATGAAATGTGAAGTTGCTAAATTTCACCCGACTCGTTGTCGGGTGCAAATTGCAACCAACGCATCATCATAATTAGTAGTCATCGCGTGAGACGATCGAACACGCATTCTGTTGCATAGACGCGTATTACGCGTTATGGCACGTGTCCTTAGCGAGCGTGTGCCGTCGATTCTTACGTTGCACGCGTGTGCGTGGCCTCTCAACGTGTCCCGATCGTGCCGGTGGATGATGAATTATTAATTGCCGGCCATTCATTTGCACTGTGCCGCTACCGGTCTCCGATTCACGCGGATCTCGATTAAAATACCGCGTATCGCAACGCGGCACACGCTTTCAAAGAAACGATTGTGCCTCCATAAGGCTAAGTTGTACCGTAATTGCGCTCGATACCCTGAATTTCTCCGTTCTTTGATCACCGTGGTATTTTAAGGGTTGCGTAAGTAATTTTCCGAAAGAAAATTTTTATTCGCCGACGTTACGAAAATTCGAAGTATCCTTAACAGGACACACGAAAATTCTGCGTCCGAAAAAAAATACAACTCATGAGACTCGCGTGAGGGCTGTACTCGAGTGTTTAGATCTCGTATAAGGGGTGCATATTAATTTTTCTTACTTCAAGATAGAGAATACAGGAAGTGCTGTTCGTGTAAAGAGTGCATGCAAATTTTTACAACTCGTGCGAGGGGTGCATAATTTTCAATACTCGTACTGGGGATGTAGATGCAGAATATGAAATTCGACAGTAGAATTTTTGTAATTTAATAAAGTATATTAATATACTACGACATCGATGTTATTTGATTTTAAACTTTCGACAGGAATATTAATTACAAAAATACCCACCTAAAAATATTAATAATACAAGTGTCTATTAAGTGAAGTATGATTTTTTTAAAAACAAGAAACACGTATTTTTATCAGTTTTCGTATTGCACTCGAACAACCCTGTCAGAGAATACAAAACGGAGTAAGGACTTGCGTGAAAAGAAAATGCAACGATCCGGCATAGAAATTTCGCTTAATTTCTTGTTCGTGGAAAGTCGGTCGCGAACGAGCAAGATCTGGAAGACAAATCGTGTCGTCACGTTTCTCGTATAAAGGCGTAGAAAGCAAAGTACCGAATTTAGTCGTTGGAACACGGCGTTGAGTACCGTTTGCTCTAAGGCTTGGCCGAAACGACACTCGTGCGTACACGCACGAAATATCGACTTGAACGATCGACCGAGACGAGGACAACGACGAAGCCGGCTTGTGCGAAGCCGAGTGTTGCCGTAGAAGGACTGGCGAGTGGAGGCCAATCGAATCGGTAGAGGGGCCTCAACGTGAACACGCAATACCCGTACACACAGCCTCGAAAGTACGCCTGGTCTGGGTAAAATACACGCTTACGCAGGTCAGGAACTTACGAACCACGTGAACGATCTTGTCTCGTTAACAAGAAATCAGAAACCGGCTTTTTCTACCTTCGCAAACAATGTGTGGATCGACGACGGATAAACAGATACCGGAGTCTGGACTGTAGTGTTTCCATGTTCCAAATTATTGAATTTATGAATCGGGTTCTAATCTAAATTTCTGTAGTGTCAAATTTTTGCGATCTCAAGTTCTTAGTATCTCAAATTTTTAGAATGTAAAGGTACCGAGTTACCAGGATCCCATATTCTAGCAACCTTGAGTTTTCGGGGTTTGAAATTCTCAGCATCTCAAGTTTCCACGGTTCCAAATTTTCACGATTACAATTTCTCAGAGTGTCAAGTTCGCAGCGTTTAAGATTCTAGGACTCCAAGTACTGGAAATTCTAAATTCTCAGTGCCCTGAGTTCTTAAAATTTCAAGTTTCCAGCGTCCCAAATTCCAAGGGTATCAAGTTTCCAAAATCCCAATTTTTTTTCCATATAATTCCCAGAATCCCAAGTTCTACCAGATCCAACGTTTCCCAGATATCAAATTTCCCAGATCTCAAGTTTGTCAAATCCAAATTTCCCCACACAGTTCCACGGATCTCAAGTTCCTCAGGTCCCAACTTCCTCAGATTCCAACTTCCCCAGTCTTGATCTTCCCTAAATCCAATCTTCGTCAGATCGCAACCTCTTCACCCCTCAAAATCTCCAATCCTCTAAGCTCTCAAGTTCTCAAATTCCCATATCCCGCTATCCCAAAGTACCAAATTCCCCCACTTCTACAAACTTCCCAAACTCTCCAATTTCCCAAGTTCGTAACTCTCTAAATCCACAAATCCCCGCGTCCCGAACTGTCTATCCTCCCAAAGTACCGAAATCGCTACCAAATCGATATCTCTTTCAAATCGTAATTCACATCGAACAATGCCCTCGCGTGAACGCGTATCATCGTGCCAAAATTCTCACTCGCGTATCGGTGTCCGAACTAGATCGCTGACAATAACCGTGTCAATAGACACACAGGCACCGTGACACGGAAGCTTTCGTCGTAGCCGTGTTCCTCTGATCAGAACCGCTTGCGACACACCTCGGTCGCGCGTGTGTGTGCGTGTGTGTCTACGAGTGTTTATTCATCGACAAGTGTGGAGGCAGACGAAAAGTTCGGCGCTGCGGCTCCTCGCGTAGGAAGAAACGAGGCCTGCCTCCGATGATGATGACGATATCGCGTTCGCTGGTGCTGGTGAACGACGGTGTGACGTAGCCGGGTGGTGGTGGTTGATGCTGATCGCGATGACGGCGTTGGTAGTGGTGGCGATCAGCATCGTGCAGCATTTGCAACGTACAGTGCCGTTTCTGTGCTGCCGGTGAACGGAACACGCGTCTCTTTTCTCCTCCGTCGTCGAGACTTCGTCGTCGCGTTTGCGGATCACCGTTCACGAATATCGATTTTATATCGCGAACTTCGATTCATCGACCGCGATTCCAGGTGACTTTATCAATTCTTATCGATGTATCGTCGAAACGATATCGTATCGCGTACGACGATAATACCGCAATTCGTTGGTATTTTTGCTGGATCGAAATGTTGCTCGAGTTCGGGACCGTAAGGAAGGGTGAACACAAGGAGCGTTTGAAAAGAAGCAGGGCAAATTGCCCGTAGACACCACGCCTCCGCTCTCGTTGTGCATTTTTGTCATCGGTCCCGAAGAAGAAGGTATACATACATATTCCGTCTGGATCGTTGCCCACTTCCCATCGGCGTCCCATGAATCTCTATAAGGCCGTCAAACGAGTAATTCGTCCGTACGTCTCCCTTTCTCTTTCTCTTTCTCCGTTTTGCACGCGTATGACATCGCTGCTTCTTTCTCTCCCTACCTCACCGCTTCTGATTCGACCCTCTACTTGTTTCTCCTCTTTGCCGAAGATAATGGGACCCGTGACGGGCCAGCGTGAATAGAAAACGTATTTTATGTTGTTGAGTGCGTGAATGAAAGAACGCTGAAATTTTTAGTCTTTCGAATGTTACGTATTCTTGTACGGGCAAGGTTCCAAGTTTCTGATGCTTCAAGGTTCCACATTTTTCAGTTCGAATTTCTACATATTTGGGTGCTGAAGTTCTCACGTTTTATTCCAAATAAAATTACCGAATTGCAAAATTTTTTAATTTTTCAGTTTTCATATTTTTAAGTGTAATTTCTTAATTTTCAAATTCGTGGTACCTACAGGTTCTAGACTATAATTGTACGAGTTTCTGAGTTCTCAAATTTCCAAAATTAAAAAATTTCCGGATTTCCAAGTAACTCGATTCTCATTTCCCAAATTTGGACTTTTGCAAATTCGTACACGTCCTCAAAATTAAAAAATTCCTAAGTTCCTAAATCCAAATCCTTCTATTTACCAAGTCTCAAGTTTCCGAATTTCAGAATCCCTCAATTCCTCAAGTTCACAAATTCCCAAACCCCCAATTTCCAAATTTGTCAAATTCACAAATTTTCGAATATCGACATCTCTCTATGCCCAGAGTCTCAATTCCCAACTTTTCAAATCTTTATATGCCCGAATTCTCAAATTACTAGTTTCCTAAATTTGCGTTCCTCGCGTAATAAATTCCCAAACTCTCGATTCTACTTTCTGAAGTTCACAAATCCCCAAACTCTAAATTTCCCAATTTCCCACATACTCCAAGCCGCAATTCGCTAAATCAACGGACTCCCACACTCCCATGTTCCCGAACGCTCACGTCCCGGGTCGGCAATATATCAAGTGTCATCCTATCCTCGGTTCTCGGCCCTTCACAAAAATTAACGAGATATTCGTGACAGTCGTACCTGAGCGGAAAACGCCGGTCAATGGCGAATTTCACTGGCCTAAGTGCGGTCCGTTCACGGCTACGTGAATGGAGGGAAAAAGGAAGGCAGGGAAACGGAACGTATATGAAGAAGGAGAGACTGTCGCGATGGAGAAAGAGGAGAGAAACGGAGAACCGGCTAAAGCGATGACGTCTTCGTGCGAGAATCTAATTACCATATTCACCTCGATGCAGCAAACCTCTCCGCTTTGCCAGCTTATTAATGCACGCGTACACCCTGTTACTCGCGCGGAATTGCCCCGCGAGAAGAAAGAATCGCCAAAGTATTATATGTATCGGCCGGTCTAAGGTGTTTCATAGTTGAGAAAATATGGCACTTCGGGAGAACGTCTGAATATTCTCTTGTGCCGTAAAGATACGCGCGCTCGACGAGTGTGCGTTCATTAAACAGTGCGAGGCGAAGCTGGATGTTGAAATCGTTGCGCGGGGAAAATGTACACTGTCTGGCAAAAGTTTCGACGTTCTTGTATATCCTCTTTACGGACGATGCATTTAGTTACAAATTATTTCATTATCATTTTCTTTCCTCGGCGGTTCAAGGTTCTTCTTAATTGCAATTATATATGATAACTTTCTGGAATAATTACTTGCTTGGAATCCAGTCGGAGCAGTCTATGCAGTATTTCAGAAACGATGTATATCTTGAGACATGAACACAAGGTCGGAATGGAATATCTTATATGTTTAATAGTATCGTTCAATATAGAGTACTCATCGGTTAGTATCATGTTAAAGATCATATTAATGGAACATTGCGAGTATGCTGTCGTGTCTTCCTCAAAAATATTCCTCAAAATGTATCTTATTTGTAAGAGACTTGACATATGACATTTTAAAAAACTCATCATCTAACATTTTAAAAGACTCGTCATCTAACATTTTAAAAATCTCGTCGTTTCTTGTCGAACTTCGATGACGTTTTTTCCTCGACGGTTTAGTGGTCCGCTGTTACAAATTTAATTTGATGAAATAATTAAGTGAGTGATTTTAAATGCAATGTCAGAAAGGAACATCATTCCAGGAATTTAAATTCGATCCGATGTTACAAATTTAATTTGTTCGAATAATTGAGTGAGTGATTCGAAATGCAATGCAAACTCTTTTACAAACTTCTAAATGCAATATCCGAAACAAACATCATACCAGGAATTCGATGTCCCGAATAACTTGTTCCTACATATTTCATTAGACGATTTGTATCGATCGAGTCAGTTTCTCTCCAAACCCTATCTTGTGGAATAAAAATGGACATAGAATCAAGGCACACAATTGGCATTCGATCAATTCCGTCCTCGCCTGCGATCGGCATTTTCGCCGATGCGTTGCCGATTAAAGAAGGAAACCGCGAGGGTCGCAATAACGAACTAGCTGAAACGTAATCGTTGCGTAGACGTATCATTTGGTGCAATAAATCCGCGTGGATCGCGAACGACCATTGGCCAAAGGCGACACACGACCATCTTTTAGATCATTCGCAACGTTCGCAGTTGCAGCTGCGTTTCGCGCGTGATAACCGAGTTGCTCGTAGATCGGCTCGGTGTACGCGGCCGATAAAATGCACCGAGTCTTCCGAGAAATCCGGTCGGAGGTCTTTGAGAGAAACCGAACGTCTCTCGACACGCAATTTTAGGGATACGGAAATATTATCTCCGTCTAAGATGCCTACCTCGGGCTACGTCCATGGGAACCATCATCGTATCAACCAGAACCCCTAAATTTAGCCCGCGAGCGGGTTCGGTTCCTCGAAATATTTCACGGTGGTCTTCTTTCGCCTCTTGACTGACACGGCACCTCGAGATTAGCACCGTGAAACGATTAAAAGGAACAACAATCTTTCGTGGAATTAATTACGGGGATTAATTATGGGTGGAATTGATTGTGGAACTGTTTTGACGATGATCGTGATTCGCGTTGATAATACAAATGTATTGGCCATTGATTTTATCGCGTTGTTCCATTAGTTGTATCGTTTTCTTATGTAACTCTAACATGTTTTTCAAAATTATTACACTTCACCGATTAACGAGAAACGTATTACTCATTTAATGCACGATTATGTATCGCGTTTGTAACGAATCTTTTTCTTAAAAAAATTGTATTCAATTTGAGTCGCTTATTTCAATTTTCAAATCGGAGATCAATACTTTTTCTCTCCTTGGGCTCATCGATACCTGTGCTCCTCTTATAAATATCTCTAGCGCTCGTGACATTAATTGGTACATTGGATCAACATCCGAAGAGAATCATAAATTTTCAAATATCATATGAAAAATGCTATAGGTGAATAAATAGATGCACCGAATGCAAACGTACTAGCACAAAATGACATTAAACATAATATAAGAAATAGTATAAAAAATATTTCATAATCCTTTAAATGAAAATAAGTTAAATAAAATTATCCTTCTATGAGATAAACGACATTTTTAGGTGGCTCGATCTGAGTATATACGACTGTTTTCACTGTGGCAATGCGTTGGGGACACCCATCAAAAATATCTGTTCTTGTCAAGGCAACAAAAGTTGTTTTTTGTATTAGTAAAAATACACTTGGCGAACGTTTTATCTCGACTGCGATTCGTTTTTATTCCGAGAGTAAAGACACTCCGATAAAGCTGTATTCCTATTGTAACAGTCGCTTATCGCTGTTCGCAAATATTCGCGGGAGATGTATTGCGCAGTTGCGTTTTTGAACGTTTTCAACGCGCGACACCATTTGCTTCGGACGTTCAAACAATTCCAAGCATATTTCTCCCGTAATATCACTTTCTATATGAACTAACCCTACCTTGTCCACCACAGTCCACGAACGCTAAAAAATTCCGAAACCCTGACTTTATACTCTATTCAAAATTACCTTTATAACGTAACACTTGGTCACTTAGAGGGACCAATAAATGTCTAAATCAGTATTGGTCATTATTTATTATCTAATAAGTCATGATTGGTATTAGAAGTTCTAAAAAGATCATCCAACGAGTGTTGTAGTCCGTTGCAGACGTGCTACGTTATAGTATAGTATGTGAAGCTATTGTATAGTATTTTTTTTAATGTATATGAAGTTTGGTGATTAATTAATTCTCTAAAAAAAATATCCTAATTACCTAACTTGTTTAGGAACATTTCCTAATCAATTACCTTGCCAAAGAAAATTTCTGAATTTACTAACTTGCTACAGAAAATGTCCTAATTTAGTTATTAATTTCCCAGTTAACTGTTAGAAGAAATTGCATAACTTGTACAAAACGTGACCAACTCCTGCAAAATCTTTCACGAGCACATCTCTTAGAGTTCTTCAAAAATCTGTCAAATATGCAATACTGCATCGCTATTCTTCAAATAAAACATATTTTTTCATCAAAAAAATTGTTAACAATTCCCATCGGTATTACTCGTGCGAGTTCAAAAGTGCAAGAAAATTGAAGTTCCTCGAAATTGAAGATTAGCAGCGAAGTGTTAGACGGACAAAGCAACAAAAACATTGCCAGAAAAGAGAAAATGATGGTGAACACGAGGTGCGAAATAAACAATCGAATCTGCAGCGTAATGCGCGCTCGGTCGCATAACTTATGGACGGGAGTGTAGACGAGTTCTCGAAGAGCTGGTTGCTGGCGGGCCAGCAATAATCCTCTGATCTCGATCGACAAGCAACAGCAACAGGCTGCTCGTTCGCGGTACTCGAGTGTTTCGCATTTGCGAGGGTGTTAAATGCGTTCCATCTGCCATCGATCCCAAGGTGGATCGGCCATCATTGAGGAACAGGCTGCTGCTCTCGCGAGCATAATATATCGGCGATGGGCCGATCGAATAAAAATGATTTATACCTGCCGTGATTCCTCGTGATGCCATCGCGGCAGATTGAATTCAGACGGGATCCCTTCTCCGCGGGGTTTCTACACCGTGTCGTTCCACCATCGGGGTGTCTGTAAAAGAAACGTCGGGGATGGAAGGATCGTTTTCGCTCCCTTTTTTCAAATTGGAACGAGATAGATTGATCTGCTTGGCAATCTAATCCGGGAAAGTGATGAGATCGCGCGATGCCCGCGGAATCATCTGTTTCGTTTCATGCGGAAATTTCAGCCGAGTCGTTGCCACTCGAAATTATTTTAACGATCGAGAAGCGTGAGGATTTTGAAATTTAATGCAATTTGGAAACTATTGGAGTGCGATTTAGAAATGACGAGAATTTAATCTCTTTTTAATTGTTTGGAAAGCTGAATTCAAGTTTTTGACTGAAGGTTTTACTTGGATATTTGGATTCATAAATTCTTATATTCCTAGATCCCAACATTCTCAGACGTTTTATACAATCCCCTAGCACTTGGTCAACAGATTCATAGATTCCACGATTTCTACATCTCTAAACTCCTTCATCCCCAGGTTCCTATATATCCAAATTCCTAGATTCCCACATCCCTATGATTCTGATCTCTGTATTCCCTAAATCTCTATTGTATATCTGCGTTTTCAGTTAGCATTTCCCTATATGTTTACATATTCAGCTTTCCAGCTCCCTATATATTCCAATCGTCGGTTCTCCAACTCCCTATATGTACTCCCATGTCACTATATACCGAAATACTCGCATTTTCAAATCGTTGTATTAAAATTCTTCTTCCGCGTGTCAAATTAATATATTCGAAATATTTCAACAGTTTCGTGTCACTGAATCTCTGGATTCCTAGATTTCGTGATCTCCATATACGCAGTGAAAATAAACTACAGAGTCCTTGAATCGTTAACCAATCCTGATCTGAATGTTTGATTATTGTTGCTCGTTTAACACGAAACCCACGCTGCATCTTCTCCTTCTGATTCCAAAAACGAACGATAATATATTCCGGATTCCACAAACGAATACGATAATATATGTAATGGTTTCGCGTTTATTTTTATGTCGCGTCAGGCTCGATACCAAAAACGATCGCGATTGCACGATTTTTAATCGAAAGAAACTACGTTCGCGTGTTACGTGGTATAAAGAATTTGACCAGAATCCCACACGATTCTCTGGTAAACATAAAGCGCCTCTCACACGGTAGAAAAATGATCGACGAGACTACCTACTCGAGCCTAATGGCGTGTCCATAAGTGCCACCGTGTTTTAGAGTTTCTTTGTGAATGCACTTTTCTTGCCAGACTATTTTCCCTCCATTTCTGTCCCTCCTTTATTCTTATCCTTTATCATTCTCGAACATGGGAAACGTTCAAGTATAGCGAAACGATTGTAAATCAGAGATACACGATATTTGACATAATCTTATAATAGAAATTTTAAATTGATCGGAGATATTTATGAACAAACAATGAATTATTCGTTGACAACAATCGTTATGTTGAATAGAAACTTATTGAAATGATTCAAATGTCGAACAATTCAGAATTGTAGTGGTTGAAAATGAAATACGAAATTAATTCTTGGTTGAAATAAAATGTTACTTCGAAATGTCTATAAACTGAGAATTATTTGATAATTATTAGAAACCTGGTTTTTGTTCGAAGTTTTTATTATAGGACTCGCAATTAAATTGTAATTCGAACAAAAAATGTTCAAGTATCTTTATAGGAAACTTTTACGATTATGTGAAACAGTAGCTAACCCCGTTGAAATCCCTTTCGAGCCGGAAACGGCACATGGAGCCGCCATCTTGATGGCGTCCGATTCCCGTAATCTCGCTCGTCTCCCCGTTTTCATCTTTCATTCATCGAGGGTCGTAAAAATACTGTTCCCTATCGATTACCCGGTGATACTCGGTTAGATATCAGCCGAAGATGACGATCCGAGGACCCGTCTCCATCCACTTCTGACCCAAGTTGAAATTTCGATCACGAACTCCCGGAAGATGTATTTTTGCCAAGCTCGAACGGAGGAGGACATTCTCGGAAGCCACGAAGATGGCTGTCGCGTTACGTGACAGGGATTTCTGGAAATTCGAGGAAAACCCACCGTCGTCCCCGTTCCGTTTCCATTGGTCGAGCGTGAACTTCGACTTTCCTCGATGCCTCGACAACCTACCGCAACGATATCACGTCGCTCGTGAACGGAGTGCACGCGAATTATTCTAGCGTGACACGACCACGTGGATTAGCGTTAAATTGCCGCGACGTTCTGGAAGAAGAACGACGGACGGTTCTTCAACCTCTCGTTGCAATTAGTCCCCGTTGTTTCATCGGACGAACGATTTACTGTCGATTGTTCTCCCTTAACGAGACGATCTTTTGTTCGCGGGTGTCGATTGCGCGAACAACTTGATTACTGTAAACCCGAGGAGCATCGAGCGTTAGATCGACTTTAGCAACTTGTCCACGTTCCAATTATTATTTTGGCAAATTGACCGAGATTTTCGTGCACTCGTCCATTTTCTTTGATCTCGACTTGCAAATAAGTTACTCTAATGACAAGTCAATTATTAACCACTTGCACTCGAACGCATTTTTACTGTTGTCACATGGCAAACGATAAACAAAGAAACTCATATACTTTTTTGACCAGTATCTGTTTCTCCATATTCAAAGGTCACGTGTATGATACTATAAATTTAGTTAAAAATTATTAAAAATTGTTGCGTTAAATGAAATAGCGAATGTGAGTCACCTCTCGAGTGCAAAAGCTTAACACACATCAGTCGGTTTACCGATTCGGTGTCTTACTTAAAATTAAAAAATTTGTTAAGATCGTTTCAAGTCTTAATATCCATCTCTATGCAGATAATTTATATTGTACCACATTCATCTTCAACTTTTGATTACTCATTGCACGTCGATGCGTTGGCGTTAATTTCTAGCTCCATAAAAAGCGCAATATTTAAGTACATGATTCCAGTATACGTGTCTAATCTCATGAATTCAATCAACTTTTTACTAAAAGCAGTAGTTATAAAATCACTCCGATCGATCGAAAGACACTTCGTTTCACAGAAATACCTACGGACACTATCTATAAATAAAATGTACAAATACGTATCCATGTTACGCGACGAAACATAATCCGACGATGAAATTTTTCTTCAGAAGGACGGGAAACGCCATTATCACCGCCGCCACCTTCAAGTTCCTCCGTACAAACGTCACCTCGCGGATTGGGTTACACTTGCGGTCCCATAGATGGATCTTTGTACGCTGTGGTACACCAGGGTGCTGCCGGTGGTGCCCGTGGCTCACCATTGACAGTTTCCATGGACAGCGGCATCAGCAGCGCTCCACCACAAAGACCTAGTCCACCCGAGCCAGAACCGGATAACCAGGCTCATGGTGATCTTGATAAGCTGCTTCATGATATGATGCTTACTGTCGAGGTACGTTATTTACAATGTGCTGTACCACATTTAACTTCAGAATCCTTCAACTCCGTTATCAGATATAGATTTTTCATCTCAAAGAACGTTTCCATCGTTGAACATTTTCTTCATTCTGCTTTGTCAATCGCAAAAAATCTGTGTCACAGTTTTTTCTCTTCATTGGAAAGCGGGTCTTTATGCAGTTGCGATGCATTCAAGTCCATGAAGATTAGTTAAACATGAAGATAATTTATTTGTATTTTGCTGACTACTTATTATAAATGCATGAACATCTCATGTACATAAATTTATTACATGCTTACATATATGGATCTATGTATACATATGTACATATATTCATGTCTATGTATAAATATATACAGTGTATATATATATACATATGTGGTTGTCCATGCATTTATGGTATATTGTATCATAATGTGTGTATATACATGTACACAATTAAATATTTATGAAGGAAGGAATTATTTAATCATGTATGAAATTTATTAGTCAATTTCGATATTGAAGATTTATTAACATCATCATCAAATTAATAAAAATATTATCTTATATGTCATTTGTATGAACATCCATATAAAATATAATTTCATCGAGGCACATAAATTTCTATTTATTTTAATATGAAAATCAAGTTCTTCGTTTCATGATCATGATCAGCCTATAGGTAGCTGAAGTTGCTACGACAAATTTGAAACGGTTCTTTTCTCTATTACATCATACAAGTGTCGTTCGAACAGCTACGAATTAGATAATCGAAAAAGTATCTCTTAAGAAACGATTACGATTTCAAACACGATAAAAGACTAATAGACAAAAATAAAATTGTTTCGCGCAGTCGATGCCAGATCCTCCGTCCGAGGATTACAGAAGAGAGAGGAGCGAGAAGATGTACATTCAGGAGAGCCGGGGTTACAGTAGCCAGACGAGCAGCCATTCACCGTCGACGTACTCGACGCTAAAAGATTCTTACAGGAGTTACGGAGCAGGAAAAGAATCGAGTCCTCCGTACAACTCGAGCAGCAGTTACAGCACTCTGAAGAACGAGTATCGGGAGCCGAGCAAGATCGAGCATCGACGGGAGGAGTTCGATTATCGAGTGTCACCGGATCGAAAGATCTCCGAATCATCCACCGATTCGTACAGGAAACACACGGACTCGTTCTCGCCGCCTGGCAACATCGATTATATCGACGAAGACATTCCCTATCACGCCAGACAAACGAGTCAACCGTTCTCGTACGGCGCCACCTCGGACATGATCAAACACCAGAAACTTTCGTCGCCTTCTCTGGTGAGGAAAGCTTCTGTGCGAGGCACAGCGCCCATGGTGGACTTCGAGGATATCCTCGGAGAGAATTCCAGGAGACCTATCAGCCCTTTGAGTCCCAACACCCCCGATCCTCCGCCGGAATTCGCTAACGGACCCACCAAGGGCATCTCCGATCACATCGATGGGTGAGTAATCGAGTTACAGACTCCTCTTTATGATGTTTGGTCAATTGTATCGTTAAACACTTGATACAAAGTACTCGCATTTGGTAATGCTCATTATAGAGGGATAATACTGTTTATATGTTCAGGGATTAGGATCAAATAACCACTCCTATGGAAAGTTGATACTTTACATTCGCGGATTTTCATATTTTTATATTTTTCGCTACTCAAGTTTCGAATTTTTGTATTTTCAAATTTCAACGACAAATTCCTAAATTTTCTAGATTACGAAAATTTTTATATTTTTCAATTTTCTAGTTTCCCAGTTTTTATGTCATCAAGTGTCTAAGTGTCTAAATGTCTAAATGTCCAAGTTTAAAAGTTTACAAGTTCCAAATTCTCGAATTTCGAAATATCCAAGTAAATTTCTAAATATTTAGACATCCAAATTTTCTCATTCTCTGTACATACTTCCAAATTTCCAAATCTCTAAATTATCGTATAATTAGATCTTTAGTTCTCAAGGACCGCTTATGCCCATGTCCTCGAATTCTTAGGTCGTCAAACGCTTAAATCCCTAAATTCCCAGATTCTCGGTGTCTACGCGACATATTTTCTGGCGCAGAATCTCGGTTATGGCGGCAGTTACGCGACACCCTGTACACTATAGCAGTTCCAGACCGATAATCGGCGCTGCCGAGCGGGAGGCCCTTTTCCTGGCAAGTTTCCCAGCTACGCGAACCACGTTCCCTCTAACAAATCCCGTAATTAAATGCTCAGACCGTCTAATAATACGCGGACTCGTCGTCCGACGAAAAGTGTTTCGTCACGCTCGATATATATTGCGAAAGCAGAACATTAGGCAGGTTTCCACGGAACCTGACGTGGAAATCGTGACGGCAAGTGGGCCATTCATCTGGCAGAGCTTCCAGACGATCGTCGGCAGCGTTGTTTCGCAACGAATCTCTCGACGAAACGGGCGCCGCAAAAGAGTCCCTGGAAAAAGGACAGATTCGCGCGGACGATGGAAAGAGAGACGAGGAGAGATCGATCGATGCCCGTCGGGGGACAATTAATAAATTGTCTACCCATACGCGGACGGGATTACAAGGCTGCTCCCCGTATTTCAGCCAGGAATGGCAAACGCGGTCATCGTGAGTCATTGTCAGACTTAGTGGAAAGAGAAAAGTCATCGCGTCGTTGTACACCGGCGCAGACGGACACTCGGACGCTTGCTATATCGCGTTATGAAATACGAGTTTCGTGGTTTGCGGGTGTACATCGAGAACTGTCGTGTTGTCGACGTGATAATTTGTTATTCCTCGCGTATCGCTTCGGGACGCGTAAATTTATACATTGTTGAATCACCAGAGGCTACGATCGCTCCTTCTTCTTCGTCTTCTTCTTGTTTCGCACGATTTATGACTGCTCGATGTTATATGGATTTTTTTTGGACCGATTGGTAATATTTCTCGGTTGAAAAATTTTGTAATTCTTAGATGCTGTCTGTAATATCTACTTATAGGATATAGGAAGAGTGTAAATTACGAAATTTCTGTGTTTTGTATTCGCTGAATTATGGCGGTCGGAAATTGGTATTTTTAGATACCTCTCCGAATTAGTAAATTACTGAATTTGTGAATTTTATGTCAATGTGATTTCTCGCACTCAGTCGTTGCTTGACAAATTTTTGTATTTCTTAATTAACAAATTACCAAATGTCAAAACTCCGTGTTTCTATATTTCAGAGTCCCTAAACCCAACTATAAATCCATTGAATTCTTAAATTTAAGGATTTTAATTCTTCAAATGTTCTCTAGTACCCCATTGTTGCTTGCAATATTTTTGTACACCCAAATTTAGAAATTCCCAAATTACAATTGTACAGATTTCTACATTTATAAATTTTCAGATTACAAATGCCTTAATTTCTTGGTTTAGAAATTACCAAATTACAAATGTTTAGATTTCTACATTTAGAAATTCCCAAATAACAAATGTCTCGGTTTCTAGACTTATAATATTCGAATCCCCATTGTCCAAACAAGTGCTTAAAAATTTGTCCACCCTGTTTATATTTTCGTTTACGTTCCCTTCAAGAATTTCGTCACCGTGAAAGTCCATTCGGTAATTCAACGTGGACGTCGATTTTCGCGGTCGAAATTTTGTCCGAACTCGAGAGAAAGCCGTGGTATCCAGGTTTAACGAGTTCGTAAAACGGAGTTCGTCGAACCAGCCGGACGTGAAATATGTCCCGTTTTGTGTATCGGGTCATTCGAGCCACGAAAGCCGTGAAAATAAACGTCCCTTCCGAAGCGGAGCCGAGCCGAGTTCAGCCTGCGAAACCGCAAGTTTCGCCTGGATATTTATGAAGAACCGTGGTCCGCTACGGTGGAGAAACAGGCGACGTTTATGGTCGAAGAGGTCGACAGACGTTTGGCAGGTCTGCTTTCTCGGATGCGCAAAGAAATTCTCCTTTCGGGGCTTCACCGTTCGTTTCTCGTCTCGATCTTGGTTTCCAGTCTCTCCTTCTGTAGCCTCCTTCCACGGGGCTGCTTCTCTTTCAAACAATCGCTGAAAACTTTATCCTTTTGCCGACACGGTGCAGTGAACTATGAAAATTTCACTTCAAGTTCGCTAGCTACGATTGACACGGTACGTTTTATGAATTAACGCTAGTCTAACGTTTTAAGATTAAGAGTTATTAAAGATATTCGAAGTAAATTTATTTATACGCCGTTTACTATGTTCATAAGTGAAAGAATATCACATAAGTCAGGTAACATGTCTTCGAATGCATAATACGCAGGGTGATTTTCCTAAGGCATCCACGTAAATATCTTCTAATAAAGTGTAAATGTGTTCATACGAACTCCTGTTTTCCCAACGAAGTTTTATGTAGTCAGTGAAAAATCATTAACGTTAGATAACATATCATCAGATGCACCATACACAGGGTGGTTCGCTTAGTGCTACATAAATATCTTCTAATAAAGTTGAAGTATGTTCATACAAACTCCTTTTATGTCCACAAAGTTTCACAAAGTGGGCGAAAAATCATTCGTAAATCGGATGTATTTCTATTACATCGATCTACTTATATGATCCAAATTGTCCTCCGATCGATTCGCGTAAAAGATGCTCCGCCATATTGATCTCGCGCGGAACTTTTCGGCGGTCAAGGCGTTATCGACTAGTAATCCCTAATCGAACACGAAGAATTTTATCCACGGTATCACGAAAGAAAGGGAAGAGTTATTTCCGTGCCTACGGTCGCCCTCTGACATAATTACAAATATAGAACAGGCGAGACGCGCTAAATCGACCGCCACGAGTTTCACTGTTCCCGTTCGCGTTTCGATTCTCCTCTTTGTTTTTCGCCGTTCTTGCGAGCGGTATCCCTTTCCGCGGGCAATTTTTCTATTTTTCCGACATCGTCGTGGAGTTCGCCGCAGAAGTCACTCGGATACGGAAGTCGTTCGAGGCTGAAATAAGAGCACAAAAGTAGCTCGCAAAGCCTCGTACAATTTTCCTCGACGAGCTTGTATTTCCGCCGTCCGTTCCAGGACCATCCTGCATGAACGACTTGTCCCCTTCTAGCCATTCTATTATTCCGGCAAAGATTCTCTCCGGACATTTTTTTTTCGCCCGTTCACAAATTCATGAGTGGAAAATACGGGGCCTCTTGGTGAAAACCCGATTATTACCCTCTGGAGTTCCATCGAGGAAAACTCTATTTCAGACTATTTCGTTGGTCCACTCAAAAATACAAAGGATGTAGCTTCACCGAGTTTCTTGATCGCGTTCTGCAAGCTACTTTATATCATTTTTAAACATTGATATGTTCCATTCATTTTTTATTGATTTAGTTCCCGATTGGTTTGCTCAGAATTATATGATAACAGATTAGGTAACTATGAATATGCTATATGCTTACATACATTGCGATAGATATAGATGGAGAGAAATTTATGGTAGGTGCTTATATGTATGCTTTGATAAAAGTTCAGTACGACTTGGTCACATAACAACATTGCTAACTGACATATTTACAATACACTTGAACATTAAAGTTTGGTAAAAATGGCCACATGATCATTGCACAGGCTCAGCCATTTTGTGTTTAGATCATTGATGAAACACTTACGCAGTCATTTTCGGTAAACCTTGAGCTTTAAATTCTCATAATATATGCGCCTCTTCGAGATACTTTTCTGTCATGAAATCTTATTCAGACTCTCTACGTTTCAAAATTAATCAATGTTTGATATAATTGATCATCAGACGTTTTGTAGTAAGAATACAAACAAACTATGAACATAGTCATTTTTATTACTCTTCGAGCTTTAAATTGGTATAACATAAGCGATATTTGGTGATACTTTTCATTCATGAAATACTGCCAGACGTTTCGAAATCGAGTGCACGAAACGTAACGACTCGACTCCACGTAACGAGCCATCGGTGTATAATGCAGAACGAGGCGATTTTACGATGTTCGCGAGGGTGTGGCCAGCCCCGTTAAGCCAAAGTATAAATTTCGCTAGTCGTAAAGAAAATCGAACGAGCAACGGCGGCATAGTCGGCCGATCGGTTTGCGTACAATCCATTTATTACGAGCCGCAACACGAGATCGAAACACGGGACTGAAATCGATGGCCCGAAGCGATCTCATCGATCAGGATGTAATTATCCGGGATCTATCGTGGTAGGAGGTCCCGATTCCGGCCCTCTTCCGACTTGCAACCGTGACGAAGGCCCGGGCTGGTTCTCCTGGCCGTTTCTAACGAGGCTTTGTTACTCGACTCGCGCGTCTCGTGTTCCATCGAGAAAGTGGCTTCTCGTGTTTTCATCTGCTCGCGAGTAACTCGAGCTGGCCGTACGCGAGAAAAGCGAGAAATCACGATTTACAGGATGAAAACAGCTGCTTCGCGGCAACGGAGATCCTAATCTCTGACAGATGACAGAGTGTCCCGCGCATCCTTTCGTTTCTTCCTTTCTTATGCAGCAAAAATTTCCTCTATCTGAAAAGTTCGAGGACATCAGCTACTGGATGGACGCAGATCGATCTCGTCGCGAAAATCTCTTGGTTGATTCGTGGTGAAACTTATGGCTTGCAATAGTAAATTAACACTGAAACTACCAATCAAACTGATGTCTGGTTTGGAGTGGTACTTTTGTCAAAATACTTCTCACAACTTTTTTAAAATGAAACATGGTTAGGTTGATGCTTCAATATTTATACACTTGTGCACTTTATTTTCAATTTGAAAGTAAAGGTACATTTAACGCCAATTGCAGTATTAATAGGAGAAACAAAATTAATTCTCCGTTTACGAATAGAAAGTAATGAAGAATATTAAATAGGAAATACGGGGATTATGGAAAATTTCAGATAAAAGTATTTAAATGAGTTTAAAGTTTTGAGAGGGATAGATAACATTCGAAATAACTCTGTCATATTCATTGTCAATCTTCGAGTTCCCGGTCCCGACGAATTATATTCACCTTTAACCACGCTTCGCGAAGAGTTTGATCATTTCAAAGTTCCCGTTGGAATTTCGTTGAATAAAAGATATTTACGAGTCGAACGATACGATTGAGAAAGTTCCGACACAAAGTGGCGAAGTTTCACTTTCCTCTTCTTGTTGTTGGCAGATTATCGTGGCTGAGACAGCAGCAATTGAAGCTCGCCGCGAGAAGAGACGAAAGAAACCCGGGGAAACTTTGGCGGCAGGAGACCGGAAATCGAGTGATCGGAGAATTGAGAAGCTTGCAGAGAAACAGATTGAGGCACGACGGATATGCAAGCGACTCGGCGGTGCTCGACGACGATGACGACACTTGGGCTGTCAACTCCACTTCCGGACAGGTTAGGAATAAAAATCATATCTCGTTTTCCGTCGACATCAAATTTCACCTATTAAATTCACATCTCGTAACTTTTCCAATTCTTTAATACTTAAAGTACTGAATTTCAAACTGTTCAAACTCAAATGTTTCCAAATCCTCGAATCCCCACGTTCTTAATTTTCTATGTCTCCAGATTATGAGACCTCGAAAATGTTGAGTCTTCAGATACTTAGTTTTTGAAATTTTAAGATCCCCTAATTCCTTCATCCTCAAATTCGTGGACCCTCAAATCCTCATAGTTCCAAATTCTAATGTTCACAAATACTTATGTCGTCAAATTCGTACGTTCTCAAGATTCTAATCTAAATTCCTAACTTACCAATCTTCAATTTCTTCTGTACAAAAATTCATTAAGTACCTACACTAAATAATTCAGCGAAACGTTCCACATCAATGTATCAAATAATGTGTCCATATTTTGATGCACCAATATGTCAAACAATGTCTCCATATTTTGATATACCAATGTGTGAAACAACATACTCCCTGCACCTGATCACATATCCCACCCTATCTCGGAACCGTAATATAATATCCACAAAAATGGAATTAATCTTTGTAGATGCAATCGAGACCGACTCCTTACACGTCCGCGCCGGCGAGTCCTCTTCTTCCTCAACGATCCAGCAGCCGGAAGTACAACGGGACCGCCGGTACCGGTACTCTAGGAAGACCTCGAGCGGAGAGCGTGAACGAGCGTCCGTTCATGTCCGTGAAACGAGCGTACGAATATCGCAAATACAGCGACAGTCAGGTAAACTAGGAAGTACTTACCGGTTTTACGCGAACAGAACGGTTTGCTGTTAAAGAGTTACACGGCTTGAATCGATCGTATTCGCGAGTCTCTCGAGATGTTTACGATCGTTCCGGAGAGACGAGACGCAACGGTGCCGGTCGATTACGGGATGAATATTTATTGAGCCGTTGCCGCGGAAAGAGATGCATCGTTCGAGCCTGTTATTTTAAACGTCGAACTGCTTAGAATAATTGTCGGTAATAACGATAATAAATTCGGAACGGCCGGTACGATCGATTCTACGTTTGCGCTGATGAAACGGCGGAAGCACGAACGCTACAATTTAGTTAGCCATAGACTGTTAGAGCAACCGCTGCGGTGCCCGTGTTTTATGGTTATGCCCCTACGGTTAGATCCTGAATTGCAAGAAACGGCCCCCATAGACTGTAATCGTTGCAAAAAGACGAAATTTCGCGTCCCTGCAGCCACGAGAACGTCTTACGACTTTCTATTATCCAATTTCGAACCGGCATGATCTAAATTCGATAGATCGTGCTTTTATCGGTGTGGACAGAAAGTATACAATCTTTCGTACATTCTCTACTCCGAGTACAAACTGTTTTTTTTTGTTCAAGGTTGTTGTTTTATTAATCCCTTGCCATACTTGGACCCGTGACGCACTCACGGTTTAAACGTGACGAATCTTAATAAAATATTTAATACGCTCATATGTATAGTTTATATCCAATTATAATTTACATAATCAAGAATCATTGAATATAAAATACGTACATTTTCACTTTGTTCGTGTTAATATTGTGGCATTGAATAGTTCTTACTGACGTACCAGACAAATACATTCTATGGCAAGGGATTAATTCTTGTTCTTTCAAAGAATATTTGTGTAAAACATTTTTCTCTATAGTAGACGATAGAATTTGGTTTCAAGGCAGAAAGTACAAAAACGATTCCAATACGACCCTAAAATTTGTAGCGATAGCACTGCTGAATTAATACGATTAATAATTGACTAACGGCGAATTAAAATGATGCAATTAAACGACTTCGAGTCGTGTAAACACCGTGGTGGCAGCACGGGAAGAATAACTCTCATAGGACCGTGCAGGGTGTACTTCGGCAACCCTTTCCTCATAAGTAAATTTATTTCGAGTAAATAAAATGTACTTCTTAAAAAAAAATATATATACACGAATGAAAAAATAAATATAAATATAAATAATATATATTATATAAATATATAATATATTTATTTTTGTGGGGACGGTCTGTAATTCGTCCAAATATTTTCATATAAATACAGACCCATTCAGCCGAAAAATGAGTAAATTTTTATAATGGAAGATAAAATTCGATTGTTCGACGCGCATTTATTGGAGCATGGTCATATGAGGATTAGAGTAGCCGGCTCCCTCTAGCATGAAGCGCTTGGCTTGCTTTTCAGAGCCCTCCGACATCCCCCCGCTCAGGCTTAGCAAGCACACAACCCTTAGGATTAGCAATGCAGCAACAAGCAACGTTCGTTAACGCGGACAAGCCACAACCACCAAGACCAGAGTCCCGCAGCGATAGTTTCGTTCGCGCTGACGCTCTGTTGCGGGAGCACCGTCAGCAGCAGCAACAACTCGCGGGCAACAATGCGATCGTCAATCACACGGAGCAGAAACAATCGATCGCGCAGGATTACGCGCGAAACACGCGGCCTGAATCACGAAATCGCGTGGTCGGTTATCAGAGCTACGAGCGCACCACGATGGCCAACAACGACAGGAGCATCGATCACGTGGACGCAGGATTGCTGGCGGTCGTTGATCAGCAATCGAGCGGTCAAAACAACGCTGACCCTCTCGTGAGCCTAATTCAATCACTGGCCGAAATATCGCCTGTTCGCTCGCCCTCATCCGTGACTAACAAGAACGTCAACGACCATCATCCTGCAAACAACAGCGCAGCAACTGCGACCACTGCGAGCAACAGCGTTGCTAACACCATCACTAATTGCTCCCCTAACCAGTCGCCCAAAGCATGGCAGAATTGCACCCAGGTTCGTCCACACACTTCCCCCCCAGTATCCTCACACGTACATATATAGTTTACTTGCACGGTAGTTGTCTACACTTGTGCCTGTGCGCAAAGTTTACGAACAAAGTTGTGCGATAGGGTTTTTGCCGATGGATTAGAAGAAGTATAGTGTGGTATTGGAGCAGCGATCCACACGTTGGTTCCTGTGGTTGTTTGAGGTGAGATTATCCTAAGTTACTTCTATACGTCAACTGGAGCACTGATACGTTTATACATAGACTAGGGTTTAGTTGCTTTTATACTTAGACTGAGGTACCAGTTGCTTTTATACATGGACTGAGGTACAGTTGCTTTTATACATGGACCGAGGTACAATTGCTTTTATACATAGACTGAGGTACAGTGGTTTTATATGTAGGGTGGGGTAGGTGGACTAGGATACAATTGCTTTTATACTTGTCGCTTGGAAGGAATTTTTACATAGTCTGTCTAAGTTAATCGTATATAGTTATCACTAAGAAATGTATAAAGTCTAACTATCTAATAGCGACAGTTTCAAAGTCGATGATATTGATAGCAACAACGGAAGACGCGTGGAACTAACGAGGTAATGTGATAACACCTCTCAAAATACCAAGGACCCAAAACTTTGAAGTGTCGAATTTTCAAAGTCCCAAAGTATCAAAGTCCCAAATTGCAAAAGTCCCAAAGTCCAAAACTTGCATTAACCATAATTCTCTCGATCCACGAACGAACCAGCACCCGCTTCTTCGACGATCCACATTTTTTCGAACGAATCCGCCATCCTCGACGTACCACGCTATACTTTTTCACGAAAATTCCATCGATTACACGTGCATATACACTTTCGCTTGAGCCAACCACACACCGAACCACGAGTTATAGCCGATAAACGGATGTCGTTAAGAATCGATAAAATTCGCAGTCGCACAATGATTCGGCGTCATCGTGGACCGAGAGGAGCGTCAGCCCCGGAAGTGCAGTTGTCAGCAGCGCCTCGAGGCCGCAGACACCGGCATTTCCGGTACATCCTCGAACACCGTACGTCAACAATTCATCACCGACGGTCACGTTCGCGGCTGATCGATCTTACTCCACTTCCAATACCACTTACAACGTGAACAACAATAACAACAACGTGAACAACGTCGAGGCAGCCGGGAACAACAACAACAATGTCGGGAATTATCCTAGCGAACGAACGATCTACATCGAAGAACGAAGAGAAGTCTCGAAAGAGACGGGACTTCCACCCAAGAGTCCGACAACACAGAGGTAACATAATTCTCAATAATTTTTCGTAAATTTATGTCAATATACTTCGTAACCCAATTATTGTCCATACTATGTTTGAGTTTCGCGCTTAGTCCGTTACGAAGAAGTTTCAGAATTTTAAGATTCAACATTTTGATGACTACAGAAACGTATTCGTGATTTTCATGCTTCGCTAGTAACGTCGTTATTCTGTGCATTATTTTTATCCACTTATGACAATAATTATACTCTGCAATTATTATAGAGTCTCTTGTCAGATACGAAAAAAGAGAACGTAAGGGGAAGAACATAAAATAATAAGAATCGTGAATTCGTAATAATTTATAAATTCATGTACGGCCATCAAAGTGTTGAGCTTCGAAATGGCCGAGTTAATTATCTGCTGTGTTTGATCAGCTTCGATCTAAAGCAGAAACACCCGTTAATATTAACACGTATTATCTTCTAATTAGCTCGAGTCGAGTAAATAAATCGGGACTGTTAATACCGCGATTAGATTACTCATCGGCGTAAAGCGGTAATTTAGGAAGCATTAAGAGTGCCTCTTATCTAGCTTCATCGATCAAAATTGTCCATAAAATCGAAGGATATCTTTTCGATTTATGTTCGAAAGATGGTTTACGCGTATCTAGGTATCGCATTTTTCACCGCGTTTTATGCGATTATTTGCTTACATGATTATGACACAGTTTGATATTCGTGATTCTAGACGCTTGAGTTTCCCGGCAAGCGGGCCACTTAAACAAACGCATAACAAACGATGGCCGCTCACTAACCAATCGGCGTCGTTCGACTATAGGTAATATACTGTTTGAGAGCATTGGAACACGATGGTAAACGATGATTTCTCGTTTTCGAATGACGGAAACGCGTTGATCGCGATGATGCGTCGTGAATGTTACATGTCGTGATACTAACCGTTTGTATTGATACACTCTTCGTTGCAATTGCATCGTGCGATCTCGTTCTGACAAATTTTCAAGAACGATTTTCTTTTCATATGGCAGAAGAACAATTTCATTTTCATAAATAATATTGTACAGGTTTGAAGTGAACAATAATTCAATGAAAATAATTGCAAGAATAATACACGTGTGCGAGGAAAAAAGATTATACACACATGTGGTCACACATGGTTGAATTTAGAAGGAAATTAAATATGAATGAACGGGTTAAAATTAAATAGAAAATATTAACTGTACCCTCAATAAATGTCATGGATTATCAATGACTACAGGATATGAACGTTGTATAGTATAAACTGATTGAACAGTATCAAAAAATAAAGTAATTAAACAATATCGAATCGATGCAATTGCATACGGTTTGCAGCGATATAATCGAAAACGAAATAGCCGAGGACACGTGTACTCGTCGTGTGTGTGTTGCACCTGTTGAACTAACAAAAGCTCGAGCTTCTTGCATCGTGTATCACCTCGAAAGCATATTGCCATGCAGGAATTTTTATCACGAAAATAAGAACCGTATGAAACACGCATCAACATCCACGTATAAACTTATCAACACAACGCGAAGAAAAAAGTGTTATGATTTCCAGCAAATATCTAACTGCAGCAAGAACCGAACATCGCTAATTAACAACATAATAAAAACAAAATAATATATGCACCGTCACCTGCTCGATGATAATTATTTCTCTCTTTAATCGTACGTGTACGTAAATGTGTTTGTCTGTGAATCGTGCATATTCATTATCGGGCAAAGAAGCTGTGAGTTACAGCTGATTGATACTTTGCACCGTTTGTGCTTCCTGTGTCGATGTATCCCACTTATCCGATCCTCATTTTTGTTCGAACAGTCTATTCGAAAAATTTAGCTATATGTACCATTTACAAATTGAATTTATTCATTTGTATACTACAAAAGTCTTCAAGTTCAATTTGCGTTCGAATCATCAATATGGATTCTGAAAATTAACTTCTTCGTGTATGAATACAGAGAAAACAGAGAGTTTGAGTAGAGGATATACAATAGTACTCCACTCTTTAAGTAAAAAAATTCAGCAAAAGTTCGAATAGACCGGGTGTGCATCACATTTTCTCACGACGAACACCACCTTGCACGAGTCATCCGTGAAACACACACAGTGAAAAAAGCTACACGCGTCTGCACGAGGAAACGAAACCCTGCACTAAATGCATCGGATAACGAAACGATTCGTTCGTTGCAGCAAGGACCGATCTGTTTCTCCGATAAACGAGTCGACGATGCAGTCTCAAGTTGTCACACGCAGCCCAGGAACACCGACTCACATCGAGTTCTCGCAGAGTCCCAAGGTAGTTGCACCCGCGAAATCATATTCAGACGTTGCAATTCGCGAACGAAAAATGCTGAGGATAGATTTTTCACGGGGTTTCAGAGCGCCACGTCGTACACCTCCATCAACAGCGGCGGTCAATCGTCTCCGCAGGTCCAGTATTACGGTTCGAGACGGTCGAGTGTTCACTCGAACACCGAGCCCCAAGAAGTAGCTGATGCCAACGTTAAATTTGTGCGCGACACCAGCAGGATCTGGTACAAGCCAAACATATCTCGGGAGCAAGGTACGAGTTTTGGTTAAAAATCGATTCTTCGGATGAATTATTCGATGCATTATTAAGAACGGTGGGATGGACCGTTGCTCGTTCGTGATTGAGTGAATTACTCGTTTGTTACTTTAACTGTTAAGGGGCTGTTATTGTGGCAAAATTCGTAGGGACATCTAAAAATTTGAGGAATATGGGAATTCGTGGATGTAAAAAATTGAGTATTTGGGAATATAGAAATTTTTGGGTTTAGAGATTTGGGACATAGGAATTTAGAAGTTGGGATGTAGGAATTTGGAAATTTAGTAATTTGGAGTTATAGGAATTTCGGTATTTAGGAGTTGTAGAATGTAGAGTTTTGGGGATTTAGGGGTTGTACAATGTAGGAATTTGGGGATTTAGAATTTTCGAGATATAAGAATTTGGGAAGGTAAGAATTGGGGATTTAGAAATTTGGAGTTATAGGAAGTTCGATATGTAGGAATTGTAGAATGTAGAATTTTTGGAATTAAGGGGTTGTGAAATGCAGGAATTTGGGAATTTACAATTTTCGAGATATAAGAATTTGGGAAGGTAAGAGTTGGGGATATAACCATTTGGGGATTTAGAAATTTGGAGTTATAGGAATTTCGGCATAGGGGTTGTAAAACGTAGAATTTATGGAATTCAGAAATTTGGAGATGTGAAAATTCCGAGATTTAGTATTTGGGGCACGTAGAAATTTGAAAATTTGAAAATTTGAGTTTCGAAATTTGCGGACTTGGCAATTCAGAAATTTAGTTGTTTGAGTATTTGAATATTCGAAAATTAGGAAATTTGAGTGTCCAAAAATGTCCAACCTTCTATCGTGTTTAAAATAATTTTTCGATCGAATTGCAGCCATTTCGATGCTGAAAGATGCGGCGCCAGGGACATTCGTTGTCAGAGACAGCAATTCCTTCCCAGGGGCATTCGGTCTGGCATTGAAGGTCGCAACTCCACCTCCCGGTGCCCCAAGTAGCCCGAGAGACCCGTCTAGCGAGTTGGTCAGGCATTTCTTGATCGAACCGACCTCCAGAGGTGTCAGATTAAAGGGATGCGCCAACGAACCAGTCTTCAGCTCGCTGTCGGCATTGGTTTACCAGCATAGTTTGATGGCGATGGCTCTACCTTGCCAGCTGTTGCTCCCAGAACCAGAAGCTGCAGCTAGAGCACTCGATTCGTCTAGCACAAACAGCACCCAACAGCTGCTTGCGCAGGGTGCAGGTAATTTTATTCGATGATGCAAAAATATATTCATAAAATTTCACTTTCTTTATGTTTTTAATTACCAACGTAATTAACATCTATTTTAAACGTAATTACATCTCTCTTTATAAAATTCGAAGAAGAAAGGTTACTATTCTTCAGCTACTTCGAACCTAGTAGCGAACGCTAATAATTAAATACGAAAATTCCAAGAACCCTGATAATGTACAAAAAAAGACAATGTCTACATATAGAATCACAGCTTGTTAAATTTAAAAATATAGCGTATAGATGTATGTAAGAATCTTTAATAAATTACGAAATCGTGTTAACGTTCATTAACCTGATTGAACAGTTCATTGATGTCAGTTAATTGTTTCAGCCTGCAACGTTTTATACCTTTTCACAATGGACACCGAGTCTCTGACGGGACCTCAAGCAATCAAGAAAGCAGTCACGACCATGTTTGAACAGAAACCACTGCCTACCGCGACTATCGTTCATTTCAAGGTCTCCACGCAGGGGATCACCCTGACTGATAACGCGAGGAAGCTTTTCTTCCGTAGACATTACCCCACGAACAATATCAGTTATTGCGGTTTAGATACGGAGGAGCGCACATGGGATTTCTCTGGCGAGGACTTCGGACGATCAACCAGCGCTCAGTAAGCACTTAGACTCTTCCAGAAATTGTTACGTTCTTCAAGGCACTTTTTGTCCCTTGAGGAATCTATTGAACTCTTCGGGAAACTCTTAAACTCTTTGAGAAAATCTAGAAATTTATGGAGTCTTGCTATATGGCCCAGAAGAGAAAGATTTCAACGCTAGCCTACATGAAAAAAGTATGAATTACACGAGTCCACTGCACAATTTCTTCCTTTTACTGTCACGCCGACGGCCATATAGCGAGATTTCCGTTTACTTTTGTAATATTCGAACCTTCCACTTTATCATTGTATCGCTGTTATTAAAATAACGTCTTACTAGTAAGGTGTAAAATAAAAATGCTATAAATTTCGCATTTTCTGGTATTTTATTATAAAATAATTCGGTGTTTTTGCAGTCGATGTTTCGGGTTCGTGGCACGGAAACCCGCGCACAAGTCGGACAATCAATGTCACGTGTTCGCCGAGCTAGAACCGGAGCAACCAGCCACAGCCATAGTGAATTTCGTGAACAAGGTGATGATGGGCAATTCCATAGCGAAGGCCAACATCGTTTAATTCTTGACATTCGTCGCCCATCTCCTCGACAATTTTCGATTGACGGTCATTCGTTCGACCATGGAGATCAGTGATTCGTCGACGAAACTGGAACGTAAACGTTCATCGAAGAGGATAAATCGTGCATGCGTGGTTCTGACAAAGCTAGTTGACTCTCGTTATAGATCTTCGTGCATTTCGTGAACGTAGCTAATCGGAGTCAGTAGAGCATGAACGTTCTAAACAGTACCGTAGCAGTTAACGTTAAGGGGTTGCGGATCGTTCTTCGCGACGAAGGAGGATCAATACGTAAAACGGATATTCGATGCCATCCTTGTTGATCACACGCTCGAGAAGAGATACGTTGTTGACGATCGTTACTGTTGGCAAAATTATCTTTTAGCGAGTAGCAGAGTAATATAAGAGAAGCTCGAAGCAAAGTACCATGATGCTGTGTAATTTCGGCGAGGTGTACACATAATCCGTTTTGTAACTTTTCGTATTAATACATTTGTTTAATGTGATTTGATTTTCATTGAACATGAGGATCTTCATTCAAGCTCAAATAATGAACGTACACTGATAACATTACAGAGAAGACTTGTCGAGTGCAACAGTCAGAAAGATATAAATATACTGTTAATTTTATCTAGGAAGTCTATAAAAAAATTATTTCTTTTTGTTGATATAAAGATATTTAGTACAAGTCAGTTTAAGACTCTAAATCTATGATTTTGTAAACGTAATCCTCGACACACTCGAACATGATTCTTGAATATAATAGGCCATGAGTCCCTGTCAGGCTCTTCTGTTCTGTATGTCTTAAATTTCGAAACAAACATAATTGTTTAAATCTCGATACCATGCTGTCCCCATTGTTCGCGGAATGATCATGAAAAACTGCCAAACGGAAATCAAGGTAATCCCAGATGAAACATAATCGTGCAACGACGAAAGTTACCTAACGCAACACCGTACTTTGCTTCGGGGTCAAAATTGTTACAGAAAGGATACCGTGTACCGGTATAGAGTACGGTAGCTATTAGAAGAGCATATCGATCGTGCTGTAATCTCGATCGTCCGGCGCTGGGAGCGCAAAATTATCGCGAGTACGTCTCGATCGCACGAAAAGAAAAAAAAACACGATAATCACTCATACACATACACAGAAAAATATATACGTTATACACTATTGCGAAGAATAGTTGAATCAATGTACGTTATCATGAAAGCGTTATACTTGGGACTCTCGAGTAATGTTTAGGGAAGAAATGTTACGTCGTTGCGGAGCCATATTTGTCATAGCCGACGAAGAGGAAGGCTAGCGTGTTACATATAAATAACTGTAAATAAGTGAGGTTCGTGTCCGAAGAGCGGCGCGTGTTATTCGCCGATACGAAGTCGAAGAAGATGGCCGATTCACGCGGTGGTGGAAAATGGATGATCGAGTAGCGCGTCGAGCAAGATCAGACGGAACAGAAAATAAACGATACTCGAAGAGGAGTAGGGTTATCGAAACGAAGCATCACATCGTCGTATATTTTTATTTTTCTTTTCTTTTCTTTCATCGCCTCCCTGAAACCCATAGGTTCTTGCCATTAAATCGTCCTCGCGTGCGACGTCCTTCGTTCTTGAAGAAACCGGTCGAACCGACGAGGGACGATCCCGTCGACGAGGACGAGGATAAGCAGTCAATTATTATGCGAGAGAACGTTACATGTAATTACCACGACAATACTGTAGCCACGGGAGGATGAACGATCATTGTCCGTGATCCTTCCTGTCGGGGCACACATTTCTTCGTCTTTGTCTTCATTTCGATGTTTCAATGTGCGCGAGAAGATCGGTCGGGCCCTGTTTACGCTTCCTCTTCATCGTACCTCTGATTCCCTGGGCTCTCTTTATTCTAGGTCCTCCCTAGGGAGAATCCTAGACTAAGAATATCCATTCTTGACATTGATTCATAAATTTTTCAATATTCTCGAGTCAGAAATTTTTCAAGACTCTTCCTAAGATTTTAAAGATTCGCCTGGGTATTTTGTTTTCCCTCGGATTTTCTTCCCTGGGTCAATGACAAAATAGAGGCGGAACGACGAAGAGGAATGATCGTTAGACCACTGTGCTAGTCAAAATTCGACGTGTATACTCGAACAAGCAAGAATTTGATATACGTGTAGACCTCGAGGCGCGAGGTACCGACAATGACCCGATCTTTCTTCTCCCCTCGATTCTTTTTATTTTTATGTCTCTGTTTCTTCGTTTTCGCGGTTTTGCGACCGCAACGCGATCGTTGTCTCGTCTCTTATATGTATGTTTAAAATTCCGTGAACGCGGGAACCTGAACTAACCGAGTTAACCTTAATTTAACACCAGTCATTATATAATAATTATCGAATAATTATTTACTTGTTTACGCTCTATTATTACCGTACGATCACGCAATAACTGTATTGTTGCATACCGGAACGGTATGTTCTTTATAGATGTAACGATAATAAACCCATATTCGAAGCGTAACATCAGCTGTTTCATTCGTATTGCTTCCATTTCTTCTTCCTTTTCTTTATCCCCGTCTCATCCTCCTTGCCTTACTGATCCGTGAAACGAAGAATGATGACTGGACAACTTTATATCGCGTTTGTAAGTCGTATTTTCTCGATTCAACGTAATCTTGAATCGCTAGAGAAGTAGAATCCTACTAACAATGTTCAAATTGTTCGACGGAAAGGAAAAGTTGTCAGTAAATTTTCACGGTCAACGTTCCCATTCATATTCGGTTGAAAGGAGTCCGTTAGGTTCGCAGCTATGGTAAGTAGAAGTCTATCTATCGATTACCGTTAGTAAATCATAGTGGGATGAATAGCGTCGTAGAGAAAGAAGTATTATACGCTTACCAGCTTCTTCGCGTGTATTAGACGGATTAATCAAAAGTTCACGTATGGTTTGAACGGTAAACTGACTGTAAAATCTTGGTTTTTTTCACGAATAGAAATTGAAATATAAACGCGTAACCGCTAATAAAATATTGCAAATAGTTTGAACGCGCTGATTACGGCGAGGATTAGCAGTTATCGACTGATCTGAATGCTTGAATTTGGAAATTGATCGTTTCTGTATTTAATAATTAAAATTTTATTACGTATTGCTTTACATACGAAAATCAAAATTTTTACTATTCCCAGATTTCTAAATATTCCAATTCTCAATTTCCTAATCTCGAATCAAAATTTTTAGATTCTGCTATTTCTACATTTTCAAATTCCTATATCCTCAAATTTTTGCCTCCAGAAATTGCTAGGCCCCAAATTTTTAGATTCCTAAATTCCAAAATCTACATATCCCAGTATCCACAAATGCATATATCGTCAAATTCATTTTTCCTCAAATTTCAATGTCTGCGAATTTACAGATTGTTGAAATATATCCTTATGTACCATCTATCCGTTCGAATCCCGAAGTTCCTTAACCCCACCATCCTGAAATCCTTGAAACTTCCTAAAAATCAACGAATGCAAACGCTTTTTCTCCTTAATTGCTACGTTTTCCCCGGAGAAATCACATTTGCTCTCGATCGTGTGAGTTTATCGTCCTTGATGGTTCCAGCCGGAAGGATACCACTCGAAAAGTAGCGTCACATTCCACTAACCTCGGTCCACTATCGCTGCAGCTAGAGAAAGAGCATGAGTACTAAATACCATACAGAAATCCCGTAATCCGGGCCCGTGAGGCACACCAGTGAAACTGTCGTTTTTCGTTTACGCTCGCAAGACTGGTTCTGACTCGAGCAAGCAGAACAGTCAACAAGGAGCCTTCGAGAAGATCACACATCCTGGCCTGATTCGGGCCGACCATGGCTGTCGACGTTCTGTCGATCCTGCGGTTCGTTTTTAGCTTATCGATCATCGTCTCGTTGAATCTGATCGATGCTAAACCGCCACACGCTCATTTCGAACTGTACACGTCGGAGAAAAATAATTACTCGTCTCCGAACGAGAAAAATTTGTTCGCTGAAGAAAGAACCGGAATTAAGAGGTTCGTGTTGATTGAAACGTGTTTGTAATTGTCAGTGACTTAAATGTCGGTGTTTGGTGATTTCATGGTGAATCAGAATTCGATCGAAGAATTTTTTCTGTTTCTTTATTGTTCGTAGCTTTGCAATTTTTTCCGAGTTACCGAGCTGGTTATATTTCATGTAACACATCGCGGTGCAGTTGCAGGATTTGATTGCTTTTCTCGTAAATTTTAGTTTTGTGTGGTATTTTGTATAATTATAATAGTGATGATAATAATGATATAAATATAATTCTGATCTTTTTTCGGATGTTGGATTATAACGAGTTTATAGCACTTTTTTAACGGTGCTATAATGATCGCGTCGCAAATGATAAAATGGCTAACTGTTATATTTAAATCTAAAACACGTGCTCTGGATTTAACTAATTGTCATTTAAATTAAATAACTGAACCAAACTTCGAATTAGAGCTGTCGAATGTAAAACTCGTATTCCCAGAAATTCTCCAAGATAAATAATTGAATTAAGGAAGTGATGATTATCTCAGGTATTTAATAGAAGAAGATGTCACATCGAACGAAACTAACAACGGTTCAACAACCCATGAAGTGGAAAGAGGATTTTCCTTCACCGATATCTTCGAATCGGTGTTTTCCGCAGTGGCTAGTGGCTTTGGGTCTATCGTGACCAGTATCATAGGCACAGAGAAAAGCTCGAAATCACGGTCCACCAGAGTCAGTTACAGAAACTATCAATTGATCAGATTGTACCCCGTCACCGAGACCCAAGCGAAAGAGTTGAAGGAACTTATGGATGCGGAACCTGAGGACATAAAATTCTGGACACAACCGATGAATAACAAGTATGTGGTTTCTGGGCTGGTTTTACGGTACGTTGTGACGTTTTCAAAGAAACATCGACGGTTTCAGGACGACGGACGTGGTGGTCTCGCCAGACCTCGTTTTGGATGTCAAAACTTTCCTCAGGAGCAAAGGAATCGACTTCACGGTGCTGATATCGGATCTTCAGGTATGAAATAATATCGCTAGGAGATGCTCTCTAACAATTTAATCACTAATTATCGTTAGTATTATAATTGTTACCTCGAGTAACTATTGTTTTAACATTTTGACTGCTTACTACCTTTCTACTTTTAACTACCTGTTTTGCTTTTAACTACCAAAAGGATCAAATATCCGTTTTACAAATTTCCTATTCTAAGTGACAAAGTTTGTCTAATAATTTTCTTGAATTCAATACTGATTCTTATCAAGATGAAGAATTAATACGTGTATTGATTTATGTTACATCGTTTATTCATATATTTTTCATCTTCATTTATAACTACAAAGTAATTGTGCATTATACGTCGGTAGTTCTAGTGTTAACATTACCTGCAGTTATCGCAACGTAAGGTAGTGTTATGAATGAAAATCTAATCTAGTATACCGTATGTCGCAAAAGAAAACGATAGCCCATCAGAACCCGAAGATGTCCAAAGAGCAACGAGAAGATCTGGTTACCACTCACGGTCACAGCATGACCTGGAAGAGATATCATCGCTACGGAGGTAAGTAACCTAAATAAATTCGTTATCTGCCGGATCGTCGAACGATTTTCTTCCAGATATCGTTAGATACATGGAGTATCTAGCCTTCAGATACCCGAGCCTGGTCGAACTAATAACGATCGGGCACAGTTTCGAGGGACAACCCATAAAGATGGTAAAAATCTCGTCCGGCCTGACAAAGGACGGCTATGAGAAACCGGCGATCTGGATAGATGCTGGTGAGTTCTAGTTTCGCCCGCTTGTTCTCGCTTGAACGTGTTTACCCGGTTACCAGAAAGAAATTCACGATCAGCAGAAAGATCCGACGTGCATGTCGAGTGTTTCACGTTCGTTTACATACAGTTATCTCTAGCGTTTTACAATTTGACGTGAAATCCAGATGTCCATTATTCGTTGCTTGCGTATCCCGAGCATGTACAATCAAATCTCAGCTAAACTTTGCATAATAATCCGAGAGATCTTTTTCCAGAACCGCGTGTAAGCATGCACGACAGGCAATTTCTAATGCAAATTCGTCTCATTGTTTCAAAACGGCGACGCGCCTACGAGTCCGCAGTCTGATAATGGGTTCAGAAAGTTGTACGAACATGACTCGAAGTGAACTACTTCTCGGCTTTCCTTATCACTGGAAACTACAAGTGTACCGTCAAAAGCAAACGCGCACACTGAAAAGTATGATGTCGAAATGGAAAGGGGTCACCGGTTGATTTCTAAGGATGTTCGAGGATTTGAACATTTGGGAACGTGGGAATTTGGAAATTTACAGACTTAGGATTCTAGAAACTTGGGGATCTAGAAATTTGGTGATGTACAGATTTGGGAGTCTAGAAATGTGTGGATTTAGTGACATCATAGTCTAAAAATTTGGGGATGCAGATACTTAGGGGGCTAGAAATTTGAGAATCTAAAGATTTTGAGAACTTAAGAATTTGAAAATGAGGGAATTGAAGTAACTCAAAATTGATCGGAATCTAACGATTTCAGGATCTTGGTATGTGGGGTCGTCGGAATTTGGAATTTTAAGAACTCGAGAGAATACTAATTTGATGACCTATGAATTTTTGAATCTATGAACTTTGGTTATTAGGTAAATTTGGAGATCTAAATATTTCGGTGTACATTCGACGATACTTTCATACGACGATGATTTCATAGACGATAGAAATCACTTGTATCGCATATATTTACTTTCTGGCTTCGCGTTAATGGTAATTGAAATATACTTCATCTTGTATAAAGTCTGATCGCGAGCTTAAGGTACTTGACGATAATTGATAGGATTGAGAGATAACAACTCGCGTAATGAATTTTCGTCTCGTGCAAACTCGATGAAAGTTGCGTCAGAATCGATATCTGCCCTTCTGTAGAAAAAATCGAAACACCAAAAGTAAATCGTTCGATCGTTTGTACATGTGCTAAACATGTGCACATAGTCCCATACAGTACAATACTAATTTATTCCTCGAATATCCCATGCTAATGTATTACCCATTTCACCGAAAACGGCATAAAAATGACATTCGAACCCAATTCTTTCGTTCGCGTTGCCATAAATCTTTCAACATTTAAGTATGCGAAACGATTTTCGAGAGAAACAAATTTCCACGGGGTCCTGTCCCGTTAGCTCTCGTATTTTCTCGAACTGTCTTCTGTAGGCATGCACGCACGTGAATGGATCAGCTCCGCTGTGGCGACCTACATCATGAGCCAGTTGATCGAGAAGAACACCAGCTACCCGAAACTGCTGGACAATGCTGACTGGATGATTTTGCCTGTCGCGAATCCTGACGGATACGAGTTCACTCATGTAGGTGATAGATTATGGAGAAAGACACGGAGCAATCACGGTGATGATCAAGACGACAGTCGGTACGATTTCCGAGTATTGGGAGCTGAGAAAATGGTAGTCCGAATCATCGTAACTCGCCCTTCTTGAACCAAGAAGACACATAACCCTCCCTTCTGTAACCAAGAAGTATACACGCTTCGCTGTTTGATCACAATCAATTGCTATTTAAATTATTTGTTCGTTCCTGGCTGAAATTTATTAATATCTGTATCGTTTTATCGCTCTTATCTGATACGAGTCAATTGACGTATCAATCATTTTACCGCTGTTTGCCAGATATTAAAAAGTACTTCAAATATTTAATCCGTTTTGGATGAAATTAATTAATATGTAAATCATTTGACATCATTTGGCCGATATTAATCTATTGATTTTTAAATCACTTGACTGCTGTTTCGCAGATATTAATGAGTAGTTAAATTAGTTGATCCCTTATGGATGAAATTAATCAATATGTAAATCATTTGATACTATTTGACTGATGCATCAATTAATCGTTTCATCTTAACAAATATTTAACTACTCGACCATATTAATAAATATTGAACTACTTGACTATATTAATAAACATTGAAACTATTTGATGGCAGTTTGGTATATTAGTATAGGGCATTAATATCGAAAACTTCGAAGATGAGGCGAGAGCTTGATCCTTCGAGTGCCATCTTTTCAGCTCCAAGCAGTGCAAATCTCTTTCTCAGAAAATCATGAAGATAAGTAATCGTTAGTCGATGATTCTCTAATCGTCTATATAGACAGTCCTATTACAGTCTGCTTCAGCTGGTGAGCCATTACACAAGATGGTTTTGGGGCAAATGCGAAGGTGTCGACCCAAACCGTAATTTTGGATACCATTGGGGCGAAGTTGAAGAGGGTGGTGCGAGTTCAGACCCTTGTCACGAAACTTACGCTGGCCCGCACGCTTTCTCTGAACCGGAAACGAAGGCAATGGCCGAATACATCCTGACCAACAAACAGAATATTAGGTAGATAAGACCGACTGAAAATAAATTATAACGTTGTTATCGCCTTTGGAACACACGACTAGAATAGCTGCGTTCTTTCAACATATCGTGCTAATTGGTTGATCGGTTCTTAACTACAGTTTTTAATAAACTTTTAGATAAGGTTTTTATATCTTATAAAGTTCTGTGGTGTATGTTTACTTAAATCCTACACGAGGACTGGATAATATATAATTATAACGTTACCGAGTTACTGTTCGACGATTATAATTAAAAATTTCATGTAATTTTTTTTAATTGACTCAATTTTTGACAACCGTTTCTCGTGGATATAGTAATCGGTTATTTTTCTTGTATTTAACTTTTTAATGTTAGGTAGTATCTTTTATTTAAAAAAAAAAATTGAAAGTTTCGTGATCCATTTAATTCGATGATTATTTAAGAATATGTAATTGTTGATTGTCAAAGTGACGATAGATGAAATTTGCAGGATGTACTTAACATTGCACTCCTATTCGCAAATGTGGCTAGTACCATGGGGATACACGCATTCGAAACCGTCCGATTATTCGGAACTAATGGGTGCAGCTAGAAAAGCCGTCGGTGCAATATCGAAGGTACACGGCACCAATTATCAGCTGGGTCCGTCAGCTGATTTATTGTATCCGACATCAGGTATGATAACACGATGCGAGTAAATATATCGCACTCATGAAACAGAAAATATTGGATCGTTATCGCGTTTGTTTGATAACAATTCAATAATTAGCGAAACACAAATGATGCCGTAGCTAATTAAATTGGTTACTATTAAAACTATCCGATAACCTAGATATGATATTTCTGTAGTGGAATTTTTTTGAGATACCACTATTGATCATGATAATATTATGTACGCGTAATGGGATCATTTTCAAGGTTAATAGACTACAGAAGATAGGATATGAACTTAAAAATATTGCATGTTAGTTAGGATTATTTCAGATTTTCCAGTTTTCACGTTACATTAACTTTGTTTCCAATTTAGTTTTCCTAAAGATATCAAGTTATAGTATATCTAAATTTTTTAAGCTTAGAGCTTCAGCAGACCCTCGAAACGTCAATGCTCGAGTGTTTGAATTTCTAGATTTAAAGCTTAGATTTCCATACTTCCAAATACCGAAATTCCCAAATCTCTAAACTCCCAAGTACTTGAACCTTGAACACCTCATACTTCCAAACCTGAATATTCTAATATCTCTAAATCTCTTCTAAAATGTCAAAATTACCAAAAGTTCAAACACCTGAATGTACAAAGTAGTACGAAGAAAGTGCAAAGTACTAAGATTCTAAAATGTCTGAAACCCGTAACCTTAAAGTCTTCAATCCTCCTAACTTCCAAGTCGTCCTGAATCTGGAAAACCCTGAAACCTCCAAATCCTAAGATCTCCACACCGTTTCTGGGATTTGCAATTCCTCAAAAAGTTCAAATACGTGAAAGTGCAAATCCCAAGATTTAAAAATCTCTAAACTTCATAATCTCGAATTCCCCAAATTCGGCAATTTTCAAATCCTTAAGCCATCAAATTCTCGAGCCGCCAAATCGCAACAAATTCTTAGAATTTCCAAGTCTTCGAAATCTTCAAATTGGCAAATATGTAAATTCTTGAAATTCCAAATCTGAAAATTCTGTACTGAATTTGACAATTTCAGAACAAGATACATTCTCTTCGGATAAATAATCGCAGATTAATTATTGTAGGTGCTTCGGACGATTGGGCGAAAGGTGTTGCCGGAATAAAGTATGCTTACACGGTGGAGCTTCGTGATCGTGGAACATACGGATTTCTTCTTCCAGCGAACCAAATTATGCCAACGTCCCGCGAAATATGGGCTGGGATTAGAATGATCGCTCGCCTAGTCACTTGTAGCACGTGACATTCGCGTTGAACAGCATGGTCGAAGAGCTGTCCGTATCGGAATGAAATCAAAGCGTATATCATCGGTTCGTTAATATCGTAATAAAAATCTGTCTGGACGGATAAAGATGATTGCGGAAATATACGAATCGATAATCTGTCCGATCGTTATCGGATGATAACGATTTCATTTGATTACGACGTCTTCGAAATTACGATGCAAAGTTCAACAAAATCTGATCCACCGAAATGTCTTCGAACGGATTACCAACCAAGCTGAACGATCACTCTTATCTATAGACGATCTGTAAATATTGTAAATCTGCGATTATGGCATCAGAAATGTATAATTGAATATTAATTAGTGTATCGTGTAATTTATGCGTTATATGTTTAAATAAAGTAGTATGTATTTACTCGATAGAATTGAATGAATAAACTTTAAGAAATAATAATCTGTTTCTTATTTTGTTGTATCTTCTCCCAACTCGATCGAAGTAAACACGAGTACCGTAAAGTCATTGAAAGTGAATGTTTTTATGAAAAAAGAAAACAAAATGAGATCTTGTCAAGCTATCAATGCGATATAACAGTTTATAACATTGTACCGTTGAAAGGAATGATGATATTGAACGATAATCGACATGTTCATCACCCACGTACCTTAACCACTTGTTGTCAGAAGATGTATCTGCAGTAAAAATAGCACCATGAGGGCCCGTTATCGATTACAATTTAGAATTATCGCGAGATAGACTCACGCAGAATCATATATAAATCGTAATTGCACCGTGATCTCACAAGTTACATCGAAACGACCGAGTAACAATGTTGACCAAGAGTGTTTTGGCTGCGATCCTCGTGTTCCAGGGTAAGAAACAACTTCTTACTTCACCCGATAGAATCGTTCAGAGAAATATTTCGAAGACTTGTACCGTGACATCTTATTGAAAATTTCAATCGGGTTCGCAATATTTCGCCGTTCGCGGATAAAACGACCATGATCATTTTACAGTTTGCTGGGCCGTCCCCTACAACCTGACACCACGTATCACCGATGGTGTCGACTCTACCCCTGGTGAATTCCCGTACCAAGTATCCATACAGTGGGGAATCCCACCCCTTGTTAAATACAGCCACAGCTGCGGTGGTTCCATCTTGAACGAAAACTACATCCTCACCGCTGGCCACTGTATCCTGAAGACCGGAAAACTTAGGATAATCGCTGGCAAATACCACTTGCAGAGTAGCGACAACACCGAACAGCAAATCAACGTTGCCAAGACCATCGTTCACAGCCAATACCCAGGGTGAGAATCAAATTTTCATCGAGATTAGCTATAATCTTTCGTCACAATACCAATCACTCCATCCTGAAGTACACAAGAAGAACCTTGAAAACGAGCTAGCCTAATAACTAGATCAAGTAGATCGTCGATCATGCGCGTATTGCTTGCACGGTAACCGTATTGGTTATTTTATCTGAAATGGAACCTAATCTCAGTTTGGTAATCTCTATTCACTAGGTAAACAAGATGAGATAAAACGAAGTACTCGAGCAAGTTAATCCAGTTGTTTTATGTCCCACTGACTCATCTCGCTTTTCTCAATGACTTTTCAGAGGCGTCGCCCAACACGACATCGCCCTTCTGAAGCTGGAGAAACCCCTGAAACTCAACAGCAGAGTACAACCCATCAAGCTACCCGGTCAAGGTCAAAAACAAACCGGACAGGCCATACTCAGTGGATGGGGATCAACATCCAAGAGCGTCCGACCTGTTCTGCCAAACAACCTTCAGAAGGCTGTTGTACCAATTCTGTCCAACGAGCAATGCTTGAAGGAACTGACATCGCAGTCGACCGTTGGCAAACAACCTGAACTCTTCGACACCCAAGTCTGCAGCGGAAGCGCTGGCAAAGAAATATCTGCTTGCTCTGTAAGTGAATTCTACCTTACTCGAATTTAGCAGATAAAAAAGTGGTTGAATGTTTCGATTTTTAAATATTTACATATTTGAGTGTGTGATCCAAACATGCAAATCACCTCATCTCCAGATGTACATACTCCAAAATCTCAAAACCCCACATTTCTGAATGTTCCAAATTTCCAGCTTCCCAAATTTCCAAAATTACCTTCTTTCCAAATTTCCTACTCCCCAAATTTCCAACTTCCCAGGTTTCCAAATTTCCAAAATTACTTACTTTCTAAATTTTCAACTTCCCAAATTTCCAACTCCCTAAATTTCTAAATTGCTAATTCCCCAAATTTCCAAATATCCACATATCCAAATCTGTAATCAACGATCGATCGTAATCAGATCGCACGTTACCAACGACACAATTAATACGAGAACGATATTGATCGATTTCCATTGTGTTTTGCAGGGAGACTCTGGTGGCCCACTCGCTCAAGGTACCGGAAGCAACGCTGTCCAAGTTGGTATCGTCTCCTGGGGTATGATGCCATGTGGATCCAGCCACATGCCCTCTGTCTACACACGTGTCGCCTCCTACATCGACTGGATTAAACAGAACATGAAATAAACTTCTAACAATCCCCCCTTCAATTACTGCAATTAATATTGTTCTTTAAAAATTTCCGCTATGATCCGTGCTGCAGTAAAATTTACGGCAGCGCATTTGTAACGTCATTGCAATAGAATAAATACAAACAAACGTGCAACACTAATTTCAACATTGATATTTTTTACCTGACCATTTTTCCTTTCTCCGAGTCACGCTCCAAAATAATTACGAGCCAAACCAAAACGAGAACGATTAGATAAACACCGAGATATCGATAATTTTTCGTTGAAGAAAAATTTTGCAATGGCTGAAAAAAGAATTCTTGTGATCGTGTCGAAATCCGACATTCACGATCAATCAAATTAAATCAGTACACGCTGGTTTCGATCATATGTCAAAATCGATGAACAGGAAGCAATACCGAGAATTAAACTGCGTAATTCAAGTCCGAGATCGAACAATGTACATCTACTATTGAAAAAATAATAAATGAAGATAGTGCACGCGCGCAGTACTACTGAAAATGAAAAAATGAATATAGATTAATGTTTCAAGATCATTGATACACGCTCTACGTCAATACAGATAAACATAATTAACTAGTTAAGTGTGTTTGACGACTATATCCGTCATGGAGATATGGCAGAATTTTTTATCACGACGAGTTTGTCACTTCTAAATCACAGCTAACTGGTTCACCAAATAAGTCGATACTAGTAACAAAATTGTCTATTTTATAAAATAGACCCATCTTTTTGGCCCAATATTTTAACACCGACATTTATTCTGGTATTGACGAGTATACTTACAAAAGGGAGCGCCACAGTTAACCGGTTAACAATTGCGCTGTAAGCATAGTACAAACACATTCTCACTATTTTCCGTCTATAAATCGACATATCGTCCCGTATTCATAATTTTTACAACTTTTCATTAAATAATAACAGTAAATAAAATAAAATAAAATAATTTCGTTAAAATAAATTTTCATTAAATAAAATAACAGCAAATCTAGTATACATTATAGTATTATCATAGAGGCTGTTAATCATGGTTCTTTCATTGTTCGTCGAAAGTGTTACAATAGCCAGTGAATTCGTGATACGCGACGATTGAAGTGTCACGAAGTTTCCACGTTTCGTAATTCAAAAAAACGATGGCCAATGAAAGACGTCCATCCGTCATGAAAGAAACGTAGGAAATCACTAGACACGATAAACTCTTTGTAATCTCACATGCATCATTGACTGCTAAACGGATTAAATATTACTCGCGTTGATAAGCCATCGTTATCGATATCAGGAAGATCGACTAGTATATAAGTAACGGCAGCATCAAAATGCTTCATACAATCAAAATGTCTCTAAAGTTGACCATCCTTCTTGCCTTCGTGGCCCTGGCTTCTGCCGATTTCAGTAAGTCGATTTCAGTAACTATTCTCACTGTTCGGACACTGCTTCATTTTTCGATTTGTCTTTCATTCGATACTTCGTGTGACATGTTTGCCGAATAATTAATACATTGTCGCGTTTACTGTAATATTCGCCGATGTCCTAAAGTATATCAACGAGTAACTAGAGGAAACGATTTGACAAACTTTGTACTAATATAACAGTAATATAATATAATATAGTATATATAATGTATACATATATTACATTGTATCTTATATGCAAGTGAGAGACTACAATTAAGCAATAAAATAATTATATCTTGAACAATTGTACTTATAATGTGTTCGAATTACGGTGTTATTTATGATAGTAGTTAATTCTCTGGTTCGACTTACAATTTATGTAAAAGTTATATTTTCGTGTATCGCTGTGGAGTATTAAGTCTTGTTCCTGTTCATTTATAGCCAAGCCCTACCTCGGCGTGCCAGCGCCATTTTTAAGTGGCCGTATAGTCGGAGGATCGGAAGCGGCACCGGGTTCTGCTCCATGGCAAGTTTCTCTTCAATGGGGCATGTCGAGCTTTTCCCTATCCCACTTCTGCGGTGGTACAATCTTGAACAACCAATGGATCCTCACAGCTGGACACTGTGTCCTGGCAGTTCCCTCTTATGGCAACTTCGTGGTTAAGGTTGGAAAACACAACTTGAAGCTGACTGAGAGCACCGAACAATCCATCCGTGTTTCGAAATCCATCGTTCACGAGCAATACGTCGGGTAATTAGACCACGGTCATTTCAAATTCAACCTAGATATCATTGGGTGTTCCTCTAAGAACGGCTATAATCGATTTTGTAAATAACTTCTGTATGATTTTATTTATTTCAATATTTCTACAAGTACTAGACCGTAGGTAAAAAACTAGCGGTGGACATCTTACTATAAAAGGTAGTCGGATGAAAGAAAGGTTTGAAAGAATATTGTTACAAGAATTAAACGAAAAATCAAACATTCAATAATTAATACTTCGATCGCCGTCGAAACTTTATCATAGATTTATTTACTTTAATATCTTTAGAAGTAGTCAGATGAAAGAAAGTGTTGAAGGAATAGGTTAGTACGAGAATTAAGCTAAAAATTAAACATTTAATAACTAATAATTAGATTGCCGTCAAAACCTTAGCAGAAAATACATAAGAATCGAGTAAGATGGAACGAGCGTAACTCAGACCAATTACGATACACGAGTATGATTCACATCAATTACGATATACTAATATAACTCACACCAATGATGATATACTAATCTTAGAGAGCGGAGACTTTTCACTGGTAATTACCGTGTCTCATTTCACTATTTTTGTTATTTTCTTGATTTTAGAGATGTAGCTCCTTACGACATCGCCTTGTTGAAACTGTCCCAACCCCTGAAGATGAGCAAAACAGTTAAAGCGATCAAGCTACCGCTGGCAGGAAGCCTTCCAGCTGGAACTGCGACATTGACAGGATGGGGATCTACCTCGAAGACACAGTACCCGATCATGCCCGATAAACTCCAAATTGCCAAGTTACCTCTGATCGACCTTGCCACTTGCAAACAAGCTGTGGAAGCTATTGTTGGACCATCTCCATTGCACGAGACCAACGTTTGCTCTGGTCCCCTCAGCGGCGGATACTCCGCGTGCAGCGTAAGAAATCAAATTTAATCGATATCGTGCAAAACATTATATTCATCGTAAATAATTCTAATAATCGTCACAATTTCAGGGTGACTCTGGTGGCCCATTGGTCCTGAACAACGAGATCATCGGTGTAGTTTCCTGGGGAATCGTTCCATGCGGCACAGCTGGTGCACCTTCCGTTTACACCAAGACTTCCGCTTTCGTTTCCTGGATCCAGAACACTATCGCTAAAAATTAAGGAACCTACTTTTTTGTAAAATTAATGATACAGTATGTACAGATATAATAAGTGTAATGTAAAAATGTTGAAACATGTAAAATAATAATGAAAATAAACATCCGTTTTACAAAGTTCGAGTATTTGATGTACAAGTTGATGATACTCCGTTCGCGATAACGTTGTTCACGCTGGCACTTCGGAAATTTGGAAATTATCAAACTGAGAAGTTAGATAGTTATTAGTTTCCATACACTTGGATGATATGTGCAACCTGTGGTGGCAGTTTGCTAACAATCGGCTGGTCACTGCAAAACACTGATACCTGGAGAGTTCTTGATCCTAGCTGGCAAATACAGATTGGAAATTTTCGCAATACGACGGGTAAATTGCACGATTTTTTACTCGAAAATATTTTTACCGGTAGTAGATAGCAACTCTGAAATTTTTTGGTTGAAAAGTATGATGATCTCTTTCGAAGTTATTAACATCTCTATTATCAACTGCAGCTATTGGATGTTTCATTATGTTTATACATCATATGCGAAACACTATAGTTAATATAATTAATTAAAATATTATACTATAAATGATAATAATAATAGTATTAAAAAAAATAGTAGTTAAAAAATAAGCTCTTTAAATTGCTGTATTGAGCAAAGTGGTGAGTGTGCGTCATTTTTCGAGTGTAAAGGGTTGAGTGATCGACAAGTAAGATAAACGAAATGATTCTTGTACGATGTGTTTTAGATCCGTCGCACAGTACGATATCGCCCTGATGCAAGTCGAAACGTCATTCGATTTAAATCCCTTCGTATCCGCGGTTACCTTACCGTATCCCGAATCGAATCCCATGGGGGACGCTTTGCTCACTGGATGGGGAAGCATCGGGAGAACGTGAGCTCCAAAGACCAGAAAATCTGCAGGCAGCTATATTACCGATAATCGATTATGATGTGTGTAAAAGCACGCTGGATAAAACGTTGAATCCGAAGGACAAGAATCCTCTTCATCCAACGAATATCTGTACCGGTCCTTTGAAAGGAAGCCTGTCAGCTTGCTAGGTATACTTTTGCACTTCTTCGAAATTTATTCGTTACAAAGATATTTAGGTAGGTGGTTCGATACGCGATCGCTAGGTAACGCAACATGTTGGTGTAGTAGGAAGCAATTAGGTGAATGTCGAATAAATAGAAAAATTGGAATGACTGTTGAATTATTCCTCATTCATGAATAACAAGCAAACCAATAAGTCCTTATTCGCGTAATCAGGATAAAACAAATATACATGATACTGTAGTACGTTATCGCAAAGAAATAATAGATACAATTTATTTGTATATATTTATATGTATATGTATATGTATATTTACATGTAGTAGCTGTTGGTGGTCAGTCAATTTTTATTAACTTTCTGATAACACCAGTTAAGCGTGTTGATAGAAAATAGAAACGTCGCTATCGACCGACGTGCAATAACATTGGTTCGTTAAGATAATTCGTTCCTTAAAATCGGAGTAAGAAAGAACAATCGAACTGTATTATCGCCGAACAAATTCTAAAAGTACACATTTGCCATTCAGACAAATGAACGCGAATACAGTTTACACCAACATCGATTGTCGAATGATTTTCAATCGTAAAAAGAGCGGAAATAGTATTTCGTTATTACTTGCTAGATTTTGATAAACTGCTGAAGAGATTCGATAAAAACGTTACTAAACTGTAGGGATCAATTGTATAAACAAGAAACAGATGATTTTACCATTAAATTGATCCCTGTTCCGATTTTATTAAAACTACCACTTTATTAATTTGAACATTGATCGCTATGGAAACAGAGTTATCGTAATTAATATCACAATTTACACATATGTTTCTTCGATATAGATAAAACACGTCTGTTTCAATAACCAGCGAATATTAATATTTGGCAAGGACCACTATATAAGCAGCAGGAACATTAAAACACTTCGAATCACCGAAATGTCTTCAACAGTGATTATTCTCCTGAGCGTTGTGGCCGCTGTTGCAGCTAGTAAGTATACATATATTAACTAACGATTTATGTATTCATTAATAATTTGAACATCGCAGTTAAAACAGTCAGTGTATAGCACCAACTAGTTATCATTATTTTGACTGCAACAATTTTATTTTCAAATTTTAATTTTCACCTGTCACCTTATTGAGTTGATACGGTATTACCGCAATTTTTGGTGGAATATTTTCTCATTTCACTTGTAGCAAATAATAATGATGATTATGATATTGCTCCATCTTACAAATAATATTTTTTTTCTTTTCGATAAACAGCGAAACCCTACATCGGTTATCCTCTGCCATTTTACCCTAAGTATACTGCACCATCTGAAATAGTGAAAAGCGGATACGGGTATCAAGTCTCCCTGCAGTGGGGTATAGATGATCTCACTCATTTCTGTTCTGGTGCTATTTTGAACAGCACATGGGTTATCACAACGGCTCGCTGTGCTTCGGTTGTTCCACCCTACGGTAATTTTGTAGTCGAAGTTGGAAAGCACAATTTGAAGGACATCGAAAGCACGCAACAGACGATCCGTGTTCAAAGTTCCATCCTACATGAATTATACAAGGGGTAATTATACTTTATCCATTTTGTTCGTATCTAGAATCGATCATTTTTGTCCTGTAGTGATCTAAGCATGCCTCTTCAATTTGACCTATACAATGCAGGTTGAACATTTGTAAGAGTATGCTTAAAAAAAACAAGAACAAATCGCCATTTTAACATAAATGAAAATTTTGTGAATATGTATTACTAAAATTTCCTTCGGATTCCCAACTGCTATACAATCATAAAACCCCTAGATGACACAATGGAAACTATTTCGAATGAGCTGATGTTCTTGCGACCAAATTAAAGAATATTAACAAACTTCTGCGAGGGTGACAGCTTTATTCTGTTCGTCAGAACATTAATTGGCCCCAAACCGCATAAAATAGTACAGAATACAGAAAGATCAATTGCTTTATTTTGTTTTCTGTCAATCTAATATATAAGTTGATGGAGACATTCTATCTTCGTTATATTTGCATTGAGCCAGTGAGAAATCACATCCATTGTCAACACGAATGTCAAAATCAACTTCTCTAAGAAGAGCGCGCCGTGCATTCGTATATGTAAGTGATTCACATCCCTAACGCCTTTATCATACTTGACGAACTCGTTTGACAATTTTAGGGACGCAGGTTTTTATGACTTGGCACTGTTGAAACTGGACGGTCCAATTACGCTAAACAGTGCAGTAAAGAAGATCGAACTATCTGAAGAACATGTACGGAGTGGGTCTGCTGAAATGTTGAGTTGGGGATCAACCTGGAGAATGTACAGACCGTTCACGCTGGATCAACTACAGATGACCAAACTGAATCTGATCAGTAATTCTGTCTGCATAGACATATTACAAAATATTACCGGCTCGAACCAAGCGCTTGACGAAAGGCAGCTTTGCGGTGTTGCTGAAAGCAGTGCTTTCTCCACTTGCGAAGTAAGAAATCATTTCAGAATACCATTTCGTTATTTCGATATCAGTTTAATGTAACGACGACAAGAAATTGTTGAGCGTCTGTAATGTTCAATTTTGTTCACGCGAAATCCTAAGAACGATCAAACTTCCCTACGGCCCAATGCTAGTTGTCGCCCAAGCTGTCAACAATTGTCTAATCGATCATCGCAATTATTATTCCAGAGTGAACCAGGTGCTCCGTTGATCAGGTATAGAGGTTCTGAACCGTCTTTGCTGGGACTTGCAACATGGGGTGTGATGCCGTGTGGTACACCAGGCTCGCCATTGGTCTTCGAACATGTTGCGTATTTCACAGACTGGGTCGCATCCAAGTTAAAGTCAAATTAAATCATGCGTGTATATGGTCTCGAAGGAGATGTCCTCCGCTAGGAAATTATTGGCTCGCTTTGTTGCGCGTGTAGAAATTAAGTACATACGACGCAATCGGTCGAAATGAATCGACATCGATACGTTACTCGGAATCGAAATAAGAAAGAACCGCGATAAGATAATGCATTTTGAGAAAAACATTCTGAAAATATATATTCGAAAATGAAAAAAATTATGTTAACAACCAAATTGTTTTAAATCGGAAATCATGGAAGTAGTATATCGTTACAATTTTATGTATTTGTATGAAAGGCATAAGCTATTCGCTAAAATAGGTTACTATTACTAATGTATTAATCGAGAAAGAAATAATACTGTCAAAGAATTGATCCCCTTTACCGAATACTTCGAAGTTTCCAATTCACTCATGTCGAAGTATCTCATAATGAAAATGGGATTTCCATAATAAATCTCAGCATTGAAATGTATGCCTCGTAAAGATAAAAAAAAATTCGTAACAATAACCCATCGATAATCGTACTTGCCGAGTAGAACCACATATATACACACCAATGTATCAACGTTTCTAGTTAACGAAGTGACTTCGACAGTGATTATCCTCAGTCTCCTTGTTGCAGTAGCTTTTGGTGGTAAGTCAGTTTTTGTTAACTCTCTGATAACACCTTTTGTTAGGCGCGTTGATAGAAAACAGAAACGTCGCTATCGATCGACGTGCGACAACATTGGTACGTTGCTTAAAATCGGAGTAAGAAAGAACAATAAAACCGTATTGTCGCCTAACGCATACTAAAATTACATGTTTGCCATACAAACAAATCAATGTGAATACAGATTACACCGACATCGATTGTCGAATAATATCCAATTGTAAAAGATCGGAAATAATATTTCGTTATAAATTGCCAGATTTTTGTAAACTGCTGAAGAGATCGATGAAAAAGTTACTACACTATAGGGAACAATTCTAGGAACAAGAAACAGATGATTTTTTGGCTAAATTGAGGGAATTCTGATTTTATTAAAACTTTCACTTTATTAATTTGAACGATGATCGCTATGGGAACAGAAATACCATTATTAATATCATAATGTACACGTATGTTTCTTCGATATAGATAAAACACGTTAGTTTCAATAATCGGCGAATGTTAATATCTGGCAAGAAACAACTATATAAGCAGCAGGAACATTGAAACCCTTCGGGTCAGAGAGATGTCTTCGAAAGTGATTTTTCTCCTCGGCGTTGTGGCCGCTGTTGCAGCTAGTAAGTATATATTGATTAACGATTTATTTATTTATTAATAACTTAAAACAATCAGTTAATAGCACCAACTAGTTGTTCCTATTTTGACTACAATTATTGTATTTCCAAATTTAAATTTTCACCTGTCACCTTATTGAGTTAGTACGGTATTACCGCAATATTCGGAGGAATATTTTCTCATTTCACTTGTAGCAATAATAATAATGATGATTATGATATTGCTCCATCTTACAAATGAAATTTTTTTTCTTTTCGATAAACAGCGAAATCCTACGTCGGTTATCCTCTGCCATTTTACTCTAAGTATACTGGACCATCTGAAATAGTGAAAAGCGGATACGGGTTTCAAGTCTCCCTGCAGTGGGGTATACATAATCTCACTCATTTCTGTGCTGGTGCTATTTTGAACAGCACATGGGTTCTCACAACAGCGCACTGTGCTTTGGTTGTTCCACCCTACGGTAATTTTGTTGTCGCAGTTGGAAAGTACAATTTGAGGGACATCGAAAGCACGCAACAGACGATCCGTGTTCAAAAATCCATCATAGATCGAAGATTCAAGGGGTAATTGCACTTTATCCATTTTATTGATATCTAGAATTGATCATTTTTGCCCTGTACTGATCTAAGCATCCATCTACAATTTGACCTATATACTACAGATTAATAATTTCAACAACCATGTTTTAGAAAAAAAACAAACCGCCATTCCTTAATATAAATCAAAATTTTGTGAATTTGTGTTACCAAAACTTCCTTTGGATTCCCAACTACTACACAATAATACAATCCCTAGTTGACACAATGGAAACGATTCGAGTGAACTGAAGCGACTGCTCCAATCTATTCGTTACAGCATTAATTGGCCCGAAACCGCATAAAATTGTACGGATTACAGAAAGATCAATTGCTTTATTTTGTTTTCGCACATTCCAATATATGTATAAGTGGGTGAAAGCAATCTATTTTTATTATGTCTGTATTGCGCGAGAGCGTAAGCACATCCATTGCGAATACGAATGTCAAAATCAAATTTTCAAGGCAGAGCGCGCAGTCATTCGTATATGTAAGTGATTCGCATACCGGAAGCTGCTATCATACTTGACGGACTCGTTTGAAAATTTCAGGGACAAAGGTTATAACGACGTGGCACTGTTAAAACTGACCAGTCCCATTACGCTAAACAGTGCAATAAAGACGATCAGACTATCGGAAGACATTACACTGAGCCAATCTGCTGAAATGTTAAGCTGGGGATCATCCTGGGGAATGTACACACCGTTCACGCCGGAACAACTACGGATGACCAAGCTGAATCTCGTCAGAAGTGCAGACTGCATACCCATAGTAGAAAAAATTACGGGCTCAATTGCCGCACCTGGCACTTGGCAGTTTTGCGGCGTTTCTGAAAGCCCTGCTTTGTCCACTTGCGATGTAAGCAATCATTTCAGTACACCATTTCGTTATTTGGATACTAGATTAATGTAAAGACGACAAGAAATTGTTGAGCGCCAATATAGTTCAGTTTTGTTCTCGCGAAATTCTAAAAACGATCAGACTTTCGCACGGCCCGATGCTAGTTGTCGTCCAAGCTATCAAGAATTATGTAATTCATCATAGCAATTATTATTACAGGGTGAACCCGGTGCTCCGTTGATAACGTATAGCGGTTCTGAACCGATTCTACTGGGACTCGGAACATGGGGTGTGATGCCGTGTGGTACATCCTCGCCATTAGTCTTCGAACATGTTGGGTATTTCGCAAACTGGGTCGCATCCAACTTAAAGTCAAATTAAATCATGCGTGTATATGGTCTCGAAGGAGATGTCCTCCGCTAGGAAATTATTGGCTCGTTTTGTTGCACGCGCAGAAATTATGTACATACGACGCTATCGATCGGAATGAATCGACATCGATACGTTACTCAGAATCGAGATAAGATAATGTATTGTGAGCTACACATTCTAAAAATGTATATTCGCCAATCGAAAAAATTAAGTGCATTAATCTTTGCTTATGTTAATAGCCAAGTTGTATTAAATCGTGAAAAATGGTAGCAGTATATCGTTACAACTTTATATATTTGTATGAAAGGCATAAGCTATTCGCTAAAAGACGTTACTATTACTAATATATTCATCGAGAAAGAAATAATACTGTCATATGACTAACCCCCTTCTCCGAATACTTCGGAGCTTCCAATTCATTCATGTGGAAGTATATCACAATGATGAAGGCATTATCGTAATAAATATCAGGATTGAAACGTATGCGTCTGAAAGATAAAATAAATCCGTAACGGTAACCCTTCCATCACCTTACTTGCTGAAAAATGCTATATGTACATATATATCAACATCAACGTATCAACGTTTGCAGTTAAGCGAGTAACTTCGATAGCGATTAACCTCCTCCTTGTGTCAATAGCTTTAGGAGGTAAGCCAATTTTTGATAACATTCTGATGACACCTTCTGTTAGGCGCGATGATAGAAAATAGAAACGTCGCTATTGACCAACGTGCAACAATATTGGCACGTTATTTAACATCGGAGTAAGAAATAATAAAACTATATTATCGCTGAACGTCTTTTAAAATTACATATTTGCCATTTAAACAAATCAAGGTGAATATAGTATACATTGCCATCCATTGTCGAATTATTTTCAATTGTAGAAGAGCTGAAATAGTATTTCGTTATTACTTGCTAGATTTTTGTGAACTACTGAAGAAATTTGATAAAAAAGTTACTAAACTATATAGAACAATTGTATAAACAAGAAATGGACGATTTTATCGTTAAATGGAGCGAATTCCGATTTTACTAAAACTTCCACTTTATTAATTTGAACAATGATCGCTATGGAAACAGAGTTATCGTAATTAACATCACAATTTATACATATGTTTCTTCGATATAGATAAAACACGTCTGTTTCAATAACCAGCGAATATTAATATGTGGTAAGGACCACTATATAAGCAGCAGGAACATTAAAAAACTTCGAATCACCGAAATGTCTTCAACAGTGATTATTCTCCTGAGCGTTGTGGCCGCTGTTGCAGCTAGTAAGTATACATACATTAACTAACGATTTATGTATTCATTAATAATTTGAACATCGCAGTTAAAACAGTCAGTGTATAGCACCAACTAGTTATCATTATTATGACTGCAACAATTTTATTTTCAAATTTTAACTTTCACCTGTCACCTTATTGAGTTAATACGGTATTACCGCAATTTTTGGTGAAATATTTTCTGATTTCACTTGCAGCAAATAATAATGATGATTATGATATTTGTGCCATCTTACAAATAATATTTTTGTTCTTTTCGATAAACAGCGAAATCCTACATCGGCTATCCTCTGCCATTTTACCCTAAGTATACTGGAGCATCTCATGTAGTAAAAAGCGGATTCGGGTTTCAAGTCTCACTGCAGTGGGGTATAGATGAACTCACTCATTTCTGTGCTGGTGCTATTTTGAACAGCACATGGGTTATCACATCGGCTCGCTGTGCTTCGGTTGTTCCACCCTACGGTAATTTTGTAGTCGCAGTTGGAAAGTACGATTTGAGGAACATCGAAAGCACGCAACAGACGATCCGTGTTCAAAGCACCATCATATATGATTTATACAAGGGGTAATTACACTTTATCCATTTTGTTCGTATCTAGAATCGATGATTTTTGTCCTGTAGTTATTTAAGCATCCATCTACAATATGACCTATAAACTACAGATTAATAGTTTCAAAAAGCACGTTCAAAGAAAAAAACAAATCGCCTGTTCTTAACCTAAATGAAAATTTTGTGAATTTGTATTACCAAACTTTCTTTGGATTCTCAACTACTATACAGTAATACATTCCCTAATTGACACAATGGAAACGATTCGATTGAACTGAATCAACTGCTTTACCCTGTTCGTTACAGCATTAATTGCCCCGAAACCGCATAAAATTGTACGGAATACAGAAAGATCAATTGCTTTATTTTGTTTTCGCTCTTTCTAATACATGTATAAGTGGATGGAAACAATCTATTTTCATTATTTCCGTATTGCGCGAGAGCGAAAGCACACCCATTGCGAATACGAATGTCAAAATCAAATTTTCAAGGCAGAGCGCGCAGTCATTCGTATATGTAAGTGATTCGCATACCTTACGCTTCTGTCATACGTGATGGGCTCGTTTTGAAAATTTCAGGGACGCAGGTTATTATGACATGGCACTGTTAAAACTGGCCAGTCCCATTACGCTGAACAGCGCAGTAAAGAAGATCAAACTATCGGAAGTCCTTATATCGAGCCTATCTGGTGAAATGTTAAGCTGGGGATCATCCTGGAGAATGTACACACCGTTCACGCTGCAACAACTACGGATGACCAAGCTGAATCTGATCAATAATTCTGACTGCCTAACCAAATTACAAAACCTTACGGACTCAAATCTTGCACCCGGCAATTGGCAGTTTTGCGGCGTTGCTGAAAGCCGTGCATTCTCGCCTTGCGATGTAAGCAATCATTTCAGTATACCATCTCGTTATTTGGATACTATATCAATGTGAGGACGACAAGAAATTGTTGAGCGCCTATATAGTTCAGTTTTGTTCTCGCGAAATTCTAAGAACGATTAAACTTTCGCACGGTCCGATGCTAGTTGTCGTCCAAGCTATCAATAATTATCTAATTGATCATCGTAATTATTATTTCAGAGTGAACCCGGTGCTCCGGTGATCACGTATAAGGGTTCTGAACCGATTCTACTGGGCGTCGTAACATGGGGTGTGATTCCGTGTGGTACACCAGACGCGCCAGTGATATTCCAAGATGTTGGACGTTTCATAGACTGGATCGCATCTACATTAAAGTCAAATTAAATCATTCGTGTATCTGATTTCCCTAGAATTGTCCTCTGTTTATTACAAATATTGTTAATAATTTAATGCGTTCAATAAATAGTGCTCACAGACCCTCTACTTGTCTACTAATGATTACAACGATTGAATTCGCACGCACGATACAAGAATCAATGATTATCCGTAATGATACAATAAGGATCGTAATCGGTAGTTACAATGATTTGCAAGCGTCCGTCACGGTCACAACCGGGACCAACGCCAAACTATCGGGATAAGATAATGCATTGTCAGTTGGATATTCTAAAAATATATATTCGCCAGCCGAAAAAATTAAGTGTACTAATCTTTGCTTATGTTGATTGCCAAAGTGTTTTAAATCATAAAATATGGAAATAGTATACCGCTACAAGATTATCCATTTATATGAAAGGCATAAGATATTCGTTCAAAGACTAACGTCTTTACATTACTATTAATAATAATTTCATCGAGAGAGAAATAATACTGTCATAGAATTTACCTTCTCCACCGAACACTCCGAAGCTTCAAATTAATTCCTGTGGAAGTCTATCGCAATGAAAAAAGCATTATCCTAATGAATATCGTGATTGAAACGTATGCATCGTAAAGATAAAATAAATTGGTAACGATAAACTATCGATAACCGTACTTGCTGAAAACTACTACATATATAAACACCAATGCATCAACGTTTCTAGTTATGCGAGTGACTTCGATAGTGATTATTCTCCTTCTCCTCGTTGCAGACGTTTTTGGTGGTAAGTCAATTTTTGCTAACTTTCTGATGTCACCTTTTGTTAGACGCGTCGGTAGAAAATAGAAATGTCGCTACCGACCGACGTGCAATAGCATTGGTACGTTACTTGAAATCGGAGTAAGTAACAACGATAAAACTGTATTGTCGCCGAACGCATACTAAAATTACATATTTGCCATTCAAACAAATCAAAGTGAATACAGTTTACACCGACATCGATTATCGAATGATTTTCAATTGTAAACCAGCGGAAATAGTATTTCGATATAACTTGCCAGATTTTTGTAAACTACTGAAGAGACCGATAAAAAAGTTACTACACTATAGGGAACAATTCTAGAAACAAGAAACAGATGATTTTATCGTTAAGTTGAGCGAATTCCGATTTTATTAAATCTTCCACTTCATTAATTTGAACGATGATCGCTATGGAAACAGAAATGCCGTAATTAATATCACAATGTACACATATGTTTCTTGGATATAGATAAAACGCGTTAGTTTCTATAACATTCGAAAGTTAATATCTGTTAAAAACCACTATGTAAACACCAGAAACATTGAAACACTTCGGATCACCGAAATGTCTTCGCAAGTGATTCTTCTCCTGAGCTTTGTGGCCGCTGTTGCAGCGAGTAAGTATATATTGATTAACGATTTATGTATTTATTATTAATTTGAACATCGCACTTAAGACAGTCACTTTATAGCATCAACTAGTTATCATTATTTTTACTACAATTATTTTATTTTTAAATTTAAATTTTCACCTGTCACCTTATTGAGTTAATACGGTATTACCGCAGTTTTTGGTGAAATATTTTCTCATTTCATTTGCAGCAAATAATAATGATGATTATGATATTAGTTCTTTTTCTTTTCGATAAACAGCGAAGCCCTTCGTCGGTTACCCTCTGCCATTTTACCCTAAGTCTGCTGGAGCATCCGCGATAGTAAAAAGCAAATACGGGTTTCAAGTCTCCCTGCAGTGGGGTGTAAACGATCCCACTCATTTCTGTTCTGGCGCTATTTTGAACAGCTCATGGGTTCTCACAACGAATCGCTGTGCTTCTGTTGTTCCACCCTACGGTGATTTTGTCGTGAAAGTTGGAACGCACAGTTTGAAGGACACCGAAAGCACGCAACAGACGATCCGTGTTGAAAATGCAATCATACATGAAAGATACAAGGGGTAATTGCACTTTATCCATTTTGTTCGTATCTAGAATCGATCATTTTTGTCTTGTAGTGATCTAAGCATCCTTATTCAATTTGACCTATAAAGTACAGATTAATAATTTCAAAGGGCATGCTTTAGAAAAAAACATTTTGTGCATACGTGTTACTAAAATTTTCTTTGGACTGCCATACAATCATACAATCCCTAGATGATACAATGGAAACGATTTCGAATGAACTGATGTTCTTGCGACCAAATTAAAGAATATTAACAAACTTCTGCGAGGGCGACAGCTTCTCTCTGTGCGTTAGAACATTAATTGGCCCGAGGCTGCATAAAATTCTACAGAATACAGAAAGATCAATTTGTTTTCGCTCAGTCTAATATGTATAGAAGTGGATGGAAATAATCTATTTTTGTTATTTCTGTATTGCGCGATGGATAAAGCACATCCATTGTCAACACGAATATCAAAATCAACTTTCCTAAGTAGAGCTCGCAATCCATTCGTATGTGTCAGTGTTTCACATACCTTACGCTTGTGTTATACTCAACGTGCTCATTTGACAATTTCAGGCATGAAGGTTATTATGACGTGGCACTATTGAAACTGGCCAAACCCATTATTCTAAACAATGTAGTAAAGACGATCAGACTAGTGGATGAATATGAACGGAGCGGGTATGCTGAAATGTTAAGCTGGGGATCAAGCTGGAGAATGTACACACCGTTTACACAGGAGCAACTACAGATAACTAAGCTGAATCTGATCAATCATGCAGACTGCGTAGCCAAAGTACAAAGTATTACGAACTCAACTTTCGCGCCTGGCAATTATCAGATTTGCGGTGTTCCTGAAAGCCGTGCTTTCTCGTCTTGCGAAGTAAGCATTAATTTCAGTATACCATTTCGTTATTTGGATATCAGATTCATATAAGTAGCGTCTATAAAGTTCAGTGTTGTTCACGCGAAATCTTAAGAACGATCAAACGTTCGCACGTTCCGATGCTAAGTGTCGTCCAAGCTATCAGGAATTATCTAATTAATCATAACAACTATTATTTCAGAGTGAACCCGGTGCTCCGTTGGTCGTTTATAACGGAACTGAACCGCTGCTAATGGGACTCGCAACATGGGGTGTGGTTCCGTGTGGTATATCAGGCACGCCATTGATGTTCGAACTTGTTACATATTACTTAGACTGGATCGCAGCTAAATTACAGTCAAATTAAATCATTCGTGTATCTGATATCGATAGAATTGTCCGCTAATTGTTATAAATATTGTTAATAGTTTATTGTGTTCAATAAATATTACTCACAGACGCTGTACTTATCCACTAATGATTACAATGTTCGAATTGGCACACGATACAAGAATCAATAATTATTCGTATTTACACAATTCGATGTGTATATAATAAGTGAAATGTAAAAATGTTACAACGTGTAAAATAGCAATGAAAATGAACATGCGTTTTACAAAATTCAAGTTGCACGGTATTTGATGTCGAAGTTGATGAGAGTCCATTTGCGATAACGTTGTTCACGCGCGCACTTTGGAAATTTAGAAATTTTCAAACTAAGAAGTTAGATAGTTGGTATGTAGCATGATTTGCACACTCGTGTTGACAATTTCAAGGTAATCCAACCCACACTCGCCATAAAAGGGATATCCGCGACAACTCTGTTTCACGTACATTAGAAATAGCGTAGACCCGCAGAAGAGTCATCCGACAGCTCTTTCTTTCTCATTTCCTTTTCCGTAACGCAACCGCCTTATGTTCTTAATTCATAGTCGATGATCGCGTGACAGTGAAAAAGAAATTGCATCAACAGAATCCGTAAATGGTCGATGGAAGTGTATATAGAGACAAGTACAAGTCACGAGCTGGCAGGTAGGAAGAAAGATCCAGTTCCTCCTCAGGATGTTCTTCCGCGATAACTCTCACCTTCGCTCGTATCACAATCGACATTTGATCTCGATTCTTCGAACGAGTAGCGCGAAATAGTTCCACGAAATGATGGATACTTTCAACACGTACGGAAAGGTCTTGATAATCCTAAGTTTGAATCTCGTGATGTGTTGTGGAACGAATGGTAAGGTAGCATATTACATTCTTTCGATTCATGTATACCCGAAATGTGATCCTTCGAGTTTTGACGCATAAGTTTCTGAATTCTAAAATTCCTACAATTCCAAACGGTCAAATTCACATATTCCAAAATCGCAGAATTTCCGAGTTTGCAAACTTCCAAGCTGAAAAGTGTTTACGTCCACGGTGAACTTGAAAAATAATAATTTCCGATCGACAGAGATCATTTCGAACATGGCTATGCTTGCGCGACGACCAACAAGAATAGTCGGCGGAAAGGATGCCGAGAAGGGACAACAACCCTGGCAAGTTTCCGTGCACTGGGGTGATCGAGAACGAAAAATACCTCCCAGACACATCTGTGGCGGTAGTTTGCTAACAGCCGGTTGGATATTGACAGCTGGTCACTGCAAAACGTTGACACCGTCCTCGGGAATGTTCTTGATCCTAGCTGGCAAATACAGATTGGGAATTTTCGAGGAGACCGAACAGAGCAGATTGGTCAACGATGTTTTCGTTCATCCGCAATACGACGGGTAAATTGCACGATTTTTTACTCGAAAATATTTTTACCGGTAGTAGATAGCAACTCTAAAATTTGTTGGTCGAAGAGTATGTTGATCTCTTTCGAAGTTATTAACATCTCTATTATCAACTGCAGCTATTGGATGTTTCATTATGTTCATACATCATATGTGAAACACTACAGTTAATATAATTAATTAAAATATTATACTATAAATAATAATAATAATAACAGTACTAAAAAAATAGTAGTTAAAAAATAAGCACTCTAAATTGCTGTATTGAGCAAAGTGGTGAGTGTGGTTCATCTTTCGAGTGTAAAGGGTTGAGTGCTCGAGAAGTAAGATAAACGAAATGATTTGTGTGCGGGGTGTTTTAGATCCGTCGCACCGTACGACATCGCCCTGATGCAAGTCGAAACACCGTTCGATTTAAATCCCTTCGTATCCACGGTTGCCTTACCGTATCCCGAATCGATTCCCATGGGAGACGCTTTGCTCACTGGATGGGGAAGCATCGGGAGGACGCGTGCTCCGGAGAGACCAGAAAATCTACAGGCAGCTATATTACCGATAATCGATTATGATTTGTGTAAAAGCACGCTGGATAAAACGTTGAATCCGAAGGACAAGAATCCTCTTCATCCGACGAATATCTGTACCGGTCCTTTGAACGGAAGTCTGTCAGCTTGCAAGGTATACTTGTACACTTCCTCGAAATTTATTCGTTAGAAAGATATTTAGGTAGCTGGTTCGATACGCGGTAGGTACGTGTCGATTTTAATGCCATATCGATGCAACGTAGAAATTTGAGAAGTAAGAAATGAAAAATGATAAATCTCGTGGGAGATTTGTTGTATTATTTTGAATGTGATGGAAATAGTTTTTACGTTCCCATTGAAAATGGCGTTGTGTAGAATATTTTAAAAATAAATCAAATTTCTGCGTAAGATTCGCAAACGATTCATTTATGTATATTAATTTAACTTGAAAACAATATTTAATTTGAAGAATTAGATATTTTTCAATGCAAAAACATAGAAATTATAAATCACTTAGGTCTTGAGGTATCAAATTTATAATTTTAGCAATTCAGAAATTCGATAATCGGGGAGTTGAGACATTCAGAAACTCGGAGAGTTAGAAGCTCAGAAATTCAGATACTCAGAAATTTAGATATTTTCAAATCCAGAAACTCGGATATTCAGAAATCTCCAAATACAGAAATATAAATGTGTCGAACCTTCGGGCTTAAAAATTGACTACCCTAAGCTGTAAAAGCTGATACGAATTTTTCCTTTGGGTTTCAGGGAGACTCTGGAGGGCCACTAGTGACGAGGAACGCTTTCGGAGAGGCGGAAGTGGTAGGAATCGTTTCCTGGGGATTATTTCCATGTGGTGGAAAGAACGCACCTTCGGTGTATACTAGGGTGTCCGCTTTCGTCACGTGGATCGCCGTGATAATGTTAAACTATTCTTGACCAACTGTAGCAATGAGATTGTTAATCGTCTATTTTATTCATTAAACAGTATTCGTTGGACTTCATTTTTCCGCTTATCATTTATGCTACCAGGAAGCATGTCTTTCTATATATTTGCTGCAGATTTCACTTTTATTAATAAGCAATTAAGTACGATAAACTCGACCAAAATGTCGATAACATTTCGCAGAAAACGTTGATAAATTCTGCAACAGCAGATATCATTGGCCCGTTTTGTTGCGCGTGAGGAAATTAAGTACATACGACACAATCGATCAAAATTTTTGGTGAAATATTTTCTCATTCCACTTGCAGCAAATAATAATGATGATATTTGTTCCATCTTACAAATGATATTTTTGTTGTCGATAAATTAAATTAAATCATTCGTGTATCAGATCTCGAAGGAGTTATCCTCTGTTTATTATAAATATTGTTAATAGTTTATTGTGTTCAATAAATAGTGCTCACATACGCTCTTCTTATCCACTAATAATTACAACGTTCGAACTCGCACGCACGATACAAGAATCAATAATTATCCGTATTTATACAATTAGGCTCGTAATAGGTAGTTACAATGATTTGCAAGCGTCCGTGACTGTCATCACCGCTGCCAACGCCTCTTTGGCCGTTGGGACGATATAACGGGCCGGCAAAACGAAACCATACTTTCCAGTGTCTCTCAGCTCTATCGTGTAAGCGTATTTCATCTTCAGAATGGCTTTGGCCCAATCGTCGGAACCACCGGAAGCCGGATACAGAGTGATGGCACTGTTACCGACCGTGTAAGCGCTGTTGGCACCGCCCGCTTTTTTCATCGCCGCTGCCACTTGCCTTCCCACACTCTCCAGATCCGCGTAATCGGGGGGCACACGTTTGTCGTAACCCCACGGATACAGAATGTACTGGCCGTAACTGTGGAACGTCAGGTACGCCTGGAAAATAAATGCAACTTGAGGAATCCGTTATAATTCGACACAGTTACGTTCGATGTTTCTAAATATCCGGGTTACGATAAATTACTAATTACTAAATTACTAAAATAAAATAATTACTAAATTACCAAATTCTTGGATTTGGGAATTTCTGAATTCCTAATTTTCTATATCCTTAATTCTTGCATTCTCAAATTTACTAGTTGCTGAATACACCTAATTCTCTTTTTACACGAATTTGATTTAACACGAGTTAAAAAGAAAAAAAATTTCTCTTTTTACTGGAATTGTTTTGTTTTAACCCGAATAAAAAGTGACAGTGCATCAAATTTTGTTATGTTTATATTATTTTAACTTTTTTTATATTAATGAATTTCAGATATTTTCTTTTTCTCAAAGTATAATTTTTTTTTATAATATATTTAATGAATTAAAATGTGTAAGCACGAAATAAATTAAGTGAACTCTAACAAGAATTTTTTAATATCCAGTACACCTAATTCTCTATTTACACGAATTTTTTAGGAACGTATCTATCGTGTAAAAAGAGAATTAGGTGTACTGAATATTCAAATCTTTGAAAATTTCATAGGATTCCCGCGTCATCGTACACTTATGTTCCTAAATCCCTGCATCACCATATATGTAAATCCGGAGATCCTCAAATCCCTAAATGTCCAATTCCCTAAATTCCTATATATCCGATTCCTCAAATCTCATAATTCCCGAATCAAATAGTAATAAGACTGACTTTGAAGTTAGCTGCGCTGGCCTCGAAGAAGTTCCGTATGGCGTTGGTTTCCGGTTCAGAGAACGGTCCAGAACCGGCATAAATATCGCGACAGGGGTCCTTGCTGGTCCCCAAACCGCCCCATCGGTACCCAAAGTTTCTGTTCAGATCTACACCGCTGCACATACTACCTGCGGCGCGTTTCCTGTTCTTTCGCCATAAACGATCCCTCGTGAACGTGTATTCGTATCTGCGAAACAAACAACGTAAAATACAAAAATCAGTTCGATAATGGTTTTCGTGAAAGTGCAACGTTATCGACGTACCCGTCGGGATTCACCACGGGGAGAATATAATAATCAGCCTCGAGATCCTCGCTGTTTTCAACCAAATGATTAATCACATAAGTGACCACAGCCGGAGAGATCCATTCGCGAGCGTGGATTCCACCGTCGATCCATAACGCTGGTGCATTCGGTTTCCCGTTGCTGATCCTCAAAACCTGAATCATAATTTACCTCACTATTCCGCAGAACTATTCTTCGGAACACTTCGATAACTGTCCAACAGCCAATCGACGTGGGAATATCCGTTCAGTGATTATTACAACATTTCTCTTGCTGATTACGAATCTGCAATACGTTTTTCTCCAGCACCATATTTTGAGAAACTTCATTTTGAATAAGGAGACACATTTTCCAAATTCGAACCAATCTTGTGATGTAACTATGAACGATGCTAAAATGCTTGGAATTTGAAAAATGTCCTTTTCAAAGTCAATTTTCTCAAAAAGTGTAAGTTCGAATCACCGAACGGATATCAAAACGTCGAAAAAAAGTTACAATTTGTTGGGATGGGAAAATGAAGGATTATCGAAGATAAACGAAGTACCTTGAGAGCTCGTCCTTCGACGGAGTTACCGATGTTCACGACGGAACAAACGTCCGGGAATGTCTCAGCCAAATAATCGAGATAACCGTGAATGTCTTCAAGACGATGGTAAGTGGTCCATTCCATTCGGTGACCTGACAGGTATACCTTCAAGATTATTCAATGGTTGCACGCTCGGTGTCCTTAAACGATAAGTGAGAACATTCCGCTCCGTAGATTCAGAGACGAACGTTCAACCGTTATCGGATCCCGCACTCGATATAAATCAAGATTATGTGAACGAACAACTTGAATATGTGAGTCTGAATCGACGAAGCGGATTATGCGCGCTGGAAGCTCACCCCTAAAGTGCCAATTGCCACCTCCACCGAGTACACTAGCTACAGGATAACGTACAGGACGAGGAGGTGGGTATCTACCTCGTGCCCTCACTCCCTGCCACCAAGCGTAACGAGCTAGAAAATTACTTTGAAGCTTAATATTGATAGGAGAATAGTATCGGTTAGTTGAAATAGTAGCTAGCGATCGTAGAATTTAATATTGCCATTTTATTTCGACAAAACGAGTGTCTCATTTTGTATCAGTTGTATCGTGTTATCACGACTGGTACTATCACTGTTGGAATTACGACGCGGTGTGCTGCGCTGTTTGTTCGGTCACGTGATGTACCACCAAGCACCCTACTGTCACGTGACAAATTACCACGCATTGCAATTCCACGCGACTAGTTATCGCGCGATGTATTATCACGTGCCGAAATACCACACGTTGTAATTCCACGAGTCGAATTATCACGTACCGAATTACCACGTATTGCAACTCCACGCGTTGAATTAACGCGCGCCGAATTACCCCACATTGCAATTCCACGCGCCGAATTATCACGTACCGAATTACCACGCATTGCAATTCCACGCGCCGAATTATCACATATCGAATTACCACGCATTGCAACTCCACGCGTAGAGTTATCACGCGCCGTATTACGACGGACCGAATTACCACGCATTGCAATTCCACGCGCCGAATTATCACGCACTGAATTACCACGCATTGAAATTCCACGCGCCGTATTATCACATACCGAATTATCACGTATTGTAATTCTACACGCTGAGTTATGACGCGCTGTACTACCAACACAACCTACTGCCATATATCAACTTACCACGCATCGTACTACCATGTACGATACTATCGCAGTTGTGTTACCATGCGTGGTACTACGTTGTGTTTGTACGGTCACATCGCATAGTAGCACGTGCTTACTGTCGCGTGACGTAGTACCACGTGCCCTACTGTCACATGTCATGCTACCACCTTTCGTATCGTCACGTGCCGTATTACCTCGTGCTGTATGTCTCTGTATGATATGCCTTACCGCTATAACACCTTACGTTGTATCCTCAAAATTATTCGTGAACCATTAATATAAAATTTGTCGATCCATCAAATATACAATATTTTTATTTCCAAAATCGTGTATGTTATTCTCAGTAACATTTTCATAAATCTGTCTCCCTGTAATATTCCCATAAATGTATCTCCAGGTAACGTTGCCATAAATCAATCCCATGAATCTCCCATAAATTAATCGACGACAATATAACGAGCGTCAACTGTACCATAAACAATACCCGAGATGTTTTCGAACCATCGGAAAGAGAAAGTCCCGCGCTAATTAACTTTCGGCGATAACTAATGAGCAAGAGTTTTCCTGCGCGCATCGACGACGCGCGATTCCAGAATGACAATGATCCGAGAACCATGTTAGTCTATCGACAATCGGTTCTTATTCATGCTTTCAACGTGGGCATCCTGATTTCACGAATGACTTTCAAGTTGGGCCGATTGCCAGCCGCTTGACGGTTTGTTGGAAAGGAGTTAACGGGATCGAAACAACGTTGTTCGTAAAAACTACGAGTGTTGCAGATGCACGCACACCATCGCGCGAGCACGACCGGCAGATATAACTGTTAATGTTAATCGGTATTGTCGATGAACTGGAACTGGGTTAGCAGGTTGGCCGAGGACAGTAACCTTGGTTTGTACGATCGTACCTTTCCATCGAAAATAGCCGGTTGCTAACGATTCCGATGATCGCCGTGAATCGGACAATCTTCGCATTAATTTCATGAATTGACGCCGACATTATAATGTCGTTAACACGCGGAATGCCACGGTGAAAATTACGGCTTTGCTTTAACGACAACAATTAATATCTCGGGGGCCGCATATTTTAGCGAATAATTGTGTCGTTTGATATTTGTAGAAAACACCGACCGATTTGAAATGTGTTATGGCACGAAACCTTATTTTTAACTTTTAGAAAATTCATGAACGATCAACGAATGTACTTTGCAACGATTTGTATTGTTAAACTTTTTTAATTTAGCATGATTTGCAAGAGCCAGCGCGGTTTATTATTTTATGGCTGTCGAACCGTTAGATGATAAACAACTTCGTACTTTTTACCTCAGATCATATTGTGAGGAGAAGTATTTCGTGAGTGTGGTTTTTGCTCTAAAATTTGTATAACCAATGAAATACTTTAATTTTAACTAAATTCCCACTACATACTTTTTTCTGGAGAGAATATTTTTTTCCTTGTTCATCAGATTCTACTACTAACTCTTAACAAGCCACATACAATATTCAACCATTAACTGTCAGACAGTACACAACCAAATTGATTTTAAACTCCGTTGTCAGTTTTTGTCGTGTTACTTTTTTCTTAAGTGCTAACACAGTTCAAGTTTTAATAAAGCATACAATTTATCCCCACCAGTTGTTTAATTATTTTTGCTTTTCGAGTGGATTGACAGGTTCCACACACTAGTTCGTAGTTCATTAAGTTGAATTCCAAACAAACACACGAAATGCTTAATAAATACCGTATGCAAGTGAAAAATTGTTCTCCACAGAGACAATCGTCAGAAATCGTCGGATTTCTGAATCTGGCCTGATCATATCGTCGGAAATATTAATGTTCATTACATTGTGCAGGACTGTCTAATAGACAAGATGAGCGACACTTGTCATAATCACTTTCGAATTTGCGCGTGTGTACCAACGTTTATCGTCGGCTTTCTTCGCTACGTGCCTAGACCGTAAAGCGTCGATTAAACAAGTTGTATCGTCGCCATTTGTGTCAGTGGAACGGGTAAAATGACAAGTGAAACATCTTTTCACTGATGGACGCGTTGTCGCTTAATATCGATTTAAAATCATGTGTATCGATCATAGAATACAGCAACAACTTTATTTGCGATTTATTTATGAGGTATTGCGATGAAACGCCATGAGGGAATGTCAAGCCAAATAAGCGTAAAATAAGAAGCAAGATTTAGGTAGATCGAGCTATATATCGTTCAGCTAAAAATTTTGTAAATTGAAACGAGAGAGTTTCTGCAAACCTTTGCGGCCCTCCAGTTCCTCCATTTCCTCCTCGGAGAGCGCCGGATTCTCTTCGTCTATCGCCTTTTGCACATCGTCGATTACCACCTCGAACTGTAGATCTTTTTGCTTCAAATAACGAGCTACTCTCGGCACTTCCTCTGCACGGATCAACACGTCCATTCCCATTTCGTTGCCGACCCATAACGACAGTACTGTATAGGGAAAGCAAGTTTTAATTAGTCTGTAGAATTCGAACGACTCGTTAATTTAGGTACTGAGCTTAAAGAAACTCTCGATCTCGAGAACGAAATCGCTAGATAAAAGATATAAAAAGAATTAAACATCAACGAATCGAACTGAATGGAAATTTCAGACGAATTTTCATTGATCAAATTTATAATTGCGATATCTGATAATCAAATTACTCGAAATTTAATATAAATATTAATATTGCGCACGAAATTTAATACAAAAACTTATGTAAATATAAATGAGTAACAGGTATATTAAAACCTTATATAAATATAAGTGACTGACATGTATAGTCGAGAGTAAATCTGGATCCCGCAGAGAAAATGTGGCAGCAAGGAAGAAGAAACCATTCGTTTATTTTGCGTTTATGAGAATATGGGATTCGGTCCAGTAAATTGGGAATCTAGGAATTTCGGAACGTAGAAATTTTGGAACTTGGAAAGTTGAGCTACTTCCAATTTGGAGAAGTAGGAATGTCAAAATCGAGGGTTTCGTGAGTCTTGAAATTTGTATATCCAGAGATTTGGGGATGTGGAATTTGTCCACTTAGAAATTTCACAACCTAGGAATTTGAAAATCTTGGAATTTCAGAATCCAGGGATTTGGAAATCAAATTCGTGAACCTTGGAATTTGAAAACTATAGGATTAGAGAATCTATATGAATTCAGGAATTTCGAAGTCTACAAATTCAAACACCTTGAAATCTAGGAAAAATCGAAATTTTGATATTCCAATATTTGCAGACCAAACAATGTTACGATATAGAAATTCAGTAACCTATGAATTTGGAAATCTTAATGACTGCTTAGTTAGAAATTCAGAAAATGCACGAACTTGTGAAATATGAAAATGTCGCTACCACTGAAAATGCTGGCATCGGTACAAATGAAAATGTCAACATTGGTACAAACGAAAATGTCGACATTGGTAAAACTGAAAATGTAAAGAATCGAAAAAGCCAAAGATCGGAAATGTACGAACATCCATGCTCCTGCAAGTCCGTCGTGACGTTTGTGGCCAAGTCCTTCTGACCGTCAGGAGCCTGGACCCTCCACACTTGCGCTCCATCGTAATTCACTTTGGCGTCCCTAACCCTAACCGCTCTTTGGATGGTTTTCGAGTTCTCAGCGACGGGTTCGTCCACGATCTCGATCCAGTCGGGTATCACGAATTCTCGTCTCTGTCGATCGATCACGGACGCCTGGACGGCCAGAACGGACATCAGAATAAACAGGAACGCCGTGAAACGCGCACCACGCGACCTGCTGCTCTTCTCCATCGCGAACAACTATCCTTGGACCGTCGATGGTTCCACCTTTTATAGTATTCGACCCGGTCGACGATCGGGAATAACGGTACCTAACGAGCGAGTCTTGGTACCTCCTCGATCGCTGCCGGCTTTCAGGATTTTTCGCCTAACGATCGTTCCAATCATGTTGGTAACGGGTGCGAGTATTTTTATTTCTTTGAAACGTTCACTCGGTCTTATTCCGACGTGTAACGGGGTGACATTATGGCGGTATACAATGATTTGCATTTTGGAAATTCGGAACATCGGGATATTCGAATTTCGATGTTTTGCAACTTTGGAGTCCTGGGATTTCAGGACTATGGAACTTTGCGAGGTTGGAACTTCAAAAAATTGCGATTCTGATTTTGGAACCTGGACTTGGGGAGTTTCGGCCGTTGGAAGTATCATATTTTGTAATGTCGAGACTTTAGGATTACTTTTGAATCGTGGGACATTGGGAGGTTGAAACTACAGTAATTCGTAACTTTTTCATATTCGTTCTTCCGAAGCTTGAAGCATTTGAACTTTAATACTTAGCACTCGAAAGCATTTTTATTATTGGCAAATAGCGACGGTTGAACTTTCCAATTGCAAGGTTTAATTTTTTTTAAATTGTCATTTGTACATTATCAATCGCCGATAGTGTCTGTTTCACTAGTTGCTAGCTGTTTCATTAGTGAACCATTTATATAAAATGGTTGAATGAAATCAAATACCGAGCGAAAGACGCCGCTCGAACGCAAAGGGTTAAAATTTCGAGATTTTCGGACCATCGAAGTTCAACATTCAAAAATGTTAACATATCTTTTTCAACTCAAAACAGAATAAATGTAGTGTACTGATGAACTGTATTAAATATAAGCGATATTTTTTGTTCCACTTTGTACGTTGAATTTAACACGGTTTATGAGCATTTGATTAAAAAGATTCGCGTTAAAATTGAGAATATAGGCAAAACTATTCGAAATAGCACGCGTTCCGCGCAAGCGTTTCGAGCGTTCATGCGGTTTCAGAGGTGCTTCTGATCGCATTTGATGGACGTCGTTCGACTCTGGTTCGATGAAGCTAAAACTGCTCGAAAAGTTGGAGCATTCGGTGCCGAATCGTAAAATCATGAAGATCCTGTTTGCGACAGCCTGTTTGGTGGCGGTGGCTGCAACTTTGGAGGTACCGTTTCCTGTTTTAACGTCGAGAATATCGCGCGAATGCGTTTGCGTTTTTCTGCATACCGTTAGCTCGCAAACATCGAGGAATTTGGAACGACGTTTCGTTAGGGAAGGGAGATACGATGGTTGTTAAGAAGTTGACAATCTTTATCTTGATCGAATCGACGGAAAGAATTTAGAAATTGAACCGCCGGTGATAGAACAGGTAACAACGAACGAGAAATGCGATGAATGTGCAGTGAAAGCGCGGTGTGTTGTTCGCTTGGACGGCGAATGCATTTTCTGTGAATTGAAAGCAATTTTCCGTGTACACGATGAAACTGGGATAACACATTGCCACTCGAAATTGGATTACCAGGCAATTTAAAGAGAAGAGCCGAAATGTCGGTCATGGTTTATAGTTAGATTGTGCACGTAAGGTTTCCTTCGTTTATTACGCGCTGTACAATCGGGTGCAACGTAGGCTTCATTCAGATAAATGCTGTATATGTACACTCTAATATTGTTAAATTACAATATTTTCGTATCTACGAATTTCCTAGTTCTGAAGTTTCTGAATTTTCCAAGTTCGCGAGTCTGCGGGTTTACAAGTTTTCAAGTTTCTTGGCCACTGAGATTCCTAAATTACAAATTTCCAATTCACCAATTTACCAATTTACCAAGTCACCAATTTACCAATTTTCCAATTTACCGATTTTCCAATATACCGATTTTCCAATTTACCGATTTTCCAATTTATCGATTTCCCAATTTACCGATTTATAGATTTACCAATTTACCAATTTTCCAATATACCAATTTACCAATTTACCAATTTTCCAATTTACCGATTTACCAATTTTCCAATTTTCCAATTTACCAATTTATCGATTTTCCGATAAACCGATTTGCCGATTTGTCGATTCACCAATTGATCGATTTTCCACTTTTCCCAAGCTTTCAACTTAGACAGTAAATTTCTTTGACTTCGCTAAATTTCTTTCTAGAATAATAATCTGACAGTCACCGATCAAGTTTACTTGGACGTTACGATAGATGATCGCCCAGCTGGCCGAATACTAATCGGTTTATTTGGCGACATTGTGCCAAAAACCGTGCAAAATTTCATCGCCTTATCGACAACTGGAGTAGCAGGGAAAACATATAAAGGCAGCAGGTTCCATCGTGTAATTAAGAAGTTCATGGTCCAAGGTAACCAAACGAGCTATGCGATTAACGCATTAAATACCACAGTGGAATTGACCATGTCTAGCAAGACAAATTGTTCCGTTTACTTTACATAACCGTGTCGGTGACAGCGAAAGTTGTCTAAAACAAATTCTCAAAGCATTAAATCCTACACTAATTACAACTTTATCGGAATTGACCTGAATTTTATCCAATCGTGTAAACATTCATTCCGCCATCAATTATACTCACGAATGTTTGACAAATTCTTTTCATAATACAGTAAATTACAAATTACATATTAACAAATAAGTTAATTACATTACAATTTTATGTACATGACACATGCACACAATTGAAATGTTTAATTCCATGGTATGTACAAGTTGTATCTGCAACATTTATGCAATCCAAACATGTCTTCAATTCTCCCTCTTTTTAGTTTTCCAATAATATCGAAAAATGTCAGTGATGTTTTATCGATCAACTGCTGATCGATACAATGATTCCGAGTCAATCGTTGATCCATACAGTGATTCTGTATCAACCATTGATTGATACAATGATTCTGTGTTAACTATGAATGGATACAATCATTCGATCAGTGATACAGTGATTCAATGATCAATCTTTGACACACTGATGTATCAATAATTCTGTATCAATGATATGATGGTGTTTTACACCATTTAGGTACAACAATGATTGAATCCTTGAATTGAACAATGTTGCAACGAACATGTTGGATTACAGTTTGCTTAATTAACGATTAATGATTATTCCTAGGTGGCGATATAGAAAATGGCGACGGTACCGGATCGATCAGTATATACGGCAAATATTTCGAGGACGAGAATTTCGAAATTGGACACAATGGTCCCATGTATGTGAGCATGGCGAACGCTGGGAAGGATACGAATGGTTGTCAATTTTTCATCACAACCGTAAGCACACCGTGGTTAGATGGCAAACACACGGTGTTCGGAAAGGTAGCAGAAATTATCTTATCGTGTTAAAAGATAATTTGTAACGGAAATGGACATTAAGATTCTTTGTTCAGGTTATTGACGGTGAGGACGTTGTTTTTAAGATCGAACAGACTCGAACAGACGCGGACGACATGCCGATTAAACCAGTTGTTATCTATGATTGCGGTTGCATTCCCACACCATCGCCTTTCCAAGTGGACGATAATGTTTATAAGTAAGTGAATGAAATATTGTCGCAACTTGAGAACATGTAGGCGATTTGAACAACGGTTGGTACTACTTTCTGTAGTTCTTCCTGCGATTAAACGTTCATAATAACTAATCGCGGTAATAGTTTAACACTAAAACTACCGAGGTATAATGCACAATTAAATTGAAGTCAAAAATGAAGTTGAAAAATAAATGAACAAACGATGAAACATAAATGAATACACTTATTGATTCTTTGTGTTGAGGACAATCAATAATTAATTGGTAATTAATTGATAATTAACGTCGTATAAATTACCATTTTATTTCTTAGCGTGAATATTACATGATTGTCTGATTGTAAATAGTAGATTGATGGTTCGCTACGTAAAATGGATTGTAATTTTCTACTGAAACATTTGTACACTTGTATAAACTTACTATAAAAGTAAATAAATGATTGATATTTTTGACAATTTACAGCATCTGGGCTTGGATAAAAGCGACATCGATACCATTAAGCTTCAGCTTCTCGATTCTTGGCTTCTTTCATTACATGATGAAACAACTGGACGTGTAACGTTGATGAATCGTTACATCGAATTATTCTAACAGAGGATATTCTGAATGACCCGTAAAAGTTATTTTATAGAAGTAAACACCGAGTCTGTAATATCATTTAATAATAAAACCGAAATAAGATTACAAAACAATCATTTGTCGTTTTGTTGTGTATGAAAATGACAATATAGTTTACATTTAATTGTTGATATCGATACAATGTCATGTAGGTGATATCGAAGCGAATTTAATGCTATATATAATTGTTTATTAATTTTTGGTAAACCGCGTAATCTTGTAAAACGTTTTCGATTAACTTTGATTGTTCCGAAATTGATAAAAGTATAAATATACGTATGTACATTATTTTATTTGCATAAACAAGCTTAATTAATTGCTACATTATGAACTTTCTCAGCGCGAAACAGATTGTTCTTAATGAGAGTTGGAAAACCAATACTATTTACGATACAATTAATCAAATTATCGTAAATACCGAGAAGTTCATTGAGCCCCGCCGACCTTGATAAATTCTTTTCATTCTCATAACGCATAACAGTCAGATATTTATAAAAATTTCGAGGAACATTCTTCACGCCGAACGTGATTACACCGAGTTCGAATCGAGCCACGCATTAACAACAATACTTAACGAAACTCAAACGCGTTTAAGTACATACTTAAAATTTTACAAAACTACGTTCTAAATTTTATACTATACTCCCGTCTCGATTGACAGGACGAAACTTGCCACGGTGCTAAATTAATTATCCTCTGGACACCTGGAATCTTGGATCTCCTGCAAATAAAAAAAAAAACAACTTTCTTCTTAACAAATTTCGTTTCCTGTGATCATTGTGGCAAAAACGAATAGCATGAGAACGAAGCTTTACCCGATTCCTCCTTTCTCCGTATTTCGACCAAAACGTGACCTTACACTGGCTTCTTTGTCCCGTTTGCTTGTTGAAGACGGAACACGAGGAAAATGGCGGCGAGTATAAATGCAACGACACGGCGGGATTAACGGCACTTGGATTTTCTACTCGATGGAGTCCCAAAGAATCTATAACACGTTTATAACATACTCGTTGAACTAGTGAATTTTATTGAATTAAATTTCTATTTTTTTGTACTCCTCGATTCCTATGTTTTTAGATTTCTACATTTTTGGATCCCTATATTCGTATAACTTCGTGTCCGATACGTCTCTATAGCACCAAATTCCTATACTTCTAGATGCTAGATCCTTATATACCTAAATCCCCACACTTCCAGATCTCTATCCCTCAAATTCCCTCTTTACCTAGATCTCCACATCCTCAGATTTCTATACTTCGAAATTCCTTTATTGCTTACATCTCTATACTCCTAGATATCTATATCCCCAGGTTCTTATACTCTTAGATCCCTCTACACCCAGATCTTTATAACTTCAGATCCCTCTATGCCTAGATCTCTATAATTTCAGATCCCTATACATCTAGATCTGTATATCGCTAAATCTCCATCACTTTGGATCCCTCACCGCTGGATTCCATAACGATTAGGTCACTGTACTCCTACATTTCTATAACCCTAGATATCTATGCACCTAGATTCGTACAACCATGTACTTATGATACCTCTAAATTTCTACATGTATTCGTACATCCCTGTGTCTTCATTTTATCTTAAATCTTTCTAACATTCCTATAAATTTGGTTACACAATCCATGTTATACCCCTAAATTTTTTAATTCCAATACTTCAGATTGTTAGATTTCTCTCAAGTTATGCTAAACAACGTACCATTAATATAACATATTTCATTTAATCCAAGAGTGTTCCTTTCTAATTCTTGGAGCTCTTCCGATTCCTCCGCATTGTCACTATCTTTGCACTTCTTTGGCCACGCATATCGTGTCTAGAAAATGAGAATCGTCTTGTAGAAGTGTACAATTATGTATAATATATTACAGTAAAAGATCGTCGTACCTCACAGAGTTCACCCTGCAGAATTTTCATGACACAATGTGCATCGGCGTGATCGTGAATGGCTGAACCGTGACCTTCACCCCAACATAAAACCATCAGATTGAACCTTCCATTTCCTTCGTCGACCAAGTTCCTCGTGTACCTGCATAAAGCAACTTGTTTATATAGCTTCTTATGGATTTGTTCCGTGACGTGAATCACGTGCAACATTGTAGAAGGACAATTACCGATTATGGGACGACAATTAACCGGTTTCATTGTCGAACAATGTGTCAAAACGGTGAGAAACCGTCGATCGTTTATGTGTCGCGTGTCAAAGAACCGATATTCTGAATCACATGTAATGCGACGTTTGGAGAGGGGGCACATACGTGGAAGGTATGGGTAACCAGCCATTCACCCAACAAACACCACCGATTTACGTGCAATACGCATAAGTGTTAGGTGTTCCGCATACCTAGGTTTAACTCTTTCGGGTGCGGTGACACAGACTTCGTTGTAGCCACGGATATGGGGAATCCTAATACCTCAAAATATAGTCTAACCATCCCTCATGGTGTTAGGTATTTGAAACGTTGCGTAATTCATCGTAGAATATTTCCTATTCTTACATTTTGTAATTTTTAAATTTCTACATTTATAAATCTTTAATTTAGTCTTTTAATGTAAGTTTTTAATTTAATTTTTTTAATTTTCAAACTTAACAATTTCTAAATGCCCAAATTGTTTAGTTCTGATAGATCCAACTCATCAAATTCTGAAACTCTTAAAATTCCAAGTCCCTAGATTCACAAATTCGTAAATTCCAAAATTCGCAAAATCCCAAATACTACAATTTGTGAAAACTCAATTTTTGTTTTCATTTCAAGTTCTTAAAATTCTCGAATCCCAAAATTTTTATATTTCTACATCCTCATATGTTTTCTAATTTCTAAACCCCGACTAAAGTATTAAAAACATGTCATTTTCGCTATCTTCGTACTTTCATGTCGAAATCGGCCACGCGCGGCGATTGCGCGTCATAATCCTAATAATCAACACTCTTGTTATTATGCCAGCGATTGACGAAGCAATTTCTGTTTCGGATCTGTAATTACGTTTCACACATTTGCGAGAGAAAGTTGATTTCGGTTCATTTACTTCGGATTCCGATAAAGTTTCACAAAAATGTATATCGAATACCGTTCACAATGCTCATTAATTAACAAACTTGTAATTACGTTTTTATCTGTGTATCGCGAAGAAATTAAATTTTGGAATTTCTGTACGCTAAAAATTATCGCTTCATAAACTGTAACGGTATGAAATACAATGCATAGAAAAGAAAAGAAATCTTTCCTTTTATACACTTCATAATGCGTAATTAACGAATCTTAATTACTATTTAAATACATTACAGAGAAATAGTCATAAACCTACATCGTTAAGAATTAATTAAACGAAAAATTATTTATTAATTTTTCCACTTTAATTAGTTCCATAGTACTGCTTAGTTTCTTGAACGAAAATATCGATCATTAAACGCGGTAGAATTATGAGACAAGCTATTAGTCGTGTTGGAACAATTCTGGAACCCTCTGTCATCGTTTTCGTGTTCATGCAAAATAGATGTCTTTCTAATGTTCTCGTTCGGTATTGCATATCCCCAAAATCTGTTCTTCCCGGCGTGGTACTCCCCGCCGATAACTTTGTTGATGTTTCCAATAATTATTAATTTTGTTTTAACTGATATATCGGACAATTATTTATATTTTTTCGTGAGGTCATTTGCTTCGCTCGCGCATCGACGTATAACCGGATCCCTAAGTAGCCCGTTATTGAAGATTGATTAGGCTCGCGAACGAAACAGAGGATCTACGAAACCGTCAGGGTTAGAGAAAGAGTAACGGGTGATAACCTATCATGAACTTCGTCATTTTAATTTTATTTCACAAGTCCGGCGTAGTTGTACGACGTTCTGTTTGCGCGACGATAAAATATTAACCGAGAAATTCGATTGTTCGCGAACGGAAGAGAAGATGATACGTTGTTTACTATTGAAATCGTCGAAATAAACGATCATTAAATTCTGAAATTATTAATGAATCCTTAAAAATTTTTAAGTTGTCCAATCATGGATTCAAAGAAGACATCTATCGTCTTCGAATTTTATTCACCAAACAATAAGTAGTGTTGAAGAATATTAATATTGTCAATAAGTTCTTGGATATTAAAATGGCGGAGATTGAATATTCTCTGCCGACTGACGTAATAAACATGTTAATTTTCCTACGACTCTTTCTTTACCTGTATCTATCGAATTTGGCGTATTTTTTCCACTCCAAGGGGTTGCTACTGTAAGACGCCATCAGATTCTGCACGTCGTCGATATTAACATGATCAGTCTTGAATGCTTCGTGCAAAGCGTCAATGAGTTCCCGAAGAGTCAGATGAACTTTTCCTTGACCAGCGTTTTTCTCGTTCAGCAGTTTTTCACGGCGAACACAGAACAATCCTTCATCTTCACTACAAACTTGCATTTTTCTCTTGTTTCTTCCCGCTCGACGATTCGATCCTCGATCACTCGCGATTTGTATCGAAGGAAAATTCCCTGCTTTGGAAACGACGATCGATGCGCTACAAACGTTTCCGTTAAGTTCGCGAAAAGTGGAAAAGGCAAGAACGCGGAGTCGTTTGAAAGCGAAAGGAAACGAAGAATGCGTTTAGCGATGAAAGAACACGTTGCCGGCCTACAGTTCGTAACGATCTAGTAAAACACGGGACACAGCGTCTCTTATGAAGCCTAAGATATCCCCTACTCCTCACGGCTTCAACCAGCTTCAAATGTTTATTCCATCGTTAACAAATATTCGTACGAACGATTCGATCGTGCGATAAAACCTGCACTGTCATATGCGACATGCGATGCTTTACGGGATACCATAGATCAATTTTAATAATTTACTGTTCTTTTGTAAATGTGTCGAAATTCATTGTTTACTGCTCATATAAATTAGATAGAAAATTACCTGAACACCTACTTGTCACGATTTTTCGTTACATTTGTTTTCAAGTACATAGCGTTAAAATGTAGTAAACAAACGAATTGATACAGCTTTTATAGCGTGTCACGAGGATGTGACTATTTGTGAATTAGCCTTTCTTATTACGGACCACGTGTGACATATGTAAATATTGGAAGTAAGACATTCTTAAAGAACACTAATAAAGACAAAAACATTTTTGAAAAAGTGTGCCCTTTACGATATAATTTTCGATATAAAAATGAAAATTTTTAACAGTAACGATAATCGAACACATAATTGACTACATGGCAACAGCGGCGATTATAGGCCATTTAACAAAAATATGTAACACCTGATCATATTGTGGGTGATGTTGTATTGTATCTCCTTGTATTTAGTCTTCGATTTTATCGAATAAGACTTCTGCTTTCTTGTCGAAACGCAACCTCTATCGCAGATATGTGACGCTGAGTCCTGAATATCTGTTGGTGCGTCACACATGTGTGGACTCCTAGATACGCGCCAATATTTCAAGTTTCAAACGAATACAATAGTCCCACAATATTTTACAATTTGAAATCAATTGTTCGAATTCGATTTGGTAAGGAAACTTTGTTGGGACATGAAGTTTTAATTCATTGTTGTCTTTAATAACTGGTGAAATTTGTGGTTTATCGCTGCTTGAGTCGCTACCAACCAGAATAATTTTGGGTCTCTTATCATTTACGCGTTTGCCATTCTTGTTAATTTGCAGCTGTTATTCAAGAAGGAGCATACTTTCCATTATGTACAACGTTCCGCCGTTATTTTTCGATATAAAAGTGATATAAGATAACTACCGTCGCACATAAATATTTGTTTTGATGATATCGCGACGATAAACATAATCAAATTGCTTTTCAATGTTTCACACGTGCTTGGAAAATTCGAATGTATTCATACCTCTTTCGATTCTTAACAGAAGCATGATATACTCTAATCTTGAACCGAAAGAACATTCTCAAAGTCACAATTTATTGATTCACCATTATTTTTATAAACAATTGATGCGTGAACTTGAACTCGGTTTACATTATTTTAACTCCCTTAAAAATAATCGAACACGTTTTCAATAAACACGATAAATAAACAAAAGGTAAACGTACATTTCTTACATTCTTCTTTCATACGAGTTACGAGTTCAGTAAAATCTAAACAGATAATTTCTACGAACAATGCACGTACATGTTCGTGAAGTAAAGCAAGACAGTAACATTATAATTTCTCTTTCCTTTTCATCGTTAAAATTCGAAGGTTCTTCGTGTATGTCTCAAGATCAACTGTACGTTTCAATATCTCGGTTAACAGATCGTTTACGCGATACACGTTGGCGTTTTGGTGTTAAATAATCACAGGTGTCATTCTACTGCACACAAATTGTCTTTTCGTCATTATTGTTCTTCGGTTTCGTGGATGTTTTTCCGCGCAGCGCGTTTTCCTTCTCTTTCGTTCGGCAGGCTGAATCAGTACACCTGCACGGCCTCGGTTTGTTGCAATCTCCGGTCGCAATGCAGCTGCGGAAAGAAAAAATAGGAAAAAAGATCAGCAACTGGAAGTACCAGATCTACGATCTGAGCCATTAACGCGCTGACTACTGTGGGGGCCACCACTGATCCACATCATGAATCCAATATGGAGTCGTGGTGCCGATTTCGTATTTGCAAATCTCGTATGAATTTCGGAATTTTTGACAGTCGGTACTTTGAGACATTGCAAACGTAGAAATTTTAAGTATTTGAGATTTTGGATCTTTGGAATTTGGGGTTTGGAAATTTAGGGTTTTGAGATTTGGAATGCGGAGACTTCGGAATTTTACGTCTTCGAAATATTCGGAATTCGGGATTTTTGAATTTCGGACTTTAGCACCTTGGAAATTTGAGATTCTGGGACTTTTGAGATTTTGGACTTTAGGACTGAAATTTTTGAATTTGAGGATTTTGCAATTTAGAACATGGAAACTTTGGGATTTTGCGACTTCGGAATGCGAGGAATTTGACATTTTTTAAATTTCGCTGTTTAAGACTGGAAATTTTTGAATCTCGGATTTTTGAGATTTTGGACTTTTGGACTTCGCATTCCGCAACATTAAAATTTTGGGATTTTACGACTTCGGAATGTTAGGAATTTGGCATTTTTGAAATTTCGGACTTTAAGACTGGAAATTTTGGATTCAGGGATTTCACAATTTGCACCATTGGAATTTTAGAAATTCAGAACTTCGGAATTCTGCAAGCTTGGAATTCTTGAGATTTGGAACCCCGAAACTTTGGAATGTTAAAAAGTCCGTATTCTTAAATTTCGAATTTTTCAACATTAAAACTGCAAGAACTTTCAAACTTCAGATCAACGAAACCATTCAGTTTTAACATTTTCTAACTCCGACACCCTGGGATTGTCTAATTTTTCAATTTACGAACGGAGTTTCTGAATTTTAAGGAGACGAACGGGAAGATTACGGTTACTTACACGCAAGGTGAGTTTTTGCAATAATAACACTTCGCTCTCGGTTTCTTGTGATTCGCTTTGTTCTTTTTGCAGCTGCACGGCGATGATTTGCACTCGCGGCAGAGAGATACTATTATTTTCCTCTGTTTATCGTTTTTTTCTTTAATAATGTCGGATTTGTAATTACTCAGCGATTTAACCATTGGCTTCTCCACACACACTGCAAGAAGCTTCCGTCGTGTTTTCGGACTACAACGAAATAATGTCCCTTTTAGTACTTTCAGTACTATATATTTCTTTTATGCTTTTGAAACATATAATTTTCCTATCTGCTATGTTATATCATTCAGTGATTTTTGTTTTCGTTCTTTAACACTCTGATGACCATGCGTTAATTTGACAGAATAGACAATAATAAGATATATAATGGTGTAAAACTTTAAGCATCAAAAGCAGTACGTAACAATAACTATTAATATGTTAAATTATCGTAAACTCATTATCACGAATTTTGGTTTAAGAATCGTAGAATATGAAATTAATAAAATCTAGCATCTTCGAAATATGTATATCATCCTATAAATTCAATCATAATTATAATAATTATAATTCAACAAAATGTAAGTTGTATTTAATTGAGAATGAACAATTAATGTTATGTCACTTCAGGAAAACATTCTCTCGGAATCAAAATAATATCATAGCATCGTAAATGCGTACGAAACGCGTCGATTACGATTAGGAACAACAAAAGTCCAACACGCATCAACATAGTAAAGTAGCACGCGGGCTCCATTATCGCTGAGCTTAAATTTTGCAAAAAACGATTACGCAAGTCTGTAATTAATGATTTGAATAAAGAAAAAAAAAACAGCCAATTATCAGTAGGAGGATTTACTGTGTCTTACACATTAATCGATAAGAGAACTCTTCGATATCTTCGTACGCGTTAACAAACATTAACGGAAGACTCGTATTCCCATTCTCGGCGAACCATGCGCTTCGAACTGACATAACATAATTGTTACTCGACGACACCTTGATGTCATCGAACACGTTAGATTCGCGGCCAACCCAACAATTAGATCTCTAACGATGACGCAACGTCGCGAACGAGCTTTGAACCACGATCGTAATAATAAATGGTGGCTCCACCTAACACAATATTTTATCTTCCTCTCTTCCCTTCCCTCGTCGACTTTGATATTGCAGCAACAGGGAATCTTCCTGCAACGGGTGCAGCAAGTAGACTCGCTAAGCTTCTGCTGTAGCTCGTCCATCACGTCGGAGAACACGCTCAGACGTTGATAAGGAAGGTCATCGTGGTGTTTCAGCTTCTCGAGGCATCGGCATTCATTGATAGAATCGTTTCGTAGAACGTCCAGCTTTCTCGAGAAGTATCGCCGTATCTCGTCCCTCGGTTTCCACGCGGTTACGTACATGGTACGATCGTTATCGGGCTCGGTCAGGACCGGTCTCCCATCGCAAATCGTCTTCCGATCGCACCTGCACACATCCACGGACAATTCACAGCGCGAGCATTTCCTCGACGGTGCACGACACGTGCACTTATCACGGGGATTGTCGCAATACAGACAGAACATCGACCTCGCGTGACCATATGAGCTTCTGCTCCTGCAGATCGACTTGCAGGAGCATTTGCTGCGGGACTCGCAACAATTCCGTCGGGGCACATACGTGAATCTGCAACTGCACGGGTAATCATTGATACGGGCATGAAATTACACGATTCGGGCTTGGCAAGAATTTCCTGCATTTCGCAGCTCTTATATAGCCAGGAAAATGGCGTTTTTGAATACTTTTGGATGTATGGTGTAAGATGAAGTGTATGGGGATATATGTGGGAAACAAATTATGATAAGTAATTGTAATTCGTTTATCAAATAATTTCTGCAAGACGGTACATGAAAGTACAGGAAACGTGAAATAGAAATTAAATGCAACGTAACTTAACAAATTATTGAAAATATTTTAACAATTGCTAAAAGCATTTTTACCGCTGGTATTTTGAAACGACATTCGATAGCATCATTAAATTGAGACTGTTGTTGCGAGAGGTCTGTTGAGATTGTTGTGTTGAGAGTTGAAATGTTTCATTAGTATATCCAGCTGTAACTTACATAATCCTTGATCGAATTGAATTAATCTTTTTTTTTATACTTTACATCATATTTCTCTTTATACTCATTTTATCAAATGTACCTTCTTTCATTCTATAAAATCTACCCCCTATCATTCGATAAAATTTTCTCTCAGTTTACCTTTCTACCAAAAAAGAATGAACGTACCAGCACTCGGTCCTTGGTTTACGACAACCTTCGCAAAAGAGCATCCGTCTGCATCCACATTCATCCCAATCTCTTTTATCGCGACATAAAACCGAAACGTCGGTTTCATGAGAATCGGCACGCCGGAACTGTCTCTCTTTCTTCAAACAGCTCCTCGGATGGCATATGAAGTCGTTAATGCACTGTGACATCGGTAAGCAGCAGCAATTACACCTGCTTTCGCTGAATACTTCCATGGGATAAATGCCATTGACGTCGCTACTGCTTGTAAATTTTGAACTCACGCACGACACCGGCTGAACCTGCGAACTCTTTGATGACACGAACAGTTTCGATTCTTCGCTGAATGTTTTCATTCGAATACACTGTGGACACGTAACTTTGTCGGAACGTGTATCGATTCTCTTATGTCTATCTTCAGCCACAGGTCTCGTCGCTTTAGGTTCCATTTTCGACCGGTCTTCGAATTTTTTAGGAACTGCTGTTTCCTTTGATGGTTCGGATACGGTCTTTTCTTCTTGAGCTTCCGACACTTTTTCAATCTTCTTAGGGACCGCCTTTTTTGCTTGTTCGATCTTCAGATCCTTAATTAAGAGTCCCTTTTTAAACTTAGTGATCGGTTTTATTTTGTCCTCACTTCGTTGAATAATTTCTTTACGTTTCTCTTTCTCAAGATCGTCCTTCTTCTCTTTCTCAAGATCGTCCTTCTTCTCTTGTTTCTCAAGATCGTCCTTTTCCTCTTCTTTCTCAAGATCGTCCTTCTTCTCTTCTTTCTCAAGATCGTCCTTTTTCTCTTCTTCCTGAAGATCATCCTTTTTTTCTTTTTTTCGAACAACATCCTTTTTCTCTTCTTTCTGAAGATCGTCCATTTTTTCTTTCTTTTGAACAAAGTCCTTTTTCGCTTCTTTCTGAAGAACATCCTTTTTTTCCTTTTTTTGAACAACATCCGTTTTCTCTTCTTTCTGAACATCATACTTTTTTTCTGTTTTTTGAACAACGTCCTTTTTCTCTTCTTTCTGAACATCATCCTTTTTTTCTGTTTTTTGAACAACGTCCTTTTTCTCTTCTTTCTGAACATCATCCTTTTTTTCTGTTTTTTGAACAACGTCCTTTTTCTCTTTTTTCTGAAGATCGTCCTTTTTTTCCTTTTTTTGAACAACGTCCTTTTTCTCTTCGTTCTGAACATCATCCTTTTTTTCTTTCTTTTGAATAACATCTTTCTTTTCTTTTTTTTGAATACCATCCTTTTTCTCTTTCTCTTGAACAACATCCTTTTTCTCTTCTTCAACCTTTACCGATGTAGGCTCGGAATCAATACTTTCGTCGACCTTTTCAGGCGATTTCTCCGAAGTGACCATACCCTTCAACGTCTCCACCACTTTATATACATTTATTGTAGGAATGAATCTGCCTATCAGTTTTGACACCTTAGATTCCTGTGGCTGATCTTCATTAACGGCCGTTTTAGGAGTCTCGTCCTTTTTGTCGGCGGTGTCCTTCGTATCTTCACCGATCGCACCTTTCTCGTCGACATCTTTTCTTTCTGGAGTCACCATCTCGGCCACTTTCTTCAGACCCTTGTAAAATAACGAGCCCTTAATTTTTTCCGTCAAGCTCTTCGTTTCAACATTATCTCCCGATTGTTTCGGAGCTTCTCCTTCTTCGGGCGTCGATCGAGTAATAAACTTAGGCAAAGTGAATTTTTTCAAGTACTCTGTCGGTTTTTTAAATGGATTGCCTAGATTGAATGGATTGAATGCATTGCCTGGATTGCCTGGATTGCCTGGATTGCCTGGATTGCCTGGATTGCCTGGATTGCCTGGGTTGCCTGGATTGCCTGGATTGCCTGGATTGCCTGGATTGCCTGGATTGCCTGGATTGCCTGGATTGCCTGCATTGCCTGGATTGCCTGGATTGCCTGGATTGCCTGGATTGCCTGGATTGCCTGGATTGCCTGGATTGCCTGGATTGCCTGGATTGCCTGGATTGTTTGAGTTGCGTGGATTGTTTGGATTGCGTGTATTGTTTGGATTGCCCGGGTTGTTTGGATTGCCAGGATTGTTTGGATTGCCAGGATTGTGTTGATTGCCGGGATTGTTTGGATTACTTGGATTGTTTGGGTTGTTTGAATTGTTTGGATTGTTTGCACTGTTTGGATCATTTGGATTGTTACTCCATTGCCGCGGTGAATTACTCGATGAATTATTTTTCGTCGCCAGATCAGGATTGCCAGATTCCACAACTGCTTTAGCCCGCTGAAAGATATGCTTCAGCACTACAACTTCTGGTCTGACTAATTTCAGAGGGCTCAATTGATACGGCGGCACTTTATCCCCCTCCGTTTTCTTCGTTTCTGCGTCTTCGTCGGTGCGTTCTTTTTCTACAGCTCCAGTCTTCTTTTCTAAACCCTTTATACGCACCCCGAATTTGTCTTCGGGTTTGCTGTCCTTCTCTTTCCCTTTCTCAGAATCCTCTGCACCCGCCTCGAATTTTTCCTTGGAATCGCTCTCTTTCTTTTTCCCTCTCTCAGAACCCTCTGTACCCGCCTCGAATTTTTCCTTGGAATCTCTCTCCTTCTTTTGCCCTTTCTCAGAACCCTCTGTGTCCGCCTCGAATTTTTCTTTGGAATCCTTGGAAGTCCTCGAAACTTTTCGACTGGCGCTCTCTTGCGTCGATTTCCGACAATCTTCGACATCCGTGCACACGTCTTCCTCCTCTTCGGCGATGCAACCACAGGTTGAAGGCTGCATAAAACTCTCCTTTCCCGCTGTTCTTCTTCGTCCATCGGTCGGTTCCCTACTTTGTTTTCTACACCTGCAGATCATCATAACGTGTCTTCTGCTCTCGTAATCGTCCTTGAAATTATCCAAGCAATAATCGCTGTAGTCGAATTCGGGTCGTCCTTGTTCGTTATCGGAAGACACTGTTCCTTTCAACGTATCGAGCGAGGAGTAATCGTCGTTTCGACTGCTGTTCATCGATTTCGACGACCATCCTGAGCTGTCCGACTTCGAGAGCATTTTCGACCTGTAAATCCTTGAGAAAATCTGGGAACTGTCTTTCTCCAGGTTCTCGCACACCACGAACTTTGCTCCTCCGAAAGACTGGTCCGATATGTCGAGCGTTGCATCGCTGGTGTCTTTGCATTTGCATATGGTTAACGTGGATTCTGTGTCCTTCTCACTAATTGCTTTGCCGTCGATTAAATCGTTGCTTCTGTCGCCGCTCTCGATGTTCGATTCTATGGATTTAGAAACGAGGCTGGAACTGTTGCTGCGTTCGGTACTTTCGTCCGCTTCACGAAGGAGATTAAGAGAGTTTTGTTCCTTGGACTTTCTGCGCTTGTTTCTTATGCGCGTCACGAGTTTGCTCGAGGAAACGTCCGATCGATCCGTGGTCGTTTCTGAACTCGATTCCGTGCGTGTTTGTTGCGCCTTTTTCGATTTGGGCTACGAATGAACGTCGCTGGGTTAACAATCAAATTTGTTCGCGTCTTGTTTAACGCCTTGTCATACAATTTATTCGTCCGGTGCGTCAGTCAGAATTAATTATTCACGGCTACAATATTAACACGAACACAAAGAAAGTTGAAATTTTATGCGTATTTTATATTCAACGATCCTTGAATATGTAGATTACAATTTAATGTGAACGTCATACATGAGCGTATTTAAAATTTTAATAAGATTCAGTACGTTTGAACTATGAGCGCGTCACGAGTTTGAATCGTGAAAGTACGGCAAGGGGTTAAGATTTGAGGAATTTTATTTCAAACAGTACTTTCAGCATATGAATCATCGGATACGTACATTTAGTAAACAATAAATTTTCGAAGATAAGATTAAAAATTTCTTTACAAGGTTACGTTGACGGTAGTCGATAAATTTACAGCGCCGTCTTATCGCGTTCGTTATCTAGCGAAATAAGTTCAGAGCGGAAATTTGGTCGCGGGTCAAATCATGTTTAATTAAATTTAAGAGGAAAATTCTTAAGTTTACGCATAAGAATTTTTAGTTTAATTTGGTTGAAAATTGCTCGAGTTCTAAGAACCGGTGTTTTATATGAAGACGATTAATTTAAATTAAAAGTGCTTTGCATGAAGATGGTTAGTTCGAATAGTACCCACTTTACGTAGAAGTTATTTATTTTTCTACGAATAATTCTGTCGAAAAAGATCTATAACTGTAACGAATTTCATTAGCAATTTTATATGCACAGAACGGTTCACCCATAAAATTATTAAACAAAATCCGTGATGTATAAACAGGGTTGAAATTTCTGACTCACCCTGTCGTTTTAAAGGGTAAGTCATTCTGTAAAATTACCTGCGTATTCTCGTTAGCATCTGAACAGATATAGATATTCACGTTTCCGGTCATTTTACGGTTATCAGTTCGGACGTTGCTCTCCAGTTTCTTGCGTTTTTTACTTCTTGCTTGGCTTACGTCTCTTGTCTTCTCGTGGCTTCTTACATTATCATCGAGTAATCTTTTGCGAAGAACGATATCGCGTTTCTCTCGAACATGGTCCGATCTCGCGACACTCCTAGATCTTCGTCGTGATCGATAATCGTGTTTACTTTTCCTGCGAGAAACTGATCTATCGTGATCTTCCGCTTTTTCGACCCGATCTTTTTCTCCGTCCTGTGTTTAAATATTCCATTTAATATACTCTCATATCTTAAAACGACGCTTAAGTGGTTCTCGAACAGCGCACTATCCTGAAATAAATCAGCACGAATCGACAAAGTTCGAAAACCACATTAAACTATATTCTGTATAAAAGTTTTATCGTTCTATTAAGTTCAAAGTATCTTGGATACTTGCATCTTAAATACCATTCTACATTGCTTCACGATCGTCTGCACCGCCTCCTTGATAGAGCTATTAATCATTTCAGTCAATTTATCCTGACCAATTTTATCCCCAACGTCTTTTTCATTCTTAGCGTCATTATCCTGTTTCAGAAAGGACGCATCACACGGCACGCCATTTTCTCTATCCATCCCGCAAGTATCCCAGTTAAATTTTTCCTTCGCGCAAGTTCTCGAATCGCAAACTTCACGTTCTTCGAGTATCTTTTTGTCATCCTCGATTTTCTCTTCTTTCGGCTGCTCATCTTTCTGTCCGATCTGTTTTCCATTTTTATCGGGAATTTCGATGATACATTTAGGCTCGGTGTACACCGACGCGTCGATCGTCAACGGAGGTGGGAAACTCGTCGCTTTAACGTCGTGAGAAGGATAAACTATGTTCGCGATCATAGGTTTCGGACGATCCGTATCTTTTTTCTCGATCGACGCGTCGATCTTCAACGGAGAAGGGAAACTCGTCGCTTTAACATTTTGAGACGGATAAACTATGTTCGCGATGTTAGGTTTCGCACGATCCGTATCCTGTTTCTGGATCGTCAACGGAGAAGGGAAACTCGTCGCTTTAACATTCTGAGACGGATAAACTATGTTCTCGATTTTAGGTTTCGCACGATCCATTTCGTGTTTCTGCATCGACAGCCGAGGAGGAACACTCGTCGCTTTAGCATTTTCAGAAGGAGAAACTATGTTCTCAATGTTAGGTTTCGAACGATCCGTTTCCTGTTTCTGGATCGACGACCGAGGAGGAACACTCGTCGCTTTAACATTTTGAGAAGGATAAACTTTATTCGCGATGCTGGATTTCGGACGATCCGTTTCCTGTTTCTGGATCGACAGCCGAGGAGGGAAACTCGTCGCTCTAACATTGTGGGGATGAACTCTGTTCGCGAGGTTAGGTTTCGCACGATCCGTTTCCTGTTTCTCGATAGACGCTCCCGTTTTCTCCGCTGTAACTTCCGTTGCCGGTTCGGGTCTTTTTAAGCCGAGCAACGTACCCAGCCTCATTTCGCGACGATCGAAAGTTTCCCGTTTTCTTCTATCTACATCGAATTCCGGGTCGCCTTGTCACCTCGATACTCGAATCGTCCCTCGACATCGCCGGAACTCGCATAATTTGACGTCGTTCGAACCGAAAGTGCATCGGTCTCGCCTTATCGCGGGCACATATTGCTAATTTTTTACCGGTTCATTCTGTAGGTTAGGAGTCTGATAAACGATCGCAAACAGTCGACTGTCTTCTTACGTCGATAAATATTACGAAACGTGTTATGCGCGATAAAGTTAACTTCATACTCGTAGAAAGTTCTTATCGAGTGCGTTTACCTCTCCCGTTAAGACGATTCGTTGTTATCTGTCGTCTCATCGGTGGATGTTAACGCGTCAGATTTTTTTGTCTTCTCGCTGCAAACGGAAGATGTCTCGGTAACAATTTCTGGTTCAAACGAACACTCACGGCATATTGCACCCTTTTTCTTATACGTCGAACACGCGGCAGTCTTCTGCCTGCGTTTGTCGCGTGGAGCTGCCTGCAAGATTATAGCGAACATAAAATTGTCATTAAGAAATTTATTTGGTAACGAGTCTAGATAGTTTCGATAACACATTGGTCGATACTAAATGAGAGGTATTATTAACGATATTAACCGTTTGCACTCGAACAGCGACAATAGAACACTTTGAATAAACATTTTTTAGCTAAATCTGTAGTATGATAGATACGATGTTCAAACATAGTGGGCAATAGTGGAAATTAAAAGAAAATAATCATTTTCAAGTGATCAAATTTTTCAGTTAATTTTCGAGAAATATGAATTTCATGAAAAATACCTTGAAAGATGCGATCATTCTTTTAGCAAACTTCCTCACAGCGCCAGATCTTTGATCTCGAGGTGGATATAATAACTCCACTTGTTTACTTTTGTCTGCTCTCTTAGATAAGTGCATCAGAGGTATACTATCAGAATCTTTCTGGTTTTTCCGCTGATTAGTTCTTCTTCGAAATTCACGCAACACGTTTTTATAAGCTTGAGTCTCCTGGTAAGGAAGAGAATCTTCTTCCTTGACCACCTTGCTCTTCAATTGAAATGAAACGAAATTAAATTAAACATAATCTTGTTCTAGATTTAAATAAACGAACTTCAAATCGAATGTTTTCTACGTTTATGTAAACGAAGTTCAAATCGAATGTTTCCTACATTCAAGTAAATGAAATATAGTCTTTGCTGAATAATTATCGTCACTTACGGGTGTCGAATGATCGGGCACGATGCTACGAATACTTTTTCCAGCCCTCATTCTGGAACTCGTGGAAATTGAACGTGGTGAACTCGCTCCACGTTGTTCGGCCTCTTTTTCTCGAATCAGTCTGAGTCGGTCGTGTCTTTTCAATTCTTCGATCAATTCTGGACTCTGATACATTGGCAAATATTTTTTCACCACTGGCATTTTAAATTCGGGCATCTTCGAATGGGGAATTTTTCTGGGAACTTGACGAGTCCCGTAACTTTGTGGACATCATTTAATATTTAAGTACAACGTATTTATTTGTTCAGTTGAAGAAACATATTTTTTACGTGCATACCTTTCACCAACGCTGCGATACTTTTCAGCATACCTTCGATTTGTCCCCAGCGTGTGCGAATCGTAAGGAGAGTATGCGTTTTCATGCGATTCCCAATTTTCCGACCCTTCGCGATGTTCTTCGTGTGTCTTATCTTTCATCTGTAATCTATAATTCAAAAAATGAATCACATTTCCGCTGCAATTATTTTACGTTCATTTAATGAAAGTTAATTTTACGCGTACAATCCTTCATCGGTAGCTGTTGATTTTTCCGAATGTTTTCTTCTTTTCGAATCGTCAGTTCCGACAGAATGTTCTTTGTACCTAACAAAATTACCCGATAAAAACGTTCCAAAAAAATTATGCTTGGAAACTTGAATAATTGAATTCGCGTAATTACCTCTCTCGAAGTTTTCTCTTATTATCATTTTTAATAGATTCCTCGGGCCTCGATTCCATTATCAATTCTTTGGATCCGGCCCCTCCAAAGTGCAATTTCTTCATCGATTCTTTGGAGATTCTTCTAGAATCTTCTGTATTTGTAGCTTTAGAAACTGTTTGAACATGTTTGCTCTTCGCTCCCTTATCACCGCTGTGTAACTTTGTTTGAGTGGACCTACTTCGATCAGGTAAATCCGTGGATTTATCAATTTTTATTTTTGTAGTTTGCTCTGTCTCTAGGTTAGCGTCGTTTCTCTTCGAGTGTTTCGGATTCGCTCCGTTATTCTCCGATTCTTTTACGCTTGTGTCATTCTTCCTTGCCTCTTTTTCATTCTTATCATTCTCCTTTGACTCTTTTTGATTCGTGTCACTTTTCTTCAAATGTCCTTCATCCCTGTCATTTTCGTTCAATTCCTCTTCACTCGTGTCATTCTTGAATTTTTTCTCATTCGAGTCGTCCCATTTCGATTCTTCTTCATTTTCAGTATCTTCTTCCTGTATATTCTCGATTGCAGCGTCAGTTATTTCGATTTTCTTTTCAACACTTATTTCTTGCCTCCTAGGCACAGGTTTTCGTTTCGACTTATAAGAAACACCATACAATTCCAGCCCCGCTAGTGGGTCATACGTCTGAGAATCATCTGTGTCCTTGGGAATCTCAACAATTTTCTTCCGAGACTTTTCCATATCTCCTTTCAGAGATTCTTTCATAGAAATTGTCTTCTTTTTAGCCTTCGCTCCCTTCACACCTTCTTTTATAACTTCAGGTTTCCTCGAAACTATAACCGATTCTGTGTCGTCGCTATAATCCGTTTCACTTTCGGAAATGGTCGTTGCGTCTTCCGATTCCGTTTCTTTAATAGTCTTCTCGGCATCGTCAGTTTGTTCAGATATAGTTGTCATTTCCAAAACTTCCCTGTCTATAATCCCTCTGTAACTTGTCTCTGACGTACAAGTACAAGGATCCTGGTGACACATAAAATTACGAATTTATAAATTTCTCTATTTCGAAATTGTATAAGAGTCTCAGTATCAAATGAGAGTTCCCCCAAATCAATGGATTACCAATCCCAATAACATTTCTACATCTTTTACTGCAATATAACTAGAGTCTACTAGCGAATGAGTACATAACGAGCATCGTTTCATTCAGAAATATTTACCAATTCCACTCACAGATACTTACCAATTCATCGTTCTCTGTTATATTCCAACCATCCCTCTTTCTCGCTGCGAAAGACGCTTTGCTCGACAATTCATTGATATCCTCTACTCGTCGAACGCATTTTCGTGCCGCACGTGAATCCTCGGTCTCGTCTACTTCAAAATATGACGTACTTTCCGCAGTCGACTCCAAATACCTGCATCGTCACATCCTCGTCAAATATAATCTTAATCCTTTAACGAAACTAACGGGACTACCTAGGCAATCGTTTCGTAGTAAATCTTTTTTCCGGAGGACGCCTCAGATTCAGATTCAGTTCGTCAGAATCACTCGTTCTTTTAACTCTTCGTCGAGTCAGGTGTCTATCGTCCCTGCTGCTTAACAGAGTCTCAGTTTCATCGTCGGAGGAAGAAGATGACGAAGAATCTTTTGTTTTCCTGCTTCTTCTGTACGTTTGAACTGGCTTCGATTGACTCCTCCGAAGCATACTACCGATCCTGTTCATGAGAGTCGGTCCTTTGCTTCGTAAACCTTTGCCTTTCTTATCATCCTGTGCAAGGAGACAAAAATTAATTATGTAATTATATGTGTAATTTTATTATATGTATGATATAACATACATATATACAACATGTATAATGTTATGTAAAATATATAATTATATGTATAATAACATGTATGATATTATGTATATGTATAATATATAATTGTATACATGATATAATTATTATATAATTATATGTAAGCAATCACTGTCAATTAGTTGATAGAAGTGTTCAATAAAATAACAAGTTAATAGTCAAAATTCTTGCAAATAAAGTCGTTTTGCTTTTCGATGTAAAGATTCTACTTCTCGATGGCATAAGAATCGCTTTTTCGTAGGAAGAAGAATTTTTCGGCGAGAAATAACGATGAAACGGGAATATCGAGGAATTAGAGAGGATTTAGAGGAATTCATACTTCTCCTTTACCGAGCCAAGGAATCCTCGCCACAGCGCTGACGATTTTATTTATACGACCCCGTTTCTCCTTATCCTTTCGATCCTTCGGAAGTAATTCGTCGGAGCTGCCGTCCATTTCTATGTGTATCACTTCTTCCTCGTCGACCTCCTCGGTCGGCCATGATTCCGTATCGGCGATCGAGCTCGATGAATCGGAATCTTTTTCCTGATCGATCGATAGGCCGGCCTGCTTTTTCAATCTGGCACGAACGTTTCTACGCGACTCCCAACTCGAGGACGTGTCTTTTATCGACGGTTCGTTGAATATCTGAAGAAGAGCTACACGTGATTTTCGACGTCTTCGAGATCGTTTTCGAACGTACTTGAATCGTTACATCGTCTCTAATTTTCTGCGCTTCCAAGTCTCGAAATGGCTCCCTGTGTCTCGCCATCTCAACTTCCTCGGGAGATTCATCTTGATACGCTGTAATCGATCATTTCATCAAAATTTCATGGAACATTACAGATACAGTATTATCCTGGATAATACTATCTAATTATTAACTAGAATAATATTATCTAATAACATTATCGAATAAGAATATCGAATTAATATCATGAATCTACAAAATTTAAATGATTCCAGTGCAAACTGAAAGACTAGGAGTAATTTAACGAAAAGTATAATAAAAGCCATAAGTAGGTATCTCAACAGTTATCAACTGTTTCGTGAATTATTATTTCTATTTTGTTAAATATTTAATTAATTTGTCAAATTCTCACTGTAACTATAACTGGTTTCAGAGCTCCAATCTGCATCCTCGTCTTTAACATCCGTTTGCAGAGCTACTTCCTTTTCTACTTCTTCCTCTTCCGTTACATCTTCCATTTTCACTTTCTTTTCTTCCACCACTGCGTCTTCCATTTTCACTTTCTTTCCTTTCTCCACTGCATCTTCATCTCCCACTTTTTCTTCCTCGGTCACAACTTCCGTTCTTTCTTCTTCTTCTTGCTCCTCCGTCTCTTCCTCTTCTTCTTCGTCCTCGTATTCCGCTTCACCTTCTATTGTTTCTTCTTCTTCGTACTCGTATTCCCCTTCACCTTCTAATGTTTCTTCTTCTTCTTCCTCGAATGGTGGCTCCTCTTGCTCATCAGGTTTTGGTGGTTCTACTTTGATCACTGGCAACTGATCGTCAGAAGAATCTCTGGTGTCAAGAATATTCATATTTTTTATATTAATTTGAATGCTCATAAACAATTTATACTTTTCGTATGAATTTGAACTTTTACATACAACTACTTCTCATATTAACCAGAACGTTTATAGAGAATTTAGAGTTTTGATATTAATTTGAACTTTTGGTAAACAGTTCATACTTCTGATATTAATTGAAACACACACAAGCAATGTTTACTTTTTTGTAACTTCGTAAAAGTCCATACTCCATCGAGCATCGATACCAATCTAATATCCGCGCAGTTCAAAGGCTGGACATAATAAAAAGCAATAAAGCACTCTTCTTCGTCCATTCGCAAACTCGTCACTATTTATATAAAATTCTCAAAACGTAGCGTAGTCCTCGCATCATTTGCAAGAAAAAAAATCAATACTTGCGGCATTCAACATCGCGCACCGACATACACTCGCGAAACACACCGTTTAACAACAGCCTCGTAATTCAAAACGCAATTAACAAGAAAATCGCCCGACACTCGAGTGCCACAGTAATTAACCCACTTTTCCTCGCTCATGTCAGACAGGTCCCCGTATTCGACCGGGTTCCTGCAAATGGTGCACAGATTCTGCAGATCCGCGAAGCACTGCGTGCAAAATAAGCCGATGCAACCGGGAGTCCGGCATTTGATATGCAAATTGTCGTCGCGCTCGACGGAACCGCACAGGAGACAAGCGTTCTGCTTGAAAGGAAACAGAATCCTGAGACACGGTAACGTTGCCCACAGTCTCTCTTTCAGAGTCACCCTTTCCGTCTTTTCTCCCTCGGTCAGCCCGAACTTCCGGCGCAGTTGTCGTCTGGCGAACTTCAGGAAGCTTCCTCTCGACCTGGTTTCATTCACGTTCCAATCATGAACGCTCGAAATAACGAATGCAAAGCGAACACCGATACCTGATGATATGATTGTACAACCAGGCTGCCCTTTGTTTCGCTCTGTCGGGGTAATACTGGCACATCACCACCTGCCTCAGCCGTAAACCGTAAGGCTCTAGGAACATCATCAGCCAGCATAACGCGGTCAACGTAATGATCTGCGTGTATTTGTCCAGATCCGGTGTCACCGGAGCCGGAAGACAGACCATCGTGTCGATTTCCGTGTCTTTCTCGGGCGGCGCGAACGATTTTATCACGCTTCTGTAAACGTCTGACAAATATCCCTCGCCGGCAACGTGGATGTTCACCACGCTTGGTTCTTCAACCTGGTGATTGTTCGTTCGATTATACGAAGTATAATTATATAAGACTATAAAATATATTATACTATACATATATCTATTATATCTGTTATACTAAATATCGAGTTATATTTTTAATCGCGGCGGATGACAAGTAGAGGAGCCCGAAGGGTCGTACATTTTGCAGTTTCGCATGATTTTTGTGCGAATAAACACACAGGGGATATACTAAGATCAATTCTGTCTTTCTGAATGAGAGGGTAGATTCTACGATATGTTTTCGAGGGAAAATGATTAAAATGTTTGTAGCGAAAAACGATCGGATCATATAAATTTTATCAAATTTCGGGTTCGAACTTTGTATATTTGATAGACACGAACGTGTGGTATTAAAATTATATGTTCTGATTCGATGAATTTTTGAGATAAACTGTTTAATACTTTTTTTTTGGGAGAGTGTATTCTGGAATATTTAACTCGTTCACGATATTCGGTATCGACAGTTTCAAAGATATTCGAGGTGATAGATACGTATGGAATTACATGGATTAAAACATCGGCTGTATGATTACCTTACTTTGATATCGTCCATAAATCTGTATAGTGTTCAGTACCCAATAGAGACTATAATCGATGGCCATGTACGCAGCGAGCTTAATGGTGGCTAAACCCAAAAACACCATGGATCTTGCTAACTTCATTCTCTCGGGTTTGATCAATAACACGGAGGATAGAGACACGTATCTGTTTTTTTCACGGCGGTTAAGTGGCAAGACAGTTTCCTTTTGTTGGCGCGCTCTTATCAGATCGATCGTGCGTAAGTCGTTGGTTATGTATCGATTATCGAAACGTTCGCTGGTCAACCATTTGTGACGATAACGCATCACTCTGTCGAGCACTTCAGCTGAATGATCTCTGATTTATCAACGGCCGCTGGGTCTTTACCTGAGCACGATGAAGAACGTTAAAAATGACGTCACGAAGCTCATCCAATCGACAAATCCAAAAAGTCCGTCCGTTCTCGATCGTATTTCCGTCGCGATGCTGGAAGCGACTTCCTGCACGGTTTTGCTTTGATTGGTCTCGAAGTGAAAGGAGTGAGAGAACTTCACGTTGACGTAGAACATCGCCTTCATGTGCATCGTGAATTTCTTTATTTCTGTCAACGATACATTTACCTTATCATTGGAGACGAATGACGGAAATGCCGATCAGCATTTATCATTGACAAATATTTACTTCTTCGTACAGCTCCAACAACAGTGTCTGCGACGTACGAAACCAACATGCATATGAAGTCCAGTGGCTTGACTATGTAACAAAGGGTACTGACTATGTAAGTTATGTTGCAAACGACGCCGAAATAAGGCCCTAATTTCGCTTTGCAATCTGCCACGGCACCCTCGAACACCCCTTGACATCTGTCGAACGGTGTGCCCAGTTTCTTGTTGCAGATGTTTATGATACTGCCAAGCCATTGAAATACGGCCGTGATTACCTTAACTACGGAATAAGAGATGAGAATAAAGGATTTTGGTAACTGCTTATAAAAATCTAACTGTATAACAATCTCAAAAGTTTTTCCTTTAATTTTTTGCTGTGATAAAATATGTACGGAACATTACTGATTTCGGGTGATTAACAATCACTTAATTTGAATATTGGTCGAGCTCGCGTGTACCGTGAACGCGTCTGATAATATATTAAAAGATTGAAATCATAATCGAGCTTACGTATACTGAGGACGATTCTCTTGATAGCAATGAGAGTCTGCCTAATTCTCTTTACAACTGCTTTTATCGACTTTATAACTTTCGATATGGCGTCCCGCAGCGCATAAAATGGCTGCTTAATTAGATCGATGACCGTCTTCACCGCTTCCTTTAATTGTTCCTAGGAAGTAATATATATATTCTGACATTAAAGCACGGGAGATCAATATTTTCCTGCGTCGAGGGCTGTAGGGGCGGGGCTGGAAATTATGTAGGACCAATAACACGCGTGCCTGGCTCTTTTTTGAAGGTCACCGTGACGCTACTCAAAATTATAATAACTACGTCTATTTGCACAGTAGGAATTCACGACCAGAAATTTATCTAGCAGGAAATTATCGGAGTGCTATAAAATACTCGATAATGCAAATATGCGATATAAATGATCCGTGATAAAAATACGTGTCGACTATCGATTCGATAACGAATCCTAAGTATTAAACGTTCCGAGACAATCAAATATGTAACATAGAATTATAGAATTTGTATGGTTGCAACTGGTTAATGATACAATACGGCAAGTGTACTTGTGCACAGGCCAATGATTCCGTGAGTACGCCGGTGTTGTGCAAAATGTTCTTCACCGGCCCTGTTAAGGCTAAAATAAAAGCGTACGCCATTAAAGCTTGTCTTCCTCGTTTGGAGAAAAACTGCGGCAACAAGAGAAGCACGACGCATCTGGAAAGTGGAACGAACAGGGAGAAAAAGAGAACGCTCGGGACCGTGCACCGGGGCACACGAAATTGGAAAGAACGATAAGAAATGTATACTTTACCGTACTTGATAAGAGAAAGCAAGGCCGAGCGTGAGGATCACTCCTATTATCGTGCAAATTGCCGTCGCAGACGAAAGCTTGAAATTTAATTGAAAAACGAAGAACACGAAGAACATGTACGTGAGAAGTATGCCGCTGACGAAACCGAAAAAGCTCTTCGCAATGAAATTTTCCAATGTACCTTCGGTCCGAATCAGGACTACTTTTTTGTACATCCACGAGCCCTTTCGTAACGTGAAGACCTTTTTCAGAAACTTGTAAAGCTTCCTCTTTAACCTGTCGACGTGTTCGAAGTATAGCTTTTAAGTATTTCTTCTGTGGGCGGAAATAGAGTAGGAATCAATTTTGGAGCCCACAGTATTTTCTGCCGCCGAATTCGCTGTTTCCAAGTGTATTCAGGCTTGGCACCGCTCTCCCACAATTCGATCGACATGAGCTTCTCATTCTCGTATCTTAACCTCGCTTCTTCGAGGTTCCGGGCTTGTAGGAATAACTGGAAAAATGCCATGTTCGCAGTACCTGTCAGTAATACATCACGCCGCTAACTATAACCGGAATTAATTTCCTGTCGGATCCAGTTTGCGTGATTTATTCTAAGGCTAATATGTTACTGTGAACGATGAGGATAAGACATTTTGGTGTGACGGGATATTCGAATTGCGACTTGTTTTCTTCTTTTTATCGAACAGAATATCGATATACGATAGACTCTTATTACATTCTCATAAAGATGATGCGGTAGTACATTTTTGAAGTTGTCTATGCGTTACGATCTCCGAGGATTCTCGTGGCGATTGCGCGTGCTAAAATACGTATAAAGCTGACTATATAACTGAAGAATATACTGGATCAGTATGTAACGTATCGTCTCGTGAAGCAAATATTTTAAAACACGTGTAATAACGTTCTTGTGGTTTCGTTGTTACATAACTACACCGTCGATAACGTATCATGTGAGCAGTTATAGGAAAGGAAAAGGAAAATAAAATAACATGTACTTGAAAGGATAAATAATGTATATCGAAGTGAAATTTCCGACACGAAATTCCACAAGTTGCAAAATTGTCTGCAAATGTCTGTAATTTCGCATCGATTTGGAAAGAGACTGCAACGCCATTGGCGCTAACGATCGAAGCTAATGAACAAAAAAAACTGTTCCTTATTTATTAAATACTTTCACCGCCTCTTCAATCAATTATTTTTACATCGAATGAACGAGTGCACAATACTTTCGCGATTCTTTGTAAAAACCGCAAAATGTGAGCACAGGGAACGTGTTTTGATGTTTGCTAACATTATCGACTTCCTCAAACCCAACACTATACCCGGTAAATTATTGATTTTCCACCGTGTCTGTGCGTTAACATAACCCGTCTAACAGGTTTCAAAGTATCGTTTGGTCGATTCTACGGCTAATTTGGGAGGGAGGTTCAAAATTTCAAAATTCGCAGGTGGATTCGTCACGAAGCGTTTGCAAACGAAATCTCTCGGCAAAAACGCGTGATTTGTCGGGAGTACGTGATGCATAGAATTCTGAAGTGCGAAAGAGTGAACTGTCGCGGGAATAGAAGGCAAAAAACGCGGTTAAGATTGCGAAAGAGTCGCGTTTTCGACGAAAATCGACGCGTGGATCGCTCGAAGGTCTAGTCTCCATCTTGTTTCCCGACGCGAGCACAAGATGGCGCGGAACCTGAAGTTCGATCGTCGAAGAGAGAGGAAACGAGTCGACGCCGAGAAGCGGAAAGAGACGACGGTTCGGCTCGAAAGCCGAAGAGTATTCGAGCGGTGAGCCGTAGAGGGGCGCCGAATCTAAACCCGATAACGAACCAGCTGGTGGCAGTGCCGTCGTACGACGTTTACGTGCACGTACGACCTTCGCGAAAATCCATTTCCAGCTGGTCCATCGTCGATGATTTGAACCACAAAGTTACAAGGAGAGGAAACCACGAAGAGCGTGTCGAACGTTCACGGAGTCGAAAACGTCCGGGGTTGTGAAACGGTGGTCCATCGATCGTCGGTGTTTTTCCCGTCGTCGAAGTCAAGTAGTTCTAACCGAGGTATCAGACAGCAGCAAGTAGAAGAAGAGGAAAAAAATACAAACAGAAACATGCCGTGACCGCAACACGGCTTGACACCAGGATGTGTTGTATAGTCGTAGGAAAATCACGGTGCTCGTAACGCACGACATTCGATTGGACGACAAATGTCGTAGGTACTCTTATCCGTGGCCCAGGTGTGTGCGTGTGTGAGAGTGAAGTCCTGTGTGTGTGCCTGTGGGTGATACTCTCCTCGCTCGTACCTGACCTGACCCAGGTGACCACCTGGACCCAACAACGATGACTACGAGGGAGTTATACGTTAAGGTACGAAAACTAGTTCACAGTCGACGCTATGCCGTTCCTTCCTCAGGATCCAGTTCTTCAAACTGGCCAACTGGTTTAGCAACAGCGTGACGAGAATGTCTGTTGACATTTCTAATTGCCGTTTTGCGGATCGAACTGTTAGGGAAGCGTACGCCTTGCTGACACCACGCTTTCCAACTGATCCGGTTTCTAGTCATTTTTCGAATCCTTCGAATTTCACCGCTGATCTATTCCTGATTACAGAAATATACGTAATTCGCTTACACCGCGAAGTAATCGAACACGGTAGAACGTCTTATGTCGCTGTCGAAGTGTAGGTGCATTGAGTTCTTGGAATTGATAATGCGTTGTATCGGTCATTGAAATTACGATATCTGAATCAACGTGTCTCGTTAGGGTGTGTGAAGGTCCGTGCAAAAGTGGCAATGTAACGAGAGCCTACTGTGTTATAATCAACCTTCGGTCACCGGGTCAATCGTGATTGAAACGTACTAAATTTAGGCATTGTTCGAACCAGCCTTCGATAAATAAGATAACAAAGTGACGTAAAATTTGAAAAGTAAAAACGATAACAAACTTCGAATCCAAACTCGGTCAGCAAAAATTCATCATCCAATCGTGATTGAAACGTACCACATTTAAGCAGTAACATTCTCAGACCAGTCTTCAACAAATAAGATAACAAAGTGACGTAAAATTTGAAAAGTAAGAACGATAACAAACTTCGAATCCATACTCGATCAGCAAAAATCCGTCTTGCAATCGTGATTGAAACGTACCGAATTTAAGCAGTACCATTTTCAAACCAGCCTTCAACAAATGAGTCACCAAAATTGCACCCTCCTGTTTGAAGAGTAAACGATTTGAAAATATGTCGAGGAACGATTAGCAAGAAAAATATATTTACAAAGTGATTTTCTCGAAAGAAACGAATGAAATGACGAGTCATTCCTCGCGTTAAATCGCCAGGGGTTAAAGGATGACGATTCTTTTGCGTGCTACAGTCGACAATTCTCTTTAGACCCGGAGGCTTTGTTGTTTCGCCATCTAGTTATATAAAGAAACGCGGTTTAGAACGTGCACTCGGATGAAATTGTTCGCATCTCGTTCAACGATATTGTGCAAACTTTTGAACGAAAGTATACGCTGTCACCTTTGAAGAAGGTCTTCGTACAAATGTCCGAGTACCTCGATGTGTAAACATACTTACCTAGAATATTTCGCAGAATCGTCAAGGTTTCTGGAGACAGATCCTTCCGTTGTTTCATCGATGTTTCCTTTTATTATAAAAATTGTACAGAGATTGGTTTACCGGTTCGAAGTAAACAGCTGGTGTAAGTAGATTGGCCGAGATTCTATCGATTTCCAGTCTGTTCATGATATTGTCTTCCTCCTTCATCTACTCGTTCGTTTAAGGACTTTGTGCGGGAAGTAACATAATATCGCCCATGTACGCTTTGGATAGTTTGTAGAAGCTTTTGTGGAGTTAGATACGACAGAAAATACCGAATCCCTGTATCTCTAAAATTGTTTTTCTGAATGTCGGAATTTCTGAAATCTTTGATTTATGGCTGCTCGAGTCTTTGGATTTTCATGTGTCAAATTCTTTGGATCTTCAAATCCCTAAATTTCTGCACTCTCGAATTCTAAAATTGACAAATTCCCAAAGTCTCGGATCTTCGAACTCTCAAATCTTCAAATTTCCAAATATACAAATTTTTCAATTTTTTCACTTTCGAATCATCGAACCTACAAATTCCCAAATATCCGATTCTTCAAATTTCCAAATTCTCGAGTTCCCAAATTCTCAAATCTTCTAATTTCTACATGTAAAAATTTCGAAATTTATTCACTTCCAAATCATCAAACCTCAAAATTCCCAAATATCCGATTTTTCAAATTTCCAAATTCTCGAGTTCCCAAATTCTCAAATCTTCTAATTTCTACATGTAAAAATTTCGAAATTTATTCACTTCCAAATCATCAAACCTCAAAATTCCCAAATATCCGATTTTTCAAATTTCCAAATTCTCGAGTTCCCATATTCTTAAATCTTCTAATTTCTGAATGTCAAAATTCCGAAGTTTGCTCCCTTCCCAAATATTCGATTTTTCAAATTCTCAAAACTCCGAAACCTTAAACTTCCAAATCTTCAAATTTTGCCGTACTCTCAAACCCCCAACCCGGATATTCCCAAATCCCCATATTTTCGAATCATAAAGAGACAAGGCCAACAAAGTGGTGGACCTTCGCCGTTTTTTCAAAAGAAGCCGCGCTACAAAGTGAATACCACACACACAAATATTAACAGCAAGGTGTTTTGCAAAACGGAGCGAAACTTTCCTCTTGATAGGCTTAATTACTCGAGAGAACAATATATTGCTCCAATTAGTTTAGAAGGTACGCATCATCGATTCCGAGTGAAGGTGTTTTTCTCAGGTTGGCTCTAAGGAACGACTTTCACCAGAAGTGTTTTGCTTCTTCAACTTTATATGCAAGCTATTTGTAATGCTCTTAAGCGTACAATCTCCTTAAGGGAAACTAATCCACGATTGTGTTTGCTTGACTATCGACGTCATTAATTATATTCGACAAAACGTCGGTACCTGTTCTGTAGCATCGTTAATCGTACCGAGCTACATACGATGATTCATATTTATTTACACACGTGATGTAACTTCTAAACATCTGAACTTGGAGCACGCAATGCGTTACACATTTAAGACCATCAACATTCCAAATCCTTATTTTGTTTGACGTAAAAATGTCCAAATAACGGATATATTGATTTTACGATGTCCATAGATAATACAACCATTTATCAACTCAATAACTCGTGAGGAATCATTTACCGGATAACAATTCGTCAACTAAAATGTTAAATCAGTAAACCATAATTTCTGGTTGAAACAAGTGTTGGTTGCACGAGAAGAAGCGGAGTCATTTAGGATTTTGAAGAATGTTAAGTTTGTGATTCTCGACGAATTTCTTTCTGCAACAGAAATCAATAGCGGTGATAAAGCACCGAGTTTCGAGACCTAAATTCCACGTTCGAAACCGGGTGGTCTGATCAGCAGCTAGGTCGATGTACACGATAACGATTGCTATGTGTGAACTGCTCTTGACAAGAGGCTGTCACATCGAAACGTTTATTTGGTGTCCCTGAACATGAAATACCGATCGTACAGTCTCTAGCTGTATAATACGCCAACACTTATTCGCATTTCAATGTCCCGTTAACAGTTAACGTTCACGCTTTTCTGTTACCTCGACATCTATCTGAACGTCGCGAAGCAATTGTCGCAGCGATATTACTGCACAGTTTATAGCCACTTCTATATACACGGCCGTAAAAGTTAAGAAAATTTTTGAAACGAGATACACGAGAAGATCGCGAATTCGACCTTGAAACGGTGAACCGCTGACACAGCGATAATTTACATTTAATTTTAGATTATTCTTCGCTTTCGCGTTCTAAATTTCTGACTATTGAAACATTATCGTACGAACAATTGCGTAAATATTATTTCATTTCCCTTTAAAAAATGCGAATATCCGAAAATACTTTCCGTGTCTCTGAAAATTAACACCTTCGTTTAAAAAATTGTAATCTCTGTCGTGTAACATGCGTTTAATCGCTGAGTTCACATATGCTCGATGGTATCAAATGGTCTTTTTGCTGGAAAGTTCAAGTTGCAAAGGTGAAGTTGGTACAACACGATGAAAATACTCGATTATACTCGATTGAGCTTCGTCAATAGAGAAAGTGTAGAAAGTAAAATCGTTTTATGAAAAGCATCGCGCGCGACACCGATGCACGTCCTTCGATCCGACAAATAATTGATTCGGTAACGTTCGTGTTCCATGGGAATTCCTTTGTACATGGTGTTCGGTGGGTACAGAGAACGGTGTGAGAATATTCAGTCGATGAGAACAGCGTTTAATCCAGCTCGAACCTGCCCCTTTAAGGTCGTACGGTAACTCTCCATCTTGGCTGATTTATTGCCTTGGTCAGGTGAAATGCGAGGGTTGCCCGAGGTCGTATCGCAAATTTTTGTCGTATCTCTGTAAAACGTACGTTTAACTCAAACATCATCACGTTTGAACATCGATTGCAACAACAATACGTTATTGGTGCCACTAGATACCTAAACTTTTATTTTATTGGATAACTCCCCTCTTTGTTTTACCATAAAATCGTCCAAATTCTGGCATAGAGAAGTAAAAATTCGGTAAAAATATGATAAAGGTTGAAGTGACTGTTAATTAAATATAATATTGTGTTTATTTTAATGAATCCGCGAAGATCAGCCATTTTGTCATGACGATACTACAATCATAAAATGCTACAATGGATTAAAAAATTATTTTCAGAACAAAATGATTGCAATTTGAAAGAAACTGTTGTCTGTCTATTCTTGACAAATTCATTTGCAAGTTAAAGATAATTGCGATACAACAGCAAAGCGGATAGAAAATTGTAGAAAATTTATAAGATGAATCATATCACGATTCTCATAGTTAAATAACAGACTGTCCGTCTACGCTCAAGTTTAATCCCATCTTGTAGACACAGTTAAATTCAGGGACATTTGTCGCACAGAAGGTCGCTATCGATCTCGACACACTTTACAAATGGTTCTTCAATTTCATGATTTATCATTACTATTCCCTCTTAAACCACGAAATTCGACGAAACACGTATCTGACACGAACACAATTCACAATTCATTATCGTTCGATGTTTCCTCCCGTGTGATAACAGTTACGCAATCCGTACCGATAAACACGTCATTTCCCACTTTTAATTACAGTTTGAGTCTATGCAACAAAATGTATCTATGATCTATATATTTATGACATAATAAATATAATATGATCAAAAATATATAGAATATAATCATAAATATATAGATAAATGTGTCTATGTATTTATGATCTAAAAAAATATAGACGGAAATATACAATATCAACAACCTACGCTTACATATTCTTGCACAATTTTTTTCTTCTAAAAATATGACGAAGAATTTCGCTCTTCGACAGTTTCATCCCGTTTATAGAACATTGTACGTAAAAGTTATCGCAAGGAACATTTTTAGCGTCGAAAATTCATCGAGGACGAAATTATTCGCAGCGGGATCGATAAGAGGAGCAGAATGTAACCGAAGTTATAATTATCGTGTAACAAGGTGGAAACACGAGGCAAAGTTCTGATCGCGCCTTTACATTTAAAGGTAAGATAACTCCGTTCGAAACTGTTGCTCGCACGATCGGTTCGAGGAACGTGATCGCTAGACTTCGCTCGCTAGCAAGCGGTTCCCTTTCTCTTCGGGACAGAAAAGCAAAACGTCTTTCGAATAGGTAGTTCTCCTTGCTTCTTCGTGTCCCGTCACGAGAAGACGCCTGTTCCACCTCAGATGCTTGTTCCTGGTTCCGTGTGATTTTATCTGAAAGGTCAGCCAACGTTTCTTACGAATTTCGACAAACGTTGGTCTACCGTCAGATCCTTAAACCTGTATTTCACGCAATAAACGTTTACGGAAACGCCTAACATTCGCACAACAAAATGTATTCAGTGTCACATCGTGGAACACATATTTTATGAACACAAACATTCCTTAAGAAATTCATCAAACCACCTTCAGAACCTTTGACCACTGTCACATGTAATAAACGTATGCAAAACGTAAAATGTGAAACATTTATACACTATTATACATACTTCAGTGTCTCCTCGTGAACCATATATTTTATAGATACAAATAATTTTTTAAAATTTTGTCAAGTACTAAACTACGTTCAGAACCTTTGACCTCTGCCGCATAGAATAAACGTATGCAAAATGTAAAATGTGAAACATTTATACACTATTATACATAGTTTTAGTGTCTCCTCATGAACCATATATTTTATGGATACAAATATTTCTTAGTTAAGTTGTCAAACACCAACTACTTTCAAAACCTTAAACCTGTATTACACGCAATACACGTGTACAAAAATGTAAAACGTAGAACATGTATACACTATAATAGTTTCAGTGTCTTTTCAGGAAACATATGTTTTGTGAATAGAAACATTTCTTAAGAAATTCGTGAAACAGCGAAGTAACGTCAAAATCTGAACCCTGTGTCGTATACAATAAACGTATAAAAAACGGAATGAGTATAATTTACCGTATTACACTTGTATTACATTGGTTCAATAAAGTCTTCCCGATATTTTCTTGCAAAATATATATTTGATACGAGCGCGTATACATTTTGTACAAATATTTGTGACATACGCGGAGCAAATATTTCTCTGTTCTTTCGAATTTATAAATATCGACAGATACAGTTGAAAGGCAAAGTATTTTACGGGACGTATATTGTACGCTGACGAGACGATAGGACAGTTATCCGCGCAACAAAACCGTCCGATTAAATACAATGGTTACGATCGTCCTTTTGTGCAGCCTCCGTGAAAAAACAAGAATTCCTCAGAGCAATCTCCCACGAAGGCGTCCCGTTTCGCGATCCTGCCTCAACAGGGACACAACCAGAAGCGTAAACTCGCGTTCTCACGGTTGTAAACCCAGCTGGATGAAAAGCAATCGCGTCAATTTTTATTTGTGCACGCTGTTCCTGCTGTATTCTAAGCGATACCTTATCAATGGCCACGCTTCACAATTGCTGCCGATAGCGTACGTAAATGGAACGAGTAACGTGTGGCCGGTATACAACGAACGACCGCAAAAAAAAATGATGAATAGTGGTCTTTTAAGCCAGGTCGTTTAACGATTGCAATTTTATGCGTAATTCAGGCCATCGAAACGCGAGGTTACGGAACATCAAAACACGTGGGTACATGCATGTGGGGATATAGGATTATCCCCAGGAGACATGGATTTAGAGATACCGGGATTTAGTGGTACAGGGAATCAAGGAAATGTATCACAAGAGGATGTAGAGATATAAGATATATCATACCCTATTACGTGTGGGTGTATAATGTATGGAGATATATCGATATGGAGGTATCAAGATGTATGGACTATTCGAGAAGTGTACAATTTTAGTTATGTTGATATTCGGGGGTATAGATGCTAGAGTATAAGTATTTAAAGATGTATGTATACATGTAGGATCTTCAGGATCTATGCACATGTGTATCCACGTGTATAGGTATGTGGGAAAAAAGATATTTAAGGATTTGGGTATCTAGAACTGCCGTTATACAGGAGCATAAGTACCTAGAACCATAGGTTTTTAGGGATATATGTATCTAGGGCCGCAGGACATACGGTTGTATCTATAAAAGTATTTGGGAATATAGGTACCTAGGGATGTAGGTATCTAGAGGTGTAAATAACTGGCGATGTAGACACCTAGGAGGATAGGTATCTAACAAGTATACTATATACAAGTATATTAAAGTAGAGGTACCTGGGTAAATAAGTATCTAGGGATGTAAGTATCTAGGGATGTAGGCACCTACACATGTCGATGTACGGGGATGTAGATATTTGAAGATATAGATATCTAGGAGTGTAGTTATCTACGGATATATCAGCACAAGTATCCAAAAGTATAGGTATCTAGAGGTATAATTATCTACGCATAGAGATCTATGTGTGCAAGTATCCAGGTGTAAGTTACATGAAGCTCTATGAGTATAAATATCAAGAAGTAAGTTATTTGAAGAAAGTTATTTATGTAGGATTGTTGTTTAGGGGTGAGTGCATTCAGAAATATAGATATCTAGAAATGCAGGGATTTCAGGATATATATTCCTGTATCCTGAATTCGCCCAACTATTTCAATATTCGATGTTCGTTCGCGGTTCGTTGCTGATAAAACCAGCAACGTTTCGTCGTTAGGTTAGTCGTGCCTGCCAAAAGGGTTCAACGAAAGGGAAACTGTTAGGTGCAAGTGACACGTAGCAGGGATCCGGTATCAGCGATGCCAATTTCAACGTACACGGTGAAAAAAAAGGCCGCTGGTGGGCGAGAAACTTGACCCGGTTATTCTCAATAACGGAGAACTCGGCACCTTCCACGGAAGCAACGATGCCGGGTTACGACGATCGATCTTGCAACGACAAATACGACACGAGATCCGGAAATTACGGAATAACATTACGAACGCGTTTCGAATTTATTATTCGACGTGCACTATCACACGCGAGATAGACTTCCTCGATTGCAAAGTAGCATAATAGGTAAAAACGTCCCGCTATATCTTTCGAGCACGCAAATCGATAGATTCCACATTGAACTCTGTCCGAATTCGCCCTAGGTACGTGAGACTTTACCGAAAGACCTCTTTCTTCCGCAAACTATATCGCGACGCACATTATTTCCACTGACATAATCTCGAGTAACTTACGTTGTGAAGTACAGATGTTCGATAAAACTATTTCCTACAAAGCAATTGTCCGAACAACAAGGACATAGAAGAGAGTCGTTGGACTAATAATAGAAGTATCTCGAGCGCTATTTCATATTTGCAATGGCGAACAATGGTTAATTAAACGTATAATGTAATTACGATAACGAGTGCAGTGATCCGTGACTGTTCGAATGAAATTGGACGTGTACGATATGTGCGACGAGAAGGCGCGTAGGAAACCGATGTCGATGCAAACATCGACGAACGTTGTGTCGATAACTGTTGCAAATGTTATGCAAAAGATGCGGAACAACCGCAACGATAAATCGCGTTCCGTTTTTAAGACGGAATACGTATGATCGTTCCTTAAGTACACCTGTACCACCCACATATGTAATTGCATCAATTGCCTTATTTCGTTACGTTACGGTCTTCGTTTCCGATGGAAGGGTTTCCATCGTTCGACCGACAACGACCCGATAAATGGTGGAAATTTCGAAACACGAGCCCCGAATTTGAAATGCGAAATAGTACGCCGTTCAACGTGGTCGTCGTATCGGTTTGTGGGAGGAACGTGTGCTCGTATGAATCATTCTTGAGTGGCTTTGTGACTCTTGATAAGATTATCAGTCTATATCCTCCTCTTTCAACTTGTAACGCGAACACTGTAAATAATTTTAGCACAAACGAGCCAACGTGAAATTGCAATCGCCATTATCCTATCTAATCTTTCCATTTTCGCCCTGTTCTCTTTCAAGACATTTTAAATATTCGGCTTATTCGAATCGTTCGATGTACAGTATAGATACATACTATATTTCTAGATTTCTAGATTTCTGGATATTTATTCCGCTTGATATCTCTATTCCTAGATATTCATTCTCCTAAATACCTACATCCCTAGATACCTACATCCATAGATACCTATATGTTTCGATACTTATGATAATAAATATCTATAGCTCTTGATACTTACATTTCTAGATGCCAATACCCCTAAATTTCTACACGCCAAAATACTTATACCCCTAGATTCCTATATGCCTACACAGGCGGCCCGATACATACGTATATTCATGTATATATAGATACCTGTGTTCCTAGATCCATATATCACTAGATCCCTACAATCCTAGATATCGGTGCCCCTAGAGCTGTATACGTTCAAACATCAATGTCCCTTCTGTATAACTTCAGATATCTAAATCCCCGGTCCATGTACTCGGAAATCACTATACCTTTAAATACCTATTCCAATTCTATTCCTAAAACCTATATTAATACGTTCCGGCATTGCTATGTCTCCAATTCTCTGTATCCCTATATTCCCATGTATCAAATTTTGAGATATCAATACATTGATCACTCCGCATGCAAGAAACGTGATCGATAGTCGCGTTACAGACTGTAGGTACATCATTGAATGCGATTTATCGTCTGGATAATGGAGAGTACCGAAGTTTTAACTGCACGTAGCTTGGAAAAAGTTCGCATAGCTCGAATATCGAAACGAGTCGTGGGTGGAACGGCGACAGAAGCCGTAGATCGGTTGGCAAAGCTCAGACACAACATAAGAGTGGACTGCATTCGCACAGGCGCCAAAGCTCCCCTTATGACATATGGATACATACGTCAAGAAAATATCGGCAAAATCGCTTCTTGTTTCATTCGAATGTTTGCGAAAATATTTCATCGATAACTCGGCTTAATGCTTCGATCTCGGCGTACCATTGCGTAACAATATACCGGTGAATTCTAAAGAGAAACTAAATTTCTGCACTGTTTCCCTTATAAATTGAATTTTGTATCTCGTACACTGTTGGACATTGAATTCGACATTCAAACATCTTAAAAATATCTAAACATCTAAGATATTTGAATTCGAAATTAACATATCTAACAAATATCTAAATATCTAAAATATCTAAATTTGAAATTAAAATATCTTGAAAATTTATAAATATATAAAATATCTGAATTCGACATTATAATATCCGAAAAATATCTAAATATCTAAAATATCTGAATACAACATTCATATATCTTAAAAATATCTAAATATTTAAAACATTCGAATTCGACATTAAAATTCGATATTTGAATAAAATCCAGCATCGGAATAGAACAACCGAGTATCGATTCCTCATGTCGTCGTTAAACATATAATTTTTGCGTATCTCCGTCATGATCGTACATCTTTTCCATCCGTTAATACGACTGGTTCTCTCGAGTATCTCATTTCCATTTGGGGATGAAAGTGAAATAAAAATTTCATAGCGAGCCCAACGGAAATTCGAGGCCCGAGATTCGCATGCCTAATTAGTAATTATGCAATTCAGCCGTGCGATGAGAGAACTCGAAGAACTAATTAATTCACGGAGGGAAAAAAAGGGAGGGAAAGTTAGATATTCATTCTCATCTTTGAATTTACCGATTGTCACGGGTACCCGTGCGTGGTTCATTCTCGTTCTGGCCAGGTTTTGAATTAATGAGCCTCGTGGGAACCCGAGAATTCCGCCTTCTTCTCCTCCTATCCCGTGAGTAAGATTCTCCATAGCAATCGTTATTTGGTACGTAACGTAGAAAGCATGAGAACTAATTTGTTCGATAGATTTTAACCAACGAAACCGCCCGTGGAACGCTGATCAAAAAAGTGCTCAAATTAATATTTATTTGTACAATACGAACTTCCAACATTCGCCGATTACTGTACTTATGTACTGCTTATTATATGCGAAACTGAACTTGACAAATTACTCAAATATCCATTTCATTGTAACTGAGATCGGTGAAAAATTGCGGACACTCGAATACTGCTTATTTTATACAAAACTGAAACTGAAGAATTACTCAAATCTCCATATCATTGTAACTGAGATCGGTGAAAAATTGCTGACACTCGAATACTGCTTATTTTATACGAAACTGAAACTGAAAAATCACTAAAATCCCCGTTTCGTTGTAAATGAGATGGAAAATTGCTGACAGTCGAATAATAATTAATTCGAATGATAATTACTCGCTCGGATGTTTCTCAGAGAACTTTGTATCTCTCGTGTTTGAAAATCGATATTAAGTTATGTACAAGTCATTGAATCTCGCGTGTACATACTTTTCGATATAAAGTCTTCCTGAACGTGTAAGTACGTTGTTTACGACGAAGGGTTTGGCCTGTTACATAAATCGTGTTAGAACGAATCAATCTCGAATGAAGACGTTCCGTGACGTTTCTTTTTCGCTTGTTTCATTGACTTTTCCATCCGCGGCGAAAGTTATGATGTTCCTTTAATTCGCGGAGATGCGTTCGCCGGTGATTTCACAATTGTGCAATTTAAGATTGCAACGTCAGCAAACGGGTCACCTGGTAAGGCAAAAATAAAATAAGGACACGGTGAACGCAACGTAGGCATTAGCGATCATTACTGGAATTGCAGTGAATTTTTCATGGTTGAACGTATCGCTCTAAACGCCATGCGGTACTCGACTAATACAGAAACAAAAACATAATTTTGCTAAAAAATATTCCAGCTCGCCGATAATCGCTTGCTACCCGTGAACCGGCTTTAATTAACACTACCTGCAAATAAAATAATAATAACTGCACGTATCTTATCGTAAAAATCTTTCGAATTGTATAGGATTATAGAGTTCATTGACCACATGTCATCAGTCTTAATTTGGTTAGTTCATTTTATCTTAATTTCGTTATTAAAATTACATAATGAATATTGGAATCATAAATGATCATAATAATAATTACAGGGAACATTCTGATCATAAATGATCGAAATCGATCCAATCAATCTATTCGTACCTGACTCTGCGATTAGAATTGCATAACAGATATTGTAACGAACGTTGTAATAATAAATGTCAGAATCAATCAAGTTAGTCTATTCACGCTTAATTTTGCTATCGAAATTGCAGAATGAATACCGTATAGTTAATTCGAAACTCGAGACAAAAATAATCGTTGTGAACCGAAAGGAAAATTTAAATCGTTAGATTCGAAACTTTCAAGATGATTTGCACACGAGCGATTGCATTTTCGAAGACAAACATCGTTTCCTTTTTTCTTCCAATGTCATCGAACGTGTCTTGTATAATAGTTGACACGGAAGATTGAATCGTGAGAGTTCACGGTTATTTTTCACATGTTCCCGAGCGTGACCCACATACGTGTATCACCGTGTTGTTTAAAGACGGCATATCAAACGTTTCACTCTTTTCGATTGTCTTTACAACCAGTTTCTCTGACGTAACAGTGACAGCTTAGGAAAGAACAGGTACGAAGGTGGAATGAATTTTACCGTTGCACGATAATTCCTTCGGATCACGTAATCCTGCTCTCTTTCGTCTTTTCTTTTCCCGGAACAGGAGCGTCTGCTCGATAACAGTAAATTTTTGGCGTTTCATGCCTCGTTCGTGGTATCATGAGGTACTTCACGTTCGAATACGATTTCGTCGATACCGTTACGACGTTCCAAGGACAGTACAATGTAATCGATGACACATCAAACGTTCGAGAGATCGATTCGTACCGGTAAATAGAATTGCCATTACCGATCGACTAAACGGATTTACAGGTTGCGATTGTATGAGATTCACGAAATGCGATAGAGAAGGAATTCGAACGATAGCTCTTAGTCATTGATCGTTTTAGGGTTATTAAGAGATGACTCGTGTCGACACATCGATATGAGGAAGTCGAACCTGTCTAGTCGAAACGATCATTATTTTGACGCGATAACCAATGTTCTGATCCGGCGCAACCGTCGTGGAAATCGATCTGGCGACCTCATTTTCCTGCGTAGCTCTCGCAAAAAAGGAAAAGCGGGTCATCTTTTGAAAAGAGGGAAAATTCGACGCTAAGTAATTAACTCGTGCAAGCTCGTTCACGCTGTTGAAGAAGCTGCTATACCGTGGCGCGGCCCTAGGCGATGCTGGGACCATCAAACATTGCACTTATGAAACTTAAACGACCCTGTCGAGGCATTTTTCTGAAACTTCCATCGCCGTGTATTTTCCACTTGCATTTTCAAATATGTATCATCAAAAAGTAGTGTACTCGCTGTAGCTACCTTAACGACGAGATAAAGCCGTAATGTAGCATCCATTCTGAAATATGAACTGTAACAAAAAAAAAATTGTACGAACACTGTGAAAAGAAATTTTTCAACGAAAAATACGTGTGCTTCAGGGTGGCAGGGTATGGGTGCCACATTCGGAGAAAATATGGGAAGGCGCGATACTCCTGGAGGATTACAAGTTAAATCAGCCCACGTTGAAGGTCCACACGGAGGATTCGAATCAGACGAAGGTGTTGGAGATAAAATCGGATACCGATTTACCGCCACTGAGGAATCCGGACATACTCTTAGGGGAAAATAATTTGACGTCGTTGTCGTTTCTCCATGAACCGGCGGTTCTCTACAATCTGCAGATACGTTTTCAACGGCACTGCATCTACACGTACTGCGGGATCGTGCTGGTCGCGTTTAATCCTTACAATGAGCTTCCGATATACGGAAATGACACGATCTGGGCGTACAGGGGGCAGGCGATGGGTGATTTGGAGCCGCACATATTCGCAGTCGCCGAAGAGGCTTACACTAAATTGGAAAGGTTCAAACTTTTATTTTATCACCCTGATTTAGCTTGATTAACTGGTGTAATTCATCAAACTCTTAATTTTGAAAGTCTTACAGTTGCTCTTTGTCAACGATAAAAATTCTGTCGAGCGCAAAGGGTTAACTATCGAGAGAACCGCAATTCCGTCACATCTTTATCGCATGTTCAAAGATCGTGTCACTGATTTGACCGTTTAATTTTTCGCGAAACGAGTACAGAGAGGGCCACGATCAGTCCATCATCGTCTCCGGCGAGTCTGGTGCTGGAAAAACAGTTTCCGCGAAGTACACGATGCGATATTTTGCCACAGTCGGTGGCTCGACGACGGAAACCCAGGTGGAAAAGAAGGTGCTCGCATCTTTGCCCATCATGGAGGCGATCGGTAACGCGAAGACAACGAGGAACGACAATTCTTCGAGATTCGGCAAATTCATCGAGATCCAGTTCAATAAACACTATCACATCACCGGGGCAAGCATGAGAACTTATCTCCTGGAGAAGTCGCGGGTCGTTTTTCAGGTACCTTCACGATACGGTTTAATTGCCCTATTTGATCAAATATTCGTTTCTTCGTCGCATAAAATATGTACGATATAGAGAATCGGCGTGGCTAATGGTTAATTGGTAGTAGTGATTAATTAATAACAAATTTCACAGACGTACGACGAACGGAATTATCATATATTCTATCAAATGTGCGCTGCCGCGGCGCGGCTCCCGCACCTGCACCTAAGTCACCAGAATCAGTTTCACTATCTGAATCAAGGGAACAACCCGATGATAGACGGTGTGGACGATTTGGTGTGTTTCGATGAAACGGTGAACGCGTTCACCATGCTGGGTTTCTCGCCCAAACAGCAGGACGATATGCTTCGAATTTTGGCGGCCATCATGCACTTGGGGAACGTCAAGATAGGGAATTCTGACGCACAGAATCCGAACCACGAGAACGACACCGAGGCCAGCTATATTAACGTAAATATACATACTGACAGATCATTCACTTTTGCGTTTGTTGCACGAATTCTGCATATTATAAACGTGTTGCAATTTATACGGGATATAATTTAGACATACAATAATTCGTACTAAATTTTCGACGATGGTTAATAATAATCTTTCGCAACCATCGCTTTTAATATTTTTGTATACGGCTCAGCGATTCAACTTCGTTTCACATCGCTCATATTATTTTGACATCGGTTAATTCAACTTGACTTCACCTAACCGACGTTAAGTCGGTACGAGTCAGCTTGAATCGATTCGACATGATTTCGATCGACTTAACTTGTCGGAGCTTAACTCGATTTGACTTAATCGAATTTAATTCGACTTAACTTGCAGCCGTCGGACAAGCATCTGTTGATAATATGCGAGCTGCTGGGCACCGACGTGAACGCGATGCGAAAATGGCTGTGCCACAGGAAAATCGTGTCGATGAAGGAGGTGTTCCTGAAGCCGATGAACGTGGAGCAAGCGATCGGTGCAAGGGACGCGCTCGCTAAACACATTTACGCGGAATTATTCAACTGGATCGTAACTGGCATCAATAATTCGCTGCAGTCCCAGAACAAACCCCAATGCTTCATCGGCGTTCTCGACATCTACGGTTTCGAGACCTTCGAAGTGAACTCGTTCGAGCAATTCTGCATAAACTACGCCAACGAGAAGCTTCAGCAGCAGTTCAATCAGCACGTGTTCAAATTGGAACAGGAAGAGTATTTCAAAGAGGAGATCGAGTGGACTTTCATCGATTTCTACGACAATCAGCCCTGTATCGATCTCATCGAGACGAAGCTTGGTATACTCGATTTGCTGGACGAGGAGTGTAGGGTCGGTAAATTTGTTCGACCGGTAAATTCTTCGTACGATACGCGATTAATTAATGATTACACGATGCTCAGATGCCGAAGGGTTCGGACAGTTCTTGGGCGGAAAAGCTCTACGCGAAATGTGGCAAGTCCAAGCACTTCGAGAGGCCACGATTCGGGACGTCCGCCTTTTTGATCCACCATTTTGCGGACCTGGTGCGATACGAGACGACTGGATTTCTGGAGAAAAATAGGGATACCGTGATCGAGGAACAGGTCGACGTACTGCGGAACGGAGATGTATACAAAAATCTTGATTAAACCTTACCGATTTCTATCGATATTAGCGGCATGCGTCACGAGGTTTATTGTTTCAGAATAAATTGTTGAAGAAGCTGTTCAGCGACGAGGATCCGAAACTTATGGTACCACCGAACGTCAGGGTAAAAATATCAGCCCAGAAGCCATTGCCCAGCACGCCCAAACAGAACAAGAAAACGGTAATTCATTGATCAGCGATGATAATGTTTTTAAATCACGTGCATCGATAGATTGCCGTTCGTGAAACGTAATCTGTAGGTAGGATCGCAATTCCGGGATTCCTTGAACATGTTGATGTCGACGTTGAACGCGACTACTCCTCACTATGTGCGTTGCATCAAACCGAACGACACCAAGGAAGCTTTCGAGTATAATCCCGTTCGAGCTGTGCAACAATTACGGGCTTGCGGTGTACTGGAGACAATCAGGATATCCGCTGCTGGATTCCCCAGTCAGAGGACCTACGGCGAATTCTTCCTCAGGTACAGGAGCCTCTGTAAGTTCAAGGACATTCGACGAGATGATCTCAAGGAGACCTGCAGACGGATATTGGGAAGGTTAGTTATTCATCATTTTGGGTATTACGGAATTTTGGAATGTGATACTTGAGGAATTTGGAGAATTTGAAACTATAAAATCTGAAAATTTGGGAATGTACGACTTCGGAAGTTTGAAAATACGTGAACTGCTTATTTCGTTTATACATTAATCCAACACCACATCCACCTCATTTCATGCAAAAGAAATGTGAACATTAACAGGTACATTAAGGACGAGGACAAGTTCAAATTCGGCAAGACGAAGGTTCTCTTCCGCGCCGGACAAGTGGCCTACCTAGAAAAGCTTCGAGCGGAACGGCAACGTGACGCTTGCATTATGATACAGAAGACGGTGCGAGGCCTAATTTGTCGTAGTAGGTACAAGAAGATCCAACGTGCTGTTCTTGGTCTTCAAAGATACGGCAGGGGTTATATTGCCAGGCAAAAAGCTCAAGCTGTGAGAGAGGAAAGAGCCGCGATTAAAATTCAAGCACGCGTCAAGGGTTGGTTGAAGAGACGTCGGTTCCTTCAGATAAAACGCACAATTATCGGTATACAGACTTACGGCAGAGGCAAAATGGCCAGACAGAGGTATCAGTCGATGAAAGACAACGCTGCCGCGATTGTGATACAAAGATTTGCGCGAGGATATCTCGTTCGTATGGCGTGCAAGAAAAAACTGGAGAACATCGTCATTGTTCAGTCTTGCGTGAGGAGGTATTTGGCGAAGAAGGTGTTCAGAAGATTAAAGGCCGAAGCTAGAAGCGTGGAACATGTCAAGTCGTTGAACAAAGGACTGGAGAAGAAGATCATCACGTTACAACAGAAGATCACCGAACTCGTACGTTTTAATTACTTGGAACGTTTAACGCGTTGATTATCGACGTGTTAAAAGATCAAATGATAGACAGCTTCTAAAATATATATCTTTCTTCAGATAAAAGAGAATCAGGTACTAAAGAACGTTCAAAATGAGGTGGTGGACTTGAAACACAAGCTGGAAGGACTGAAAACTGTGGATGCTGAGAATAAGAAGTTGAATGTTATTTTGATAGAAAAGGAAAAGGAATTGGAGAAGATGCAGGACATAGTGAAGAACGAGAGGGACGAGAAAATGGACATTTTGCAGGTGATGTATGAAAATAAACGGTATTTCATTTAAATTAATTTCAATTTGAATTAAAAGTATATACTTCATTTATACCATGGAATAATAATTGTTGCTAAACGTAATTTATCTCAGGACAAAGAAAGGAACGTTCAAGAGAAGGACCAAGAGAACAAGAAGCTCCAAGACGAGATCGAAAAGTTGCGAAAAGAGCTTTCGGTGGCGAACGAGAAGCTGAAGAACAACCAACGCGGTGCCGAGGAGAATCTGAAGCACCGATTGGAACAGGAAAAGGACCTGCTCCTGCTGGATCAGGATCAGGATCGCGGTGCTTACCAAAAATTGCTGAAAGAGTATCACGAGTTGGAGCAACACGCTGAGCTGTTGGAACAAAAGCTTGCGATGCACGCGCCGGCACATTCTCGTTCTCTCAGCAACGCTTCCAGCAGCAGCGGGCAAATTGTGTCTACAGAGCTTCCTCCCGATGATCAGAATATCGTGAGCTCGTTATATCGCATATTTCGATCCGTTCTTCCGCGTATTGACCGTTCAAGTGACGAAATTTTGTTTCATTTCGAAGGATTTGGGTTACGGATCGGTAAGGTCAACGGCATCCTCTTCGACACCTTATTCGAGAGTGGAGACCATCGATTGGAATCAACAGAGGTCGGATAGTCCACCTGATGGGGAGGTGCAACCGCATAAATCGCTTTCTGAAACCAACGGACCAGCACATGCACCGGTTGATATCGGGCTGGTGCTTAAGCTTCAACAGAAACTGAAGGACGTTGAAAAGGAGAAGGGTAGATTGATTAGGATGGTGGAGGATTTGGAACGCGACAGCCCCGAAGAGAACTCGAGGACACAGGACACGTTCAGGGTAAATCCATCAGTTTTTGAGTTCAGAAGTGAGAATTTGGAAGTTTAGAAATTTCGAAACGTAGAAACCTCAAATGTTAGGAATTTGGGAATTTGGACATTTCAAATCTTAGAAATTTGGAAATTTCAAATGTTAGGAATTTGGAATATGAGAAATTTCTAATCGCAGAAACCTCAAATCTTAGGAATTTGGAATTGTAGAGGACAAAACGAGGCACGGCAAATATTATATTTTCGCGAACAATTGCCTAGCGATATTCGGATGTTTCGTCTGGAGGTTGCCCAGGCCTCGGCATGAGAAGTTCGATGAACGGAGTGCGGGGTCCGGGGGTGCTCTCTCCCGAATGGCCAAAACGCATTTGGTTTGCGGACATTCGATCACGAGCGTTTGCATCAAACGCGTGAACTAAAAGTATCCTCCGCATTCCTTGTGTATTCATTACCTACTCCCCGTTCACGTCCCCAAAGAATATTAGAAATTTCATGAAAATTTACGAATTTAAAAATTTGAGATCGAAAAATTTATCTCTTTAGAAACTAAGAAAACTTGATAATTTTCAACCTCGAAACTTGACGATGAACAACTGAATTGACGATAACAGCTTAAGGAAGTAAAATTGTTTAATTTACAGCTTCAAGAACTAGAAATGGAGAATGCTCAGTTGAAGAAAGATCTGGGATCGTTAAGGAAAAGTGTGACCTCGACAGGCCTATCCGGTGCACAACAGAATCTCATGGGTAATTTTATAATCCACGTAACTAGGGAATTTTTTCATTACATACTCTATCGATTTCTGTAACCTGTTTATCTTTTTTGCTTTCTTTCACGCTGATGTCTTTTTATTTCGCTAGCAGAGCACAATGTTTTTACTTGTTTTACTTCATTTTTATTTTGTTGTATTTCCATTAACCAGCAGGGTGCGGTTATTAACGCGAGCACAGATACAATGTGTATCTACTTTAATTTCTACTCTTCTCTTTATACACGATCCATGCACATTCCCGCTGTGTATATACAATGCTTTATCATCTGTACGATGATGCGTGTCGCACTGCCTTTTTTATGTTACTCTTTATAATATTGTGAGCAATAAAAACACTTTCAGTTGAAAATTGGTCATTTTTCTTTCGCTTGTATCTCTCTTTTTTTTGTTTTAATTCGCACGACCATCCTGGAACAGAATGTGAATGACGGTGAAAAAGCGCGATAAATGATTTCCATTTCAGGACAATTCGATGCTCTTCAAGAAGAACTCGAAAGACGAAGAGAAGAATGTATACAGTTGCACAGCGTGTTAGCGGATAACACGCGAAGAATGAAGAGTTTAGGCTCAAATTATGGCCGTGACGTGGACATCATTAACGAGGACGGGGAACTGGCGTTAGCATTCGAGACACAGAAGAAGATCAACAGGTAAATCGGTAATCGTCACTGGTCGATCGAGGATAAATCAGCATTCGTGTCTAATTGTCTTTTGTCGTTTGTGCATGCTCGTCGATTTTCAGTAGACTTAAGACACAGCAAAAGGCCACCGGAGAGTGAGTTGAGAAGACCATTTTGTCGCGAATAGTTCCAGCTAGATTCATCTAGCGATCTCTCGATCGAGAACATCGAATCACCCTACCGAAATTTACTGACACCAGCCGCTTAAAACACATCTCATTTGTTGATTGTTATTTAGTCGCTAGTCTCGGCAGCGCGATGTTTCGTTTTCGTCCAAAGAGACAACGCGCTTTTACACGTTGACTGTGGCGAAGATGGAATTTTTAAACACAAATTTGAGTATATTCGCTGAGATCAGTCGTATGATTACAATTGCAATTGCAGTACGCGGACCTCTATGTGTACTAGATACTCTACAATCATTGTAAAATGAAATTTCCAAAAAGATACTGCAATATTAAAGGTGTAAACTTGTTAGATCTGTACGCATTATATCGCCACGCGTTACATCTCACCCGTTATGAAATATCACTTTTATTGATTTTACTGTCTGCAACGAATTAATTTGCGGCCTTATATTTATTAGTACAAATGCCATTAAAAATAAAGATTCGTCACTGTATTTTTTAATTACTCGATTAGATTAGATTGAAGACGCCGGTCACCGATAGCCTTCGCAACAGTCAACGCGTCAGGTTAACAATTTTAATTGAGTAGCATACAACGATGAATTAAAATGATTCTTTGGGTTAATTTTTGAAGGCAACTGGAGGACGAGATCCAAATGAAGGAAAAGAGTTGGAGATCACAAAGGGACGAATATCAAGCGGAAGTTGATAGGTTGCAGGAGGAAATTGAGAAACAACAGAAATTGTTGTCCATGAATTTGAGCAAGTCACCGCAGACTCAAACGGAGGCGTACATGCAGCACGAGATCGCCAGGCTAACTTCCGAAAACTTGGTAAAATTTTCATCTATCACACGTGTAGTGAATGAATCATAGCGTGTTATAGTATGTTGGATTAATGTATTGATTTGAACAAAACAGGAATTACAGGAGAAGTACGATAAGATAGCGGAAGAATGCAGAAAGTTCAAGAGACAATGCAAAATACTTGCGAAACGTCTGAAAGATGCAGGCTGTGAGTATAACATAATATGTATCGCATAGAAACAAATGAATGATCTTATCTATAACAAACACTTCGAGTGACTCGTATATTTCTATATATAATTGTTGGTAAAAAAAAAATTTTCTTCTAAATTGGCAAGATATATTAATGGAATGTATTGCTAGAATTATTATCACAGTTTGATATGCTATAGTTGAATGTATACTAAGTACGTTCTTATTGCGTAACAAGCGTTAATAAATATTATTTTCATGAGAACGAATATGTGAGTCACTGTACAATCAAGCGTAGAAATATGAAATGTCGTGCGCTATGAATGTTACATAAAAAGTTATGAAAATTGACATTAAATCGCTGTAATATTTAAATGCTTGCAAAGATGAGGGGGACGATACTAACAATAAGGAACAAAAGGATCGTGCTTTAATGTCGAGAGACGCCGGTGAGTGGTGGTCTAATGTTCGTTCCCATTGCACCGCTCGCAGACCATACTCACCCCCGATCATAAATCGCACCTATTACGAACCGTGATAAAATTTAACGTCTAATAAATTACCGCCTGTTTCGCAGTGCCGTATAGCGCAGAGTCGACAACCGATTCCGCTATAATGTCTTCCACCAGTCATTCTGGCGAAAACGGAAGTAACTTACCGGTCATACGAAAGAAGGAGAGAGATTACGAGGGGATGTTCGAATTTAAGAAAGAAGATATCAACGTGATAATACGTCACCTCGTTATCAGTAAGTTTATTAAATCTAGAATTACACCGTATTCGAAATTCGAGGTAATCCGAAATCTAATTTTTTACGTCCTCCTTGAAATTCTTCTAGATCTGAAACCCAGGGTCGCAGTGACGTTATTACCCGGTCTACCAGCGTACATACTCTTCATGTGTATCAGACACACGGATTGCGTGAACGACGACGAGAAAATTCGATCGCTGCTGACTTGTTACCTGAACGCCGTGAAACGCGTGGTGAAAAAACGCGAGGATTTCGACTCCAGCGTGCTGTGGCTCAGCAACACCTTAAAATTGCTCCACTGTATGAAACAGTATTCCGGGGACAAACCATTCCAGAACGAGAACACACCGAGACAGAACGAACAATGTTTGAGAAATTTCGATCTGGGCGAATACAGGGTGGTTTTGAGCAACGTGGCACTTTGGATCTTCAACAATATCATGACGAATCTTCGAGACAGAATCCAGGCATTAACGGTACCGGCCCTCCTGGAACACGAAGCTATCACGGGACTGAATTCCAATAAACCCGGAAGACCACGATCCTCCTCCATGGGAGAAGAACCAGAGTCCACGCAACAGAAACTTAACAAGCTACTGGACGAACTTACTTCCGTGTATAAGACACTTCAGTACCATGGTGTCGATGCTGAAATCGTTGTACAGTTGTTTAGACAGCTCTTCTATTTCATGTGCGCTAGCGCTTTGAATAATTTGTTGCTGAGAAACGAGCTTTGTCATTGGACAAAGGGCATGCAGATAAGGTTGGTAATTTATAGAAACTTGGGAGTAAGAATATGAAAATCTGGAAACTGTGAATTTGAGAGTTAGGAAATTTGAGAATAGAGAAATTTGGGATTTGGGAAATTTGAGAATTGGCAAATTTGGGATTTGGGAAATTTGGGAATTGAGAAAGTTGGGAATTATAGAATTTTGGAGATTGAGAATTCGAAAATTTTTCAATTACCAAATTTGGAAAGAAAAGTAGAAAATTTAGGAACCGATGATTTGCGAGTTTGAAGTCCTGGGGGAGCTAACCTAGATCTCCATTTCCCTAGGAAAACCTATATTGTATTCAAGTAATCTATACTTCACAACATGAATTTTATTCTTCGTATCACATTTCTTTCTTCAGGTATAACCTGAGCCACTTAGAGCAGTGGGGAAGAGATCGGCGATTAGAGTCAGCGTCAGTAGCTCTTCAACCGATCATACAAGCGGCACATTTGTTGCAAGCTCGAAAAACAGACGACGATGTGGATACCGTATGCGAAATGTGTAACAAATTGACTGCGAATCAAATTGTGAAGATTCTAAATTTGTATACACCCGCGGACGATTTCGAGACCCGTGTGCCGGTTTCGTTCATCAAGAAAGTACAAGAAAAATTGAACGAACGCGGCGGAAACAACGAACAAGTAAGTATTTCGACGTTTGAAAAATACAACTTTTAAAATCGAACAGTTGATCGTAATGAATAATTGTTAATTTTCAGTTGTTAATGGATCTGTTGTACTCGTATCCAATAAGATTCCCGTTCACTCCATCAGACATTCGGCTAGAAGATATTGAAATACCAGAAGTACTTCACCTGCCCATGCTCAAAAAAGTGTAATCATAGCAAATGAGAAATTTAGAGACCCCGCTGCGCATGTAACTTTTAGTTGAGTAACGAGTAATCAAATTCGTATAGCCTATTTATTAAGAAATAACAACAGCAACAAAGAAAACGAAGACGGAGAAAAAGAAAGAACGAAATTAGCTACGCTGATCACATTGGCTAAACAAAATTAGGTAACGCATCGAGCGGGTCATCGAAATCACGTTTTATATATATTTTTTTTTTACTCGAGTAATTTGTATTTAACAAAGTATCATTCCTACCGTTGTCTACGTAAACATCTCGATTTAACGGATTCGTTTCACGAACAACAGATACATACTCTTTCGTTGTTCTTAAATGATTACACGTCAAAGACTTAAGGATGGCGTCGAATATAAGGCTCTGCTGGAGCTTGCAATTCATACATCCGAATTGAACGAAAACGATGTAGAGGTATCTGTGAACGAGAGTGGCGAGATACAGAAAAAAAACAAAGAAACTGCAATGCAATTGTGAAACAAAGTGCCGAATTCTGTATTGCGAAATACAGAAACGTTGTTACAAAAATTTAAAGAGGTTTAAGAAATGCGTTGTTTCTCGATATTGTGTTAGTCTACGGACAGTTGTTGAGGTCAATATATTGCAACTCCAAGCAAGAACTTTATGCATGTAATTGTCGGAAGTCTATTGGAGGTGTACTTAACGTGTACAAAGAAAAAGAAAGGAAAGGCGAGAGATTAATAACGTTACGTTGGGTATAGATTGTATATTTTGTAATACGAGAGAGTATAACATATGCGGTCTGGCGAGTACAGACACTGAAGGCAGAAAATACAAGAGCAAAGAGAAGGAGAGAGAAAGACAGAGGTATATATTGTTATTATAATATAATTTATATGTATTTACAAGCGATTGTATTCTGTGCCATTTTATTAGTAGAATTTAACCAAATTCTGTTTCCTACGTTGATTTGCATTTACGTTCACGCTTTATGAATGCATACGTGTAAAACTTTTCGGAAACGAACTTCTCATAACCCAGAGTGTACAGAAACAACAACCCGTTTACATGATTATACCTTGACTCGATGTGACAAAAATTTATTTGTTCCTACAATGAAAAATAAACGAAAGGTCGTTGATGGAAATCCTTACCATTCAATTGACGGAACTACTTAGTTGCGCTAATGACTCCTAACCTCCAATACCACTGTGAATATAATCTTAAAGAAACATGAGAAATCTTTATTAAAAGTAAAACATTTTATTTGCATTGTATCACAATATTATCGTATAAATTATTGTTGAGTGACAGAACGTTAACTAAATTGAACGCAGTTATTCGTTAGAAATGTGAATGAAGCTGAAGGAAGCAAAAAAGGGTGAGGTATAATTAAATATATAATTGATTCTCTTCGTACAATAATTCAATGTAGAAGAATTACAAAAAATTTTAGGCTATATCGCCGGGATCGTTCGGTGCGCGTATATCATCGATTTTAAGTATCATCTTTACCAATTGCGTGGCTAATAAAATTTGTTGCGTTTTACTTGTCAATGTTTCAACAACATTTTGCACTTTCATATCTGTAACAATAAACAATTATTTAGTTAGTTAGTTTATGTTAGTTACTTTAACGAGTAACAACCTCAAGAAATCCGACTACGTACCTGCAGTGCCACGATTCAAGCAGTCGATACCAAGACATGGGTTGTTATCGAGTATCTGACGAGCTTTTATTTTGGTCAAGGTATCTACTGGAGAAAGACCGGAATTTTCAGCAAGAGCCATAGGAATAGCTTCCAAAGCTTCTGCGAATGCACGGAACGCGTACTGTTCCAAAGTGCTGATCTTATTTGCTTCATCCGCGCATGCTAGAGAACAAGAAATTTCGGCAGCGCCGCCACCATACAAAATCTTCTGGTTCGTAATGACATTGCGAACTGTGCATAAGGCATCGTGAATAGCTCGTTTCGCTTCTTCAATAATCTTGAAAGAAAAAGAAAATTAATTTTATGAGTATGTTCGCTTTCGATGTATATGACGTTGGACATATATGACCACAGGATTCTCTACGAGACGGCTCTATGAGCAAAAGGATTTATATAGTTGTAGCATCAGATAAATGGACTTCAATTAAATTTAGTTTCAATTGAACATCGAATTAAATATCATGAATGCATATTGTTCTTGCAAGGTGTCTGGTCAGTCAGGTATATTGAAATACCGCTGAAATTCTCCTTGCTTCTCACTTTCGTTTAGTAACTTTGAAATCCGGAAAAAATGTGTCACCGCTACCGGGAATCGAACCCGGGACCTCAGCGTTATAAGTCATCGACTCTATGCGCTCACCCATTTTGTCTACTCCGAATATACTACTATTTCTGTTATGCCTTTTAAACCCGGGTCTGCAGAGCCTGTCGATCCCGCAATAAAGAAAATCAATTTCAATTACCATTTTATTTCCACCGCGGATGAAGATAGTGACCGCCCGAGAGTTCTTGCATTCTTCGATGACAAGCATTCGATCCTTGGTTGTACCGAAAGTTAGTTCCCTGACGATGCCTGCATTGCCAAGTTTCTCTGGCGTCAGCTCTTCGAAACGTGGAACGATCCGACCACCGGTGGCGATGGCAATTAGCTGGAAATAATGTTCGCTATTGTTTCACAACATCTTTATTCCCATTCTTATTTCATGTAATCGATGAAAGATATCAAAGCCCTCGGATCTCATAATCTTTTGATCATCAGAGCCACCGAGAAAGAAAGATTACTGACTAATGACTTTACAGAATTTCCATTTATTCTCATAATAGAACACTAATACGAGACATAAGAAAAAATTCTGAAAATCAGAAACAGATATCTTAAACTTTCCCCCTCTTCTATCGCGCTTTGTCGTCATTGGGCAAAGTATGTGTACAATGACGGGAAGTGGAAAACTTACCTCAATTTCTGGGCCACCAACCCACCTGACTGCAGGTAACTCATTTTGAAGGAGAAGATGATTGGCTTCATCATCGAATCCCCATTGACAAATGGCGAGTGTTGCACCAGCATCTTTAATCCTTTTCACCATTTCCGTGAACTTTTCTCGCTCGTAATCACGCAGCGCTCTGTAATCCTCGACAGAAGTAACGTCCAACTTATGTTTCGTTTTTGGCTTAGGTGGTTCAAACGGGCATGTCAAAATTGCCAACTTAACATTCTCCAACCTCTGTAACAATGCATACAATTCTCTATCATATTATGATTTCAAAACATTCACTAAAAAGGAAACAATTATTGTGCCTTCAGCTCTCATAATCCTTTGATCATTGAAGCCACTGCAAAGATCAGATTACTGAATAGCTACTTTTACATGAACTTTTACTTTTTCAAAGACTAATTTGAAAATTAATCAAAGGAATAGCCTTGAGTTCATGAAATGTGGACTATACAATTATTCTGAACCTTTACCCTTCTCTGTTTCTTTTTGTCATCATTAGACACGTTTATATACTAATCTTTATACTAAAAATAGTATTTACCTTAGGCATTTGGGGATGACTGAAGTCCTTGTCAATTACTACACCTCGAACTAAGACAGTATCTTCTAATCTACCACCAACTTTCCCTTCTACCTTTATCAGTTCAAAATTCACATCGCGTGAAACAGGATCTAATACTGCAAATACAGCATTCACAGCTATTTCTGCCATTTGCCTGTGACACTTGTTGATGCTGAAAAAAGTAAAGAAAGTATTGCAAATATGTCATAATTATAAGATTTAAACATAAAATGTGATGATTACATTTTTGAACCAAGACTAGTCATAGCAATTTTAATATATGGCTCTAAGTTTTCTGTGCTGCCCTCAAAATCATCCACAATCTTTTTTAAATGATCCGTTGCACACTTTGCTGCCATTTCAAAACCATCGGCTATTCTAATTGGGTGAATTCCTTTATCTAACAATTGTTCTGCTTGTTCCAAAAGGGCACCAGCTAACACTACAACTCCGGTAGTACCATCTCCAATCTCGTCATCTTGAGATTGAGATAACTGAACCATTAATTTGGCAATTTCATGGTCCACATCCATGTTTTTCAGAATCGTTGCTCCATCATTTGTCACAGTGACGTCTCCATCAGAGCTTACCATCAATTTATCAAGACCTTTAGGTCCCAAGGAGGTTTTAAGAATATTGGCCACATTACGAGCTGCCAAAATATGTGACTGTAATTAAAAGATTAATAACTTATTATACATAATACATTTATAATATCTAACAGGTTGATAACTACTCAAACTTATAGCATCATGCTTACTAGTGCATAAGATCCATTTCCTTATATGGTCAAAACCATTGCCACCAAAATCTCTTAATAAATGCAAATTGTGAGAGAATGAATAAGAATAAATTGTTTCTTAAATTCAATTTAAAGTAGCATTGCATACAATATCAGTTAATATTAGATGAATTTAGGAAAAAAAGCATTATTTTATCGATAATTGCCAAGCCCAAAACGTCGCCATTACTCTTTTCACGTGGTCAATTTTAAAAGTCATTACCAGAAATTCAGAGTGAGTATATCAAACATAATTATGAATAAAACGTATAAACAAAATTATTGCTGATTAAACAATTAGGGGTAATGAATGAAATTATATGAAAATGTAAATTTACCTTAATTGCATTGGTGCCGGTTAAACGTTTTTGTTTCTCCTGATCCCGAAGGATAATGAAAGGCCGTCCATATTCGTCAAAAGCCACAGTACCAGGTATCGCGGTCATTTTGTTGTTTAAATGAACGCGAATATTACTAGTATCTCAACCAAAGTAACGTTTATCCTCACAAACTTACGTTCATTCAACGACAGAATCACACGGCCATTTTGCTTTCAACGCGTTCAACGGATATTCGTAAATACATGCTGCCCTCTATTCCAGAATATTCCACTCTATATATGACCGGCGAAGTGAAAAATATTAGTGGGATAGCTATAAATGGTGGGGAGGCTACTGAAGTTAGCGGAGCTGCGCGTATTGAGTATGATCTTATGTTGAACGAATAATATATTTGTTATAGAAAAATATGCTTCATGAAATACTTTTTTAACTAATCCTTCTGTATGATATCATATTGTGCCTTCCCATTATCTCATTTCTATAAAATAGCACTTTGTCTTGTGGTAGTTCTATATCTTTCTCATGGTAAAATTTGTACGACTGTACATAATTGCCCTTATACAAAAGCGGATTCAGTAGGAAAAATAGTTGCCTATTTGTAAACATCGAATAGAGTAAGTGATACTTACATAATTAACATGTATTTCGAACAAAATTCTTTAAATAACAGATACTTCTTTCTTGGTTTTTAACAGTGTTTGGATAGAGAGTGTACCGTGTATTTATTTCTTAACCTATCACACAATTATTCTTGATTTTCATTGAGTTTGTCCTTTTGGTCTTATAATAAATCATATTAAATCGAGAGCGTTTCAGTTACTACTTATGCAGCAACCATACAATTTTCTGTCAATTTGTATTTATTCAACAGGTTCAACATGACAGGTACAACTACAACAGAAAAGTCAAGTAATAATCCATTAGAACAGTTTGTTCTACTCGCAAAAACTGCTAAAGGTGCAGCTGCAATAGAACTTATAAGACAAGCTGTAGAAACACCAGGAGTTCATGTCTTTGGGGAATTATTGGATATGCCCAATATTAAGGAATTAGCAAATGGACCGTATGTTCAATATTGGAATACTTTGAATTTGTTTGCTTACGGCACGTACAAAGAGTACTTGGAAAATAAAGAAAAGGTTCTAGAATTAACTCCGGTTCAAAAGAAAAAGCTCCAGCACCTAACAATCGTTACATTAGCCACAAAGTCTAGATGTATACCATATTCTATATTGTTGGAGGAGCTGGATATAAAAAATGTTAGAGATTTAGAGGATTTAATAATTGAAGCTATTTATGCAGATATCATACATGGTAAATTAGATCAAAAAAATTCACAATTAGAGGTTGATTATGCCGGTTTAGGGCGTGATGTTAGGCCTGGGGATACTGGTGTGGTGGCAGAAACTTTAACTGCTTGGGGTCAAGCTTGTGGCTCTGTGTTGGCATGTATCGAGCAACAAGTTGCGATAGCCAATGTTGAAAAGCTGGCAGCATTTTATCACAAGGAGTCTGTACAGAGAGATGTAAGTTTTTTTATTTATGGAAGTACCAGAAAAAGGAAAACTTTGTACTAAAATACTTGAATCTTTTAAGATTGCCAATATAAAGAAGTCCCTGGCTGCACATGCTGGAGGAGGTGGTGTACAGGAGGCAGACATAGCAGGTGGTAGTTCGGGAGCAGGAGGAAGCGAATCTGGTAGAGAAGCATTATCGGTACCACCAGATCCAAAGAAGAAGCAACAAAAGGTCAAAGGTATTAAAGGCAGTGGTAAGTTCTGGAAGACATAAATACAGTCATATTTTATCGTGTGAAATGTATCTCATCGATGACAGTTCTGAAGAACCTTGCAATCCTACATTAATGTAAACTGCGATAAATAATGGCCCACATGTTTATTGCGAACAAAAGAAGGTTCATTGCCATGATACGGCATCTCATATAAATTCTAAAGAAATTAAGTTTTAGTTTAAACAAAGAGAGTTTTTGTAAATATTGTTGTGTTTGTTTAATGATAGTATATGTTTACATGAACATTTTGTTACGTTCGATTTATAAATTTTTTCGAAATCATTGCTTATGTTAAATGTTAGAACGAGAAAAGAAAAGTGGGAAAAGGGTAATACACGAACGAATTTATTCATTAAATTGTATTTAAAATCTAATAAAAGTTAACAAGTACATGGAAATATCGAAGTAGCGTAGATCTATAGCAAACGAAAACAAAAATCCATAAATACATAATAAGTGCATTAGTTAGGTCCTACCTTTCGAATCGGTATGATTATCACTAGATTCAATATTTCATAAAATGAGATATACAATCATTCAAAGATTTTATATTCAAAATTAAGTGTTCGTTATTGTTAAACAATGTACGACCATCTGAGCATAAAGTAGACTTTTCATTATTAAATTGCACTTTTAACATTAGCTGAGCTTACAAAGATCATTGAAGAACAAAAAAGAACTACGTTCGAGTTGATCAGATCGTTATAAATACGAGCTCAAATTCAACTCGAATGCCGTCTAATTGTTTATCAAAGTAGTTAGATGTAAAAAAAAGAAAAGAATAATGGAATGAACCGTATTACGATGATGGTGAACATATTGTGATTGTCTTCACATCGAGAATTCTATGATACCGAAACTTTTCTTACAAGAGAAACTAGTACTTTTATAATGAATAAGCTTTCGAATTTTGTAAGCGTAGCGTGTACGAGAGTTTTTTAGTCAAACCAAAGATTTTATACGTATTTTGCGTTGTAAGGTGTGAATGATACCGAGGCCGGGTTCGTCAACTACAATACAGGGTATTCGTCTGAACGGTCGCCATAATTTTTGAGACACTTCCGGTTGTCTAATTTTCCCGAAATTCCAAACTTCTGAAATTGTGATCGTAGAAAAATCTCAGAGCCCCAAAGTACGAAAATTCCAAGTTTAAAAATGTTAAAATTCCAAAATTCCAAAATTCCAAAATTTCTAAGTTTCCTAGTTTAAAAATTTCAAACTCCCGAAGTCTCCAACTTGAAAAAAATATCGAAGCCCCAAAGTCTTCAAATTTGAAATTCTAATGTTCCAGACTTCCTAAATTCGAATGTTTCAAACTTCAAAATTCTCGAAAGTCCAAAACTCCCAAATTTCCAAAATTCTGAATTCCCAAAGTGTTCAGAAAATGGTGACGACCGTTAAGCCAAACACCCCGTACAAGCAAGTCTGATCGATTAGTTGTTGCAGTGAATCGAATATTTGTATTTGTATCTGTTATATCGCCGTGAACGAACGGTGGGTCCAGTGTGATGAATTGTTTGCACGTGTCTCAAAAACGTGTCTCAGTATTAATCTCATCGTTTGCGTTAACTTCGTATGGTCTGCTTTTGATTTTATTTTCTTTTTTTTTTCTCTTAAAGACGATACCTAGTGATGAGGCGGTATAAAGACGAAAACAAAGTGTAACTAGTCGAATCGATGATTGTTAAAGGAAGGTAACGATGCGTTTAGGTGAAATGTAACGGTATATGAACACGATACACGTTGCTTAGTGAACAAGAAAATGTCAGACGGATTACAAAGCGTTGTAATTGCTAATGGAATAAAAAGATCATTTATTTTAGCGAGGCTTTTCTATTTCTCTGCACCCTTTAACGCCTGTCCTTTGCGTCACATGGTTACGGCTCTACATTTAGATTATTTAGATCTCGTTAGGCTTGTATAGTGTTCTCCTTTCGTAGATAGTACAGGGTGCCTCAAAAACTGTGAGACAAACAGTTCAATCGTCGTTCGACATTTTGTATCACCATTTTTGGATCACTCTGTATATTCGCCAGTTTTAGGTAGATTACACGTCGACAATCGTGCAAGTTCGATTAGAAATCCCACCGTTGTACAGTTTAATTGGTAGAAAAGCTTCTATTTTTTTTTAATTTGGAAGGTGATATTCAGCTTTGAGAAGTAAGTGAAAAATGGAACACGCCGTAGTTTCAATCATACCAATTTAATGGCGACTAATTTTTCGTGTTTAGTGTAATTCAATGTGTATTGAGGGACCAGTCACAAATGATACGCCTAATCGGGATTTTCAGGATCTACTAACCCGGTAAAGCACCACGAACTGAGTGATGAGCCAAATTGAGAAGTTCAGCTTTAGGTGAAACCTCGTGGCATATCACCATCTCGATCGGATTCTGTCTGTCTGTCTGTGTCTGTCTGTCTATCTGTCTGTCTACACCGCTAACGAACGGCGCATCGTTTTTTCTCTGTAAAGCTTTTTTTTTGTACTTTTTGAGAAATAAAACAGATTTGACAAACATCGTACAATTATTGTGAGATGCACCTAGTGGAAATCATAATAGCACCACGGTATTTATATAAAGACGTTTGAATATCTTCTTATTCGGCTAAGGAGTACCACTTGGATCTGATAATCGTAAGTAATTTATATTTTGTATATAATAGAACATTATTTTAGTCGACTATAAGTTAATCAACTTAAACTGTATATCGTGCTACGAGCGAATTTGTTTTATAATTAAAAAATTAGAATTACTGAAAATTTTAAGGGTTCAGGACTTTTCGAAAATGATCATTTTTGGAACTCGGTGAAACATTCTTTGTTTAAAACCTGACAATTAAAATGTTCAAAAATTGTATAACGTGTTGGAAAGAAAACTCATTGACAAATAATTTCACGATTCATTTTATTTTTACTCGATTCATCATCTTCCTTGTTGCATTAATATCATTCGTTCATTTTAACGGATACATCGCAATACCACACGCATTGTGTCTTTCTAACTTATCGCTCGTACGTATTTAAAATATGCTTAGATTATAACGGTTCGTGATAATTAGATTTAAACAATTCTCTTAACGCCGCCATTGCATTGTGTCTCGTTATCATACGTCGCGTTGCGCTTCCTTCGTCTCGTTTCGAAGTTTAATAATCTTTCGCAGAATGATTTACGTCTAAATTGGTTCCGTATGAACTAACATCTCCGTTTCATGCGTTAGATATCACTTAATATGTACAATCGTATAGTTTCGAATATTTACACGCGGATCGAACGCGTTACCGTTCGAGAACGATCAATTATTTTCCTTATCACGATGTTTTTTAACCTTAAACACCTTAATCACCCTTGGACTCGTTTCATTTAACCACGCATTACTTTCAAAATTAAATTAATCGTTGGTTAAAACTAGAAATCACGATAATCTCGTTGAACAAGGTTTACTCGTTGTTTTAATACAAAACTGCGAAAGAACAGAATTATTGCGTGCCAAACAATGGATGACCGGGCTCATTTGTATCCAAAGTCAGGCCGAAACTATCAATTTTAATTCCATAAAAATGAAAAAAGTTTTATAAATCGGATGACCTATAAAGTCGTTGTTTAACACGTTCGCTGCGGATTGAGAACCATGGAAACGAGTAACAGCAATATTTATAATATAATTAATACTCGCATTCGATTCGTAATATGCGAACGTTTATCTCGGGTCTCGAAAATTTTACTAGCGACCCTGTTAATATACAGCGAATGTGTTAACAACAAATTAGTAATTAGAATTAATTGGTAGTCTATCATTATCTCTATCAAGAAATCGGCTAAATATACGGATCAGAGGATATGTTTATCGCGTTATTGCGACTCTACGAAACGAATGTACAACCCTTAATGTATACACGCGCATTACCTACAGTCGGGGGAGGCGATATAGCGTGGCTGTAAAGTGGGTCAATCGTGAAAATCATTTTCGAATTCCAAAAGTACGGGAATCTGGCAGTTTGAAACTTTGGTAATTTCGGGGTCTTGGATTTGTGGAATCTTTTGACCTTTTGTTAAATTTAGTATTATGGAATTTTTTGCTCTTGAAAATTTCACATTTCGGGAATTAAAAATTTTGGACGTTTAGAACTTCGGAACTTCGATACTTTGGGAGTTTAAGGTTTCGGAGTTTCAAATATTCGGAATTTTGAGATCTCGAGATTGACGCTATGAGATTACGGAATTTTGCAATCTTTGAATATTGAAATCGCGAAATTATGGAATTTTGAAATTTCGAACTTTTTACGCTTTGGGATTTTGGGATGTTTGAGTTCTGGAACTTTGGTCCCTGTTTAGCGAACTTCACTGACCGCATTAATTTATAACGACGCTATACCACTTCCAGCAACTATACCTCAATCTCGATAGAATGATCGTGTCACTTTATTCCGTACAAAGCCGATCGCGTTACAATAAAATTCGAATGGCTAGACATTACGAGAAGACGACTGATCGATACGCGTTGTTCGCGTTTCAATTCTACTTGTAGCAATTCCTATAGTCTGCAGAGAAGAAGATTCGAAAAGAAGAGAAAACGTGTTTAAAGATCAACGTTCGTATATGGATACGTTGACAAGACTTTAAGCGAATCGTAAATAGTTTCGAACGTGCACAACTTTTCTTGGCTAATTTATATTCTTGTTTTATGTACTATTTACACGATGAAATGTATGTACAGAAAAATCGATGAACGATACCGATCGAATAATTATCGTTCTCTCGTGTTTCTTGGTTTTCTTTTACAAAAATTCTGATCGTTGTTAAAAGATCATCTCGTGTGAACGCAAATTCTTAATATTTGGCAAGGATCTCGGCTACGGAAATACTTTTTACATAATAACGAATCAGACTAAATCGATATTTACAATTAGTTAACTTGATGAACGGTTCGCGTGCATAGATTATGAAATACGGTATTATGGTGTATGTACAAAAGAGATTTATGCAATTACACGTGGTTATTATACGAATTACGCTATGATCACAGAAGAAACCAGAGCAGTATTTCAAACGCGACTTAACAATTAATTGCAAATGGTGATCACGTATCACTGTATAATCTTGTGTATCCAGCGTCTATGACGTTCTGTTTAATTTCCGATAAATTATCAAGTACCGGCCGAATTATCTTGATCGAATTTAGTTTGTAAAATTCTTTCAAAAGAAATTTTATCGCCTGTACGTTCGTGGACGCGGTAGACTTCTTTGGAGAATATGGCGACATAGAAAGGAACCCCTCACTCGATTTTTGCCAAGAAATTTTCTAATTTTAATACATCGTAAATTAGGAAACTTAAGAAATTTGTAATTTTGTAATTTGGGAACATGGGAAAGTGGAAATTTTGGAAGTTGGAGTCTTAGAAAATTTAAAATATAGTGAAAGTAGAAAACTCGTGAAATTGAAATTTGAAATTTGGAAATCGAGAAATTTGTAAAATTAAAGAATTTTTGAATTTAGGAATTTAGATATTGGTAATTTGGAGATATGAATTTTTGCAAACTTAGCAAGCGGTGGGAAGTTTCTCATTTTTCTTTCTCCAAAAGAAGCCTAAGTTGCACTCATCGCAAACGAGGCTCAGCTTCGCACCTGACGCTCGACACCACAACTTACGCAATTTTTTAACCTCACATTCACCTTAGAACCATAAAACTCTTAACCTCCCTGACCCAGTACCATCGATAGAAATTTCGTTGCATATAAATAGTCCTAACTTTCAAGACATTTTACAACTATTACCTTAACTAACTAGTCCACCCCCATTTTACTATGCATATTCGATACATCCTCTTAGAATGCATACTACATCGATTCTCTTACGCCAACGTTTTCAATCTCTATCATTAGAGAGTGAAATTTAACTATCATTATCAAATTCTGAATACTCGAATTTCATACCGCAAGTTTCGAGATTCATAATTTTATCGGCCACGCGTTGTTTCAATATGTCGGGTCAGAAGGGTTAAACATTGTTCGAAGCATACCTGCGATCATCAAAGCATATCGCGATATTCGCCAACAGCTCCAAGTATGTTCAGTCGTATTTACAAAATATTATCGATATTTTTGCGACATCCGTTCAAACTATTACGGGTTTCTTCGAGATTGGCTTCAGATTCGCGGACAAAATGTCGGCTTCTTCAGGGGCCATTTGCTATAACGGAACGTCGCTCTGGTTTACTGGTCCGTTTCCTATTCTCGCGTTGTTGTTCAATTGTTTCGTTGTGGCGGTATTCTCGTTCGAGTCCTTGCTCGAGACGATGGCATTCGAATCCTTCTCGTTGGTGCCGGAAGTCTGGGTAGATCGTGAAACTACCGTCGGTGGTGGCTTTCCGTTCTTTCGGTCTTTTACTTCCAGCTCGTAGTCTGCGAAATAATTGTTTTGCTATCAACATCTTTCTTATTAATGTCTAAAAATTGAGTGTACTATGTTACTATGAAGTTCAACATTTTTATGTGACCAAATAATTCTGCTACTTATTAGACACACAGTACAGTAGTACACTCGTGTCATGTTTGCTACATATTCAATTTTGGCTGATGCTACATTTTAAAATTTCTTACAGAAATTTGTTAGCATATCTCATCAAGATATTCCTAAAATTTGTAAATGCAATTTTCATTTTTTCGGGATAATTGCTGTATTGTTTAAAATATAATAATTGTAATACACACACGTGGAACGTTACCATAAGATAAATATCATACATATACACAAGAATATGTGATAGGGGAACAGAATTTCTTGCTTCAATTAAACTCGAACATTCGATCTGATACTGAAAGAACATTAAGAAGCATGCACAGAGGAGTTTTGAATTTTGCTAAAGCTCTTTTTGTGGCAAACATCTTTATCAAAGAACCGTTTTAAACAGATGTTTGCCCGCAGCAACTGTACGCAGATTAGAAACGTGAAATTGTCAGTTTTTGTCGGGGCGTTTAATTAAAAGCTTCGGTTTTACGCGAGAATACGTGCTGATAAGAACGCGAGCTCGAAATTACGTAAGTAAGCACCTTCAATTAAAAGGTGTTCCGAGTTCCGTTCAGAATTATCAAACTACAACTACGTCTCCTTTGAGAGTCCTTCAGTTAAACTATGCGAACATATATGTTCCGATTTATGCGAGCCTCGTAGTTCCTAAATTAAACTATCGAACTTCTAAATTTGTATAACCCCGGATTTTTATGTTCACAAATTCCTGATCCCCGCGTTTTTCGCGCTTGAACGTTAAGTGTGCCACGAGTGTTGCTCGATGCAGCACGAGTTGAAATATTCGATTAGAAATGGCATCGGATAGTCATCAGAAATGTCAGATCATGTTACTTACATTCGCTTTGAGTCGAACAATCAATGGTAGTGATGATGTGCTTCTTGACGGCTTTATTTTGATCGCAGGTAGCCGCTGTTAAAGTTATCGGTGCTATCATACTGGAAGCATTGGTAGCGGTAACAGCTGAACTCTTCGTGGTGCTGTATCTGGCTGGCATCATGCTCTGACGCACGTTCCTCTCAGGTCGTATTAAAATGATATATAACTGGTGACAATAACAATCGAACATCAAAGACCGAACATTCATTTCGATGTACATATACTGTTTCAGCGAATTGGATCCTTTCGAGCGAATCACATACCTTTGGACTGAAGAGACACGCTATAGTAACCGACGCCGAGAGACTTATAGTTACTGACATTGAGGTGATTCTCAGAGCCACATTGTTCCCTGTACCGAAATACAATGGCACAAAGGCTAACCAAATGACGCATGTGGTGTACATTGTGAAACCTACGCAAAAATCAACGATTCATTATTCGGGACAAACATACATAAAAATGTTGTACATATTTTTTCAAGAATGGAAATCAGAACAAAAAACTGTCAAATATGTTGATCAAATCTCTTAATTTTCTAATTTTGCCATCTTCTGCTCTACAAATGTTTAATCCGAATAAAAAAATTCCACTTTTCTTCAATTCATCATTTTAACTTTGAAAGATCATGAAACTGATATTTTGTTCACGTTATCTGTCTTCCATTATGTATCAATTTATTGATGAACTTAATTAATAGTAAAATTATATTATATATTCTATTATAAAAAGTCCGTACAATACCGGTATAAAATTCCACTAAAAAATTACAAGCTTCCAAATCGATGAATCTTTCGAACGAACCGCGACAAAATTTTGACTTTCGAAACTTTTCGAAAATACGTATAAAATCTGTGCTGCCACCGACAGGATCGTTTATGGGATAGTATTCCGCGTTCCCGAGTTCAATGGATGTTCGCGGTACTTTAATTCCTCGACATAAAAGGGGAAGCTTAAAGAAGGTTTAACTCGCGCAAGATCGAAATGCCTCGGGCACAATGGACGTCGGAAGTGTTGGGCTTGAAAATTTTCGACAAAACTCGTTGCATCGATGTTGCACGGCTCACCGATATGTTTGCTCTCGTTGAATGCTTCCGGGATTTTTCTGGTGAGCACCGCGTACACCGTGCACACCACGATCAGCATAATCGGATAGGCGAAGGCGATCATGTAACTGGCATCCACGTAGCTGTTGCAGACAAGCAAGTTGTCTTCTCTGGTCGGGTAATGGTGCATGGCCCTAGCCGGATCGATTATCATCCACACGCCGTTAATTAGGATCTGCACGAACACCAGACCCGAGCATATGATCAGCTGCGAGCGCGGCGATATAAAAGATGGCCGCTTCGCGCTGTGCTTGCTCGCGTTGAAGATCCTCGATATTCGATTCGTCTTTGTTAACAGCGCCGCGTACACCACGGTGAAGCAAAAACCTGCTGCGAATCTGGCAAAAATTGTGATCGGTCAATGATTGATGTTATTGTTTTTTTGGTAATTGATTAGTTTTGGCTGTTTAGGAACACACTGGGTTGATCTTTTTGAAGATACTTCAGCTATTTGTGATGGGATTTGAGAGGTGCGCGGACGCGTGGAAAGTTAGGATGTTTGGAATATTTGAGACTTGATCATATGAAGGATTGGGGGTATGAACATTTAGGAAGTTAGAAATTTCGGAGTTAGGTGGTTTGGACAATTTGAAAATTTCAAAATTTCAGAGTTTGTAGTTTAGGAAGTTTGGTGTTCAGATTCGGTGATTCGAAAATTTAGGACTTTGAGAATTTGAGACGATAGAAATTTAGGATATAGGGATTGTGGAATTTTAGAATTTGAGAGTTCAGTAATTCGAGAAATTGTGGATTTGGACCTTGAAAATTGAAAAACGTCAGAGTTTGCAAACACGGAAATTCGAGGACCCAGAAATTTGAAAATTTGCAAATCTGAAAAACTCCGGAATTTGGATATTTTGAAATTTGAGAGTTCAGGAAATCGCAACCTGCGAATCTGAAACTGTAGAAATTTCAGATTTCTGTGAGAACTGTGATGTTCTCGAACGTTCAAGTTATTCATTAATGCCCGGAAGTGAACACCTTAAAGTCTACAACGAACCTCCACCCGAAGCAAAAAGTATGCATCTTCATTCATATTTATCAAGGAATTCTTTCAGCTGCATACCTCATGACGTTGCACTAAAAGTAGCAATATACAAACGAGGCAAAAAGTGTACCGATTCATTCATATTTAACAGCGGCTTATTTCCTAGAATCGATTCGTAGAATACACTAGCATATATTACGACGTTCGTTTAGAATCAGACGGTAGAGAAAATGGTAGACACGTCGATACAAAATACGTGGACGTTTAAGTGATTGAAAGCAGGTGCAACGTTACGTCTAATGGATTCGCTGTTCCACTTTATATTCTTCTTTTGATTCCCTGCAATTGAATCGGCCGTAATTCACTTCCCGATGAAATTTCGTCCCCGACTTTATCAGCTTTGCGTCGATCGATCATGCACTGTGTTACCACTTAATATCCTCGCAGTCTGGGTCGTCTCGTTTCGCGGTGAAATTGGATTTTCCTCGGTGGCCCCCTCGACGCTGTGAGCAACTCTTGCCAAAGAAAAATGGCCGGACACCGTGTTGCATGCCTTTCATCTCTTACCTTTGGATGCCGCAAACGATGTCCGTTGGTCTCAGCACCAAGGCAAACGTAACGAGATAACAGAGCAGGATCCCGGACAACAGGACGTACGACAATTCGCGACCGGATGCACGGACTACCGGGGTGTCGTTGTGTTTCAGAAACACCCCACACACGAACAGCGTTATCTATTGCACAGATATAAATACTTATGTAGCGTTGTTCTAACGACGGGATACTAGAAATTCCTCGCTTCCATTGTTTATAGTAATACACTCTAAGTCGTATTTCATCCGAGTTGTAATTTAGTTCTACAGGGTGTCCCACAATTACTGCCCGAGCCGGAAAGGGGTAATAGATGGGGCTATTCTGAACAACTTTTTCCTTTGCAGAAATATTGGATGAGGCTACATTTTTAAATTATTTCGGAAAAACATTGACCAATCAGAGCGCGAGAATTGCGCGCGCTCAGGGGCGGAAGAGCAGGCACGAGAACAGTTGGCCGATCCGTTGAGTTACCATCGCGATACCCATATGTTTGTTTACGGCGACGGGCAATGTTTTTCTTTAATAATTTAAAAATGAAGCCTCATACAATATTTTTGGAGACGAAAAAGTTGTTCAGAATAGCCCCACCTATCACCGCTTTCCGGCTCGGACAGTAATTGTGGAACACCCTGTATACTAACTATGCACTCGAAGGTGCAAATTTTCACTAGTATTGTATAGCAACTCTAAAACATTTTGGTCGAAAAGTTTGATGTATTTTTTTGAAGCGATTATCCCCCTAATATTAATTGCCACCATCGGCTGTTTCATTATGTTTGTACATCATATGTGCAGTACTACTGATTTATTTAAAAATACCCATAAATTGCTATCAGTTACTTTTCGACTGCAAAAGGTTAACCTCGTGTCGTTCATGTCAAAGATATTATACATTTTGTTTAACTGTTTCTTTGTTGCCGTGATATTGATTGAATAATATTTTATGATACAGGGTGTTTCACTTATGTGAAATTTCTGATGGAAGTTAACATAATTTCTGGACATACAATGATGATTAAGGACATTTTATAATTAAAATTCCTTATTATATAAATAAACTCTATTAACTCCACTAATAATTTCAAATTCGACTTGATAAAAGTTAATTGCTAACTCGATGACACAAATAAAAAAGTTTGTTCGATCGATTACCCTCGCTTTTTATTGCATATAATTTCGAATACTTCAGAATTGAAGAACGCTATTTGCTTTTATGATCTGTTGAAGTTGTGAAACGTTCAGATCGATAATGCAGTTGTTCATTGCAGCAGTGACAAGCAATTTCGCCGGTTGTCGGGGGTGATTTTATGTTTCACGGTCAAAATTATTATAGGATCATTAAGTAGTTAAGTCGTAATCGTTTCATCGCAAGTATCGAATATTCTACTTTAATTGTGCTGCTAACATACTTTCCTTGTTCTCGTAAACAAACTTACAATATTTTCTTTTCTTAGACTACGTATCTCATCATTTTTATCGTTTTTACAAGTTGTAAATAGCTGTTATGTGCCGTAATTACTGGTCGGTGAATGTTTATGATACATGAAAAAGTGTAAAGTACACATAATTCACGTAACCTATGCTCGTTAACGGGTCTAACAGTAGAAATGGTCTTTTTCTAGTTTTCTTTTGTATGTCTGTTGCAAGTTATGAGTTTCTGTTTGTTGAATGTTACACATATACATATTTACCATCATTCCCACGGCGGAGAAAGACATTGCTCCTATCGCCCAACCACTTTCTGGTCGCAGAAATTCCTCGGGGATATCACGACAAGTTGAATGTGTTTCGTCTGGTACGGTGCCTTGGCGGCAAGGAATGCACTGGGTTTCGTCCTTTGGATGTCGTATCTACATAAAACATGATTGAAACACGTACAAACCTTGTAAAGCCAAACAAACATTTGTACCCGCTATCAAAGCGAAACATATGTATATTTTATCAAGATATGTGTTCATAAATTCTTAGAAAAATATACTTTCCTCTATAACTCCAAATATTTTTATTTCAAGGTTCCTACATTTTTACATCCATAAATTTCCGAATTCCAACATCTTTAGATCTATAAATTTCTAAATTCTTGCATTTTTTGATTTATAAGGTTGCAAATTTCAATATCGTTAGATTTATAAATTTTGCAAAATTCCCACATTTTTTAATCTGTGAATCCGCAGGTTGCAACATCTTTTAATCTATGAATCATCAGGTTTCTATATTTTTAGATCCGTACCCTCAAAAATCTCTGCATCCTGTGACCTCTAGTTCTCTAGATACCTACATCTCCAAGTATTTAAGTTCATAAATGCTAGATCACAAGATTGCTCCATTTCTATACTTCGAAATATCTTATATACATTCAAGTTTCTATATTACCAGATTCTCATATGTCCACATTCATGTATTTTCAAATACCTATATTTATACATAGATCTCCACAATATTCGGACTGCCACGAAGTGGAAACGCTTCCGGGGGTGGTCGACGAAAACCCGATTCTATATAATTTGCAGAGGAACTCCGAAATCCGTTATATTTAACGGGCTCGATTATACCGCCGTAAGCGTAGAAAAATTCGCGCGGTCGTGCACAAACGAAACAAGATTTTCCACGATTTCCCTGTACGAACATTTCAATAAAATTGCCAGGCAGCCGTAACGTTGTTTCGAAACCCGTTCCCGACAAAGCGCCGCGTGCTTCTCTAATAAAGAGCAACATTTCAACAACAATTTAATACGAAACGTTGTCTCGCAAAATATTATCGAATCGGTCATAATATCGGGGGCGAAGGGGTTGAAGCAAAAGGAAAGTCGATTTCTGCCGATGGATTCAACTCGGAGAAATATTCTTTGCCGGAAGATCGGGTGTTCGAATGCGATCACAAACCTGATATTGAGTGCAGTTGAAGCAGTGCCAACAGCATCTCTCGCCTTCCACGTATTTCTTTGCTTGGCCGACTTCGCAGGGCAGAGAGCAGACGCTTTCGGGCGGCTGAGGATGTCCAAGTTTAAATTGGATTTCTGCAAGGAATATGCGAATAGGTAGCACCGTTGACGTCCAATTTTATGGAATACCGTCGCGGCGGCTTATTGCAAAACGGTCCAACAGCTTACCGGACATATTCAGCCGTAATTCACCCTCCAAGTATTTACCGACTCGTATCCACTTGTACTTGCCCGGCTCTATTTGCTTGAAGTGGATGATGTTGTATCTCGCCGGACCGTCCCCGTTTTTGTCAAACTTGAACTTGTCCCCGCTCAGACCTTTAAATTTTCATTCGAGTGAGCCCAGGCCCGTCGACGACGAGCATAATCGCTTTTACCAGCGCGTCGCTTTACCTTCGAAATCCACCTTTCTCAAGTATTTCAACAACTCGGTGCCTTTGGTTGGTTTCATCGCGTCACAGAGTCCCGGTTTGCCGAAGCAGAGATCCCTGTGCATGTCTCTGGGATACGAATCGTTATTAATATTTGCTTTATCGACGGCGAACGTCTTTTTTTTTTTGTCTTACCGAAACGCGTAAGCGAACGCCATTACCGCGTCCGACACGAACTGCAGCTGATCCTCGAACGCGGTGTTCTGTTTCGTTAAACGCTCCTTCGTTGTGCACGGTTTCGTGTACTTCTGGTTGTACGGGGTCCTGGACGCGTTCGGGTACCTACACTGGAAGTGGTCCTCCCAGAACTCTGTAATTATTTAGGGATTAAATTTGATCGTGAACCGGAGCGATCGGCTGCGTTCGTTCTGGTCCGATATTGATTTTCGAACTGGTTTATTCATTTTTTAGTGGTGTTAGTAACTGAATCTTTCGATCTATAATATTCATTTATTGCTGGGATAATAAAAGCGGTGTTGAAATTATAGTCTTTGTCGAAAAATATTTTTCACACCACCGATTGTGAAGCAGCCTGTATGCCCAAAAAAATTATACCCTTGAAAAAATGATCGTTATTTAGTTTTCTTAATATTATTGTAGAAATATATATTAATATTACTATATAACTATATTGTAAAATCATTAAACTTACACGTGAGTAATTTTTTTTAATTTATTTGTACGACATACGTATTTGTATATGTTATACCCCTCGATCATAAAATGTACGTGTTGTTTAACTTTTTATATGGGATTACTTCTCCCAAAGAAAATTACCGTAACTTTTTCTATATAAATTCCCTCGGAAGATAAAATCGTATGGTCTATTTTTTGTTATACGAAAAGTGGTAGTTTTTAATGAAATTTTGACATAGGACGACGTCGAAACATCGCCGTTGATGATTAGAGAAGTTCAGATTGGCGAAGTTGAAGAGCTCGAGTGTTTCAGTTATTCGCTTACCAACGAACCACGGATTCCTTCGGTTGTTCTCGACGGTCAGATTCAGAAAGTACTCTTCGAAACCCTTGACAGGATTGGCTTGAGGTTGAACCGATAGTGTGCCCTCAACTTCTGGCTCGTTACCGTTACTAACTAACCCTCTGGCACTCCATCCGTCGCTGCCGATCCACGAAAATGCACCGGTTGCATTGCAACGTCTAACTGCTCTCATAACTCCGGCAACTTCTTGATCCGATCCGAATATGATACATCCTTGACAGATAAACGATAGATGTTATTTTACGATATCGGATTATCGTCGTTCTCATTTCGTTTCGGCTGCAAGTTATCGGCGTGTCAATTGTTCACGAGTAATAATAGGAAACTTCCGTGCAACAGGGAATTTTGGTATATCGCGGAACTTGCTTCGATATTTGGGAACGGCAAATTGAGGTATCAGATGGAAGAGTGGAAGATCGTTAGTAGTTAGTGTTGGATAACCCGAGTGTTTGCCCCGAACTCTGTTAGAGGGTCGATTCAAATTTGATAGTCAGCAAATTTTCGTTTTTCCACGTTAATAGATTTCCAAGTTCCTAATTCTCCAAATTATTAAATCCCTAAATTCCTAGAACTTCAAATTTCCAAGTTTCTAAATTTCCACATCACTACATTCCCAAATTTCCAAATTTCCAAATTTCCAAATTCCTAAATTCCTAAATTTTCAAATTCTCAAAATTCCCAAACTTCCTAAATTTTCAAAATTCGTGAATTCCCAAGTTCCTAACTACTCAAATTCTCAAAATGCCTAATTTACCAAATTCACATAATTCCCAAAATTCCAAAATTCCTAAATTCTCAAATTCCTAAATTTTCAAAATTCTTAAATTTACAAGTTCCCCAAATTAAAAAATTCTTAAATCCCTAAATCTCACAAATTTTGTAAGTCCCAAGATCACCAAGTTTCCGAATATACAAATCTTGAAATTTTTTGAAATCAAATCTTCAATTCTCAATTATCCTAAATCCTCAGAACCTTAAACTTCTAACCCCCAAATCCCCATACCACAAACTCCAAAATTCTGAAATCGTCAAACTCCTAGAACCCGAAAAATTTGACTTTTCAATGTGACCTATTATTCAAGCGGAGAAATAACCTCGCGAATAAATCTTCGAAAGAAGTTCACTTCCTTTCGACACATTTTACGAAGGAACATTTCATTTCCTCGGCATGGAAATAGCTATTTATACCGGACGATCACTTTTATTCATCTAATTTCCGTCTGGTAAAAAATTGTATCGAGCACAAAGGGATGTACCGTTTCATTTACTTCGCGGATATCATAAACTCTCTCGTTTACAGCGTCTAAAGCTTTAAAACGTCCCGAAGGGTGAAAGTTGACAGGAATGTATAGTTCACAGAAGAAACTTCATTGTTCCTTGGAAATCTAAAGGTACAGCGGAACTTCTCCCAGAACGCTGGAATTCAATTTAATGCAATTGTTGTGCACTTTCTTTCATTGTTTTTAATGCTACCTCTCGCCTGTATATAAAGACTCGGGCGTCTTAATTAATTTCTCTTAGAAAGCCAGTTCATGTTTCGTTGAATCGAAACGCTACAGTTATGGACGGGTGTAATTAAGGTTACTCGTGTGAGGTTATAGTGAAATTTTTCACTTCTTTAGAAACATTACAAAGGAAGTTATATCATGATTAATTTAATCAGGTTATGGAAATAATAGTGAAGAGTATAAATAGGTGTCAAAGTGTCGAGTTCCGAAATCGAAACATCAAAATAATCAAAAGTCGAACACAACGTGGTTTCCAAGTTGACAACATACGAAATTCTAAAATTCCGAGTGCCATCGAAACCATAGTAACCGAAGCTATGAAAACGCGGACCGCAATAGATTGTAGGCGTTTACATTGAACACTGTCAAGAAATATCAGGGCCACGTCGTAAAGGCTCGACACTGTCACCGAAAAACGGTCTGAAGTCTCGACCTCTTGAGCTACGCGAAGTGCTCATAAAACCTCACATTGTCCATTGGCGGTTTATTCCTGCGGGAAGGTAGATTACGGGGGACTTCATCAAGGACCGGCGTGGCGTATAAAATGAAACGTACGGCCGAGAATACGAAAGAAAAATGGCGGTATAAAGGAAGAACACGTTTCAATTTGCATGCAAAGGAAACTGTATGAGCCGGTTGAATCTCTACTCGATCGGGCACAAAAGTGGACGATCCGACGCGTAATAATTTCACGGGAACCATAACGACGGTGGTTCATTCTTGAGACAAGGACTGTGACAACACCATTGTCTCTGCCCGGTGTCAACCGTGCTCTATTTAAACGACGGTGAAATAAAACCAGGGACGGCGGAGATTAATAGCCTCCCTACAGTTACAAGTTCGACTCTTGACGTTTTCTTCATAAAATACCAGCCCGAAGAGGGTTACTCTCGTTTCTTTCGCCTCGTTTCGTTCCCGTTTGCTGAACGAGTAATTTCGACTGGCCACTAAGACGATCGTTCTTATCGGACCTGGTGCTTTATTTTTAAAGCTCGACCGTCGGAAGCGTACGCTTTCGTTTCCCCGGGGCGGATGCCTCGTTGAGAGAATGGAAACCAGCGATTCTCTAGGTGCTAGTTCTGTCTGAAGTAAAGGGAGAAGTTGGAAGGTGGGTCGATGAAATATCGCAGTTCTCGTATCTGTCCAATGGACTCCTCGGAGCTTCCGTCTCTTCTGATAACAGAGACACCAGGGTATCGGCTGAGATAAAAAGACTTTGATTCCAACCATTTTCTTCGAATTATGTCCGCTCGGGGAGATCCCTGTTTTATTCCGGAACCACGCTTTCTTTGACCGTCTTTATAATCAATTGTACAAGGCGCGGGTCAGCAAGAATTTACTTCCGATATAACCGTATTTCGTGACTCGCATGAGACAAATATCAAAATTATACTGTTAAAATATATTTCGGCTTATATCTCGAACAGACTTTTATATAAAATTTCTTCAAGATTCAACTATAATTTCGTTGTTTTGGGACTGTACAATTTTGGAATTCAGAGACTATCAAATTAAAAAATCTCCTAGTGTTGCAATGACATTTAATCTAATATATTCCGGGTTGTATCTCGAACAGACTTATATAAAATTTCTTCAAGATTCAACTAGGCTTTTGTGGTTCTGTAGACTGTAGAATTTAAAAATTCAGAAACTATCAAATTTAAGAACTTCGCAGTGTCGAAATGGCAAAAAAATGTAATAGCTAGCGGATACATAGCTAACGTGCCGATAACTAGCGCGCGAACAACAAACGCATCATTAACGAGCACGCTCCAATCAATTACTGTTTAATTCTGTATACGTGCACGCGTTATAATTAAAAAGCACCTTGCAGTAAATACCGAACGTTTTAAACGAAAAAGGTGAATCTTTAACGATTTTCAATATCTCCGTTTCTGACGAGCTATTTGCAAGCATCCGGGCATTCTACGGCTCGATTGCAAAGCGCAATCGATAGTCACGGGATTCTCGATTCACAATTCGTCGCTATCGACTGCCGCAGTTCCAAAAGGTATTTGTAAGTGGATCTCACGATCCCGTGGTTGTTTGCCAACGAATCTCTAATTTATTTCCGTGATTTATTCTGTACCCCCGAAGATAGAAAATTTTCGCCATTTATTTGCATTTTTTACTCGTACGTTTTTGCAGATAATTTCTTTGTTATCCGCCCGTTTCTCGTTTCATTTTGACGCGTATATTTTTAATAATCTCGAAAATGTGCACTTTGTGCTCGGTTCAAACAACGAAACTGCGAATGTATGTTTCATGTTGCAAACTATTGTTCAAATTTATTACAATTTGCGTCACTTGAAGAACATACTTGATACTTTTATTTAAAAATTATGGATTTAGTGCTCGGCGTTCAATGAATATGAAACTTGTGCTTCTCGCATGGGAAAATATGTGAAAAATGCGGAAAAATTGATGAAATTTCCTCCGCGTTACGTGAGAATATTGTTTAGTTTGCGATATGGAAGAATATTTTACAAGTTTACCGTTAAAATTTTGTAAAACTCACCTCTTGCTCTGGGCTTTGTTAGTAATTTTAACACAATGTTATCGTAAGCGGTTTCTTCAGCCACGCCAGAATCTTTGACCAGCTTTTCCTTAATCGCGATGCATATATCATGTTTTCCCAATAGTTCTTCCAGCTCCTCAAATGCCTGTAACAAAACAAGTATACTCTCTTCAAATTACATTCAATACTCGTTCTTTTCGATTATGGGAACATGGTGATCCGCGTTCATTTTCTGATTCGAGATCAAAACGCAATGTAAATTCGTCTTCGTATTTAATTCGGTTTAAATTTTTGTGCGACTTAAACGAGATTTGACTCTAAGTTCATTACGAATTTATAGAAAGCATAATCTTGACATAGCTTTCATTCCCATACTATAATTCTTTTTTCAAGCAACATAATTTTCGCTCAAATCATATTATATCAAGCGTCGAGGGATGTCGAGTGAAACGTGACAAGGTACATATTTTATTACCGAACCAAGACAATTCCTCAAATTATGTCAATCTTCTCGTTACGGTTCTTTTTTTTCGACGCACCACCGAAGTATTAAGCGTAAACGGAAATCGATGGTGGGGTTCGTACGTCTACCGGAGGGGAATTAAAATATTTCCCTCGTTGATTTGCGATTCAAAATCGAAGGGAGGAGATTTTTATTAAAAAGGTCTGTCCCTTCTTCGATCGTCTGGTTTTGCTCGAGAAGCGAATTCCTATATACCTAAAGGTACTCCAGTCGATTCCGTGTCCTTCGATTACTCTCCTTTTTTCGCCGCTGTTGTTCAGATTGCAATCCCTTCGAGGGACTCCAAGGCTTTCCTTGATGTCACGTTTAAACGCGTACTTTTCCATTTAAAGGTCCCTCATTCAGTTTACTGCTCGCTTCGTATTACGTTCTACGAATGCCGTCTTTTCTTCCTTACTTTTATTTCGAACTTCAATTAACACGCTCCTAATAGAAAACCGATGAGAACGGATCGGTAAAAGGACAATCTGGCGCTTAAATCGCACCGTAATTACATCAAAAATTATATTTACAAACAAATTTGATGATGTGGCAGACAATTTTCTCGACAGATGTAATAATTAATGTTTCAGTTTTACGAAGATGAATTGTTAACTCCATATACACATTGCAGTATACAAATTTATTTATTTACGAGATCGTTCTTTTATATTAAACACACAATGCTTCATATTAGCTTCATATTTCGTCATTTTTAATAATACACTGCTGAAACACATTCGTCGGTCTATTACCGGAAACATTTACTCGGTCCCTTAACGAGACACGTGTCAACCCATGCAGGAGAAATTGTATCTCCGTTAGTCATTTTTATATGAAACTGACGTCTATTTGTACATGTTATAAAAGCAAAAAAATTTAACTTGAAAGATAGCAGCCATTCTATTAACCGAACAGAGTTATAGCATTTATATTTCGTTACATTTGGCATTTCCAGTTCAATAATAAAAATATTGCCTACATTACGTACCAGTTTTCATATACATATAACGTTCTAACAATGTTCTTAACAATAATCCAATATTCTAAAAATGTTCTAATAATGTCATTTATAAATAACATTATTATTAAATAAAAGTAATTTAATAATGTTACGAATAATGAATATAATGTCCTAATAATTTTCATATTTCAAAGTCTCCTGTTATGTAAATGAATAATAATGATAGCTTTGTGACAACCTAAATTCTAATTTGCAATTGCAATTTATTTCGGAGAAGCATTCTTTATGAGTGTTCTTTATAAGTATCTCTTAAATTGTTATTATAGCAGGTGCTTGTTATATACTCTGCATAAACACGCAGAGGTCAAGGTGTACTCCACACCGTCGACATGACTCGCAATTTATCGCAATTCGTCACGTGCTTCGCTGCTACAAAACAGCCGGCAGGTATATGACCAACAGGCGCCATTGACCCAGATATTGTCTCAGCATTGACTTACACGCCAGTTCTTTCTCCGTTTCCCGAGAACGTTGTTAAATTCCTTTTTTTCTGCATTAGATTTACCGAAGGCCAATAATGGGGTTGCAAATTGCTACACGAGACCTCGTTTGTGTCCAACCTGTTGTTTCCTATCGATTTTTCTACTTTAACGAGAGAAAAATACTATTGATGCTGGCTTGGTGTACTTTTCATAGAAATAACGTTTTTGTTATATGCTCAGAGCGAAAATTTGCAGCGAAAATGACAAAACAAGGGTTGATTCGAGACACGTCAAGTTAGTTCTCTTTGCAGAATCGTGAACGAGAATGTAGGGATAGTCACGTTTGCAATAAAAGAAGAGGTAAATGAAACTGTGACAAGTCCAGGAAGGAAATAAGACCCGGATATAAGACAGGTATAAGACATTTGTTAGAGCAAATTTAATTATCCTTCAGTCAGCGTCGATTTTGTATCAGTGTCAATTGCTTAAGAATTAATAGGCATCTTCAATTTCGTGTCAATTTGCAAACGATATATTTCGAGCGTGAGCGATATAAATGGAACTATGGCGAATTGAATATCGAATTGTAAAAGCACGTCACCGGGAATCTAAATAGAATATAACGCTACCGATGTTTTTATCTTTATCGATGAAGTCGAAGTGACATTCTAAGAAGTTCCATTTTGGATGCATTTTTCTTCAACAACCGGGGATGCATTAGCACGTAATGATACTGCAGCTTGTAAGCGCGAAATTCTGAAACGAATAATTTCCATCCATACGTTTAAGTATTCGTTAAGCGTTGCAGCCAGGACTGAAACGTAAAAGCCATTAGATGTCGAACATAAATGGTGAATCGGCAAATGTATAAGTCGCGGATGTTAGAAATATAGTTTTTCCGATTTTTCTGTTTCGATTTTGTATATGTGGGATACGTAATAAACTTGCTACCGTACGTTCCGTTCATTGGCCGAGAAAATGTTTGTCTACGTCGCTGAATTTCGACATGAAATTCGTACATTTCCATATTCCTCTTTTTTGAAATTTTTACATTTTCATATTTCTACTTTTCGAAATATGGGTCATAGGGAGGTTTCCTATACTCCGAGATTTGTACACCCCACGTAACTATACTTTGGAATTTCCACACGTCCGAAATTCCTGCACGTTTGCGTAGAGAGATCATTACATACCTATGTATCCTACATGCCTATATATAGGGATTTACCCTATATGCGTACGTGCATATCCCTGTATGTGTACATTTCTATATTCCTACATCTCTACAATCTTGTATCCCTATGTCGCTACATCCCCATATCAAGATATTTACAACGCCGTAACCCTATATCCCGAAATATCTACATCCCCATATAATTATACCCGGAAGTCCCTACCGTCCCTGTATCATTATGTCTCTACATCCTGTATAACCCTACTTCCTTATGCTCCTGTGCATCCTATATTTCCTTTTGCCTCTCTACATCCTCGCCCCTGTATCTCCAGTTACCGTAAAGCAGATTTGTAATAAACCGGGGATGAATTTGTTAAGGAAAAAGTTTGCCCCAAATTAAGAAACCTAACTGGTTATAATAAAGCCGCGGGATAATGTACGAAGCAGAATTTTTGTATATTTTTTGTTTTTCGTCGCGCGTATAATTTTTAACTCGGCAACCAGGCACGTGGAAATTAAATCGACGTACTTTTGTAAGCCGTGTTCATTAGGGGCGCAACATTTTCGTGGATACCATATAAAAAAAGATTTCCCGACGGGTCGTTGCGTTTCCTCGTCTAATTAACGCGGAAAACAAACGGCGAAAACACGAAACGTTACTCGGCCAACGGAGTAACCTCGTTTGTCATTAAGCCGTCGGTGCAACGATTACGTGGCTAGGGAAAAAGGACTGAAAACCGTTCGACAAGTCACGTTCGCGCGGTAACAACGTTATTTCTCATTAATCCGTGGCCGCGATTTTAACGTTCGACTCGCGGATACGGGGTCCGAACTGCGTCATTCAATTTCTGCCTTTGTTTCTCCCTCTCGCACGATAATTTACGAAGATTGCCGGCCTCGTAAAAGGAGAAACAGCGAACAGAGAGAAAAAAAAAAAGGGAAACGTAACGGAAGGGAACAAAATGCTTCCACTCGAGGAAAAATGCGAGATGATACGCGCGGAACGGCGAACGAGAGTTGGTCTAATAATTCCCTTGAATCTTTAACGATACCCTCAGGTGATTTCTGTCTTGTCGCTCCGACTCGCTTCTACCGTTGTCAGCCTTCAATTTCGTGCTGAATTTAATGGAAGTATTCTTTATATCGTCGCTCGTGTTTCGTGCATCATCGAATCATTTCATAACCGATAATAACGTGTCACATTTATTGATTATTCTTATTTCGCGTATTAATACATCGAATGAAATTAGTACGGGGAATACGTTGCCATTTCCGTATCATTTTTTTCATTTTGTATTGTGTTCTTGGTTGTGTACGCTGGATTAAGAATTTGAAAATTTGTAGATATGGAAACAAAAATTTTAGAATGAGAGAATGTGAAAATTTGGAAATTTCAAAATTTGAGAATGTAAAAGTTTGGAAACTGGAAAATCTGAGAACGTGAAAATTTGGAAATTTAAGAACTTGAGAATCTGAGAATTTAAAAGTGTAGAAATTGAGTCCTTGAAAGCATAACAATTTGTATATTTGAGAATCACAAAGACACATTTAATCCTTTCTTTCAGACCCCATACAAAGGAATCCAAAATAGTTTCATGAAATATCAATACACAGCTACCAAACGCCTTTATTTCCCTGAATTATGCGAAAATGAAATTTAACAGCGCAGCTAAACGCCAATTTCATATCATTACCGACGTTTAAATATTATACGCTCCATGGCGAAGGAAAATAGATGAGGATGGAAGCTGTGGGGGCTGCTAAAACAGGGGTAGATATCCCTCGAGCCTTGTCCCGGTGAATATTTATCAAACTCATGAAATTTCAAACTTCGAGGTCATGGTCCTTCATCTTTGACCTTTGACGTTCTTATCTCTCACTATTGTTCAATTTTTAACTTCGCCGTTTCTGTGCTTTTCCGATATCGTCGCTCGGAGTTCCCTAATTTTTCAGATTAAAACTTCGAAATTCGTTTCGTTAAGTTATCAACGTCCGATGTCAAAATTTGCCAAAGTTTCGGTTGTTAAAAGTACTGCTCCCGCGGAGGAAGGCGTACTTCCCAAGGTCGGATGTTAATTTCTACATTTCAAAGTTGTAGTTTCTTCACCTCGACTTCGGAGTTTCAAGTTCATTAATCCTGCCTTAATTGCGTCGTAACTTTCCGACGCTCTGCACGCAGTTATCGTGATTAAAGTTTTAATTGTACGATTCTAATATTAACATGTGCTCTATCCTGAAAGATTCTGATTCGAGAGGCAAGACGAATATTTCGCATTTTTATTCTCCCTTATACCCGTTCCGGGTGTTCATAAAATCTTTATCGTGCGGCGATTTAACGATCGTTGAATCATTGCAGAAGTTGTGGTTATTTCGCGAATAAAGAATGGGAAATCGGAAGGAAACGAAAGATTACCGTCACGGTTTAATCCCGATGAATATTTATCAGAAAATAAATCTTTGTGTGCTTCAATTTTGTACAATTATTGTTGGCAGACGAGAGCATTTTCTTGGTCGCATGTCGGACGATACCGTATCAGTTTCCATTAAAATTGTAATTTTAATACAAATTGCTGATGAAATTACAGTGTGCGCTCTATGGTTGAAACTGCAAACTACAACTGAAATTAGATTTTAAAGTTACATCGAATACCCTGATTCTATTGAACCGTGACAAACACATAAACCTTTTTAAGTAATAGCACGATCTTTCATCAGCGACAAAGGTTATGATTCTGTGAGTAAAAGGAGATGGTAAAATGATGAAATGGTGAAATAGTAGAATAGAAATGTATTAAATTGATAAGATAGTAGAATGGTAAAAAGTAACGTAATAAAGTAGTAGAATTTGAAGACAGTAGTAGAACGGTGAAATAATCAAATGGTAAAATAGTGAAATAGTGAAATAGTGAAATAGTGAAAGAGCAAAGAGCAGTGTAAACCCCTGGCTTACCCGAATAAGCGCATAATTTGTTTTGAAACTTAACCCGACATATAAACGTGTACACAATAAGAAACACTTCACGTGCCCGTTCCTTTTAATTGTTCGGTAATAATCGTCGAAATTAACGAGCGGGAAAAAGTGGCGCAAAGTTATCATATGCTTCGCAAACTCTTGCATGCATACGAAGTCACATTTATTCTGTGTTTGACGTGAGGCTAATTTGGCGGATGCAAGGTCCGTTGTTACGTAGCTACACGTTTCGAGAAAAACCTAATTACCCGTTTCTACTTTTTCACTTATTTTTCGCTCGCATCGTCCGCAAACACGATTTAACACGCAGTTGCCGTGACGATATCCCACTTCATTTGTCAAGATACTTAACACCGTCCCATGTATCTCGTTTGATAATAATCGCGTGGCTAAACACGCAAAGGAAGATCCACGGTTCGCTAATCGGAATGACCAATTAAATTAACGTCATTAAAATGTTCACACCCATGAAAATCCGTCGAATTTCACGTTTTGCTCGATTTCACTCTATTAATTCAGTTACAATCGATTTCACGCTTATGTTAATAAACGAAACCGTACGTTTGACGCGATCAACGTCACGATCGCGTATTCCTTTTGTCTCGAAACAGCTTTCGTCGACCGCAATTTACGAGCACGAACGATGCAAGATTTGATCCGAATAAACGCAAAATAAATTTCAGCGACAAAAATGTACAAAGAGAAAATTTCTAGAAAATTCTGTTCAACCGATCCTCTGTGCGAAAATAATAACGGATGGCGCGTTTCCTGTATTATGTGTATCACGTATGCATCTACTGTTATTTTACCGAGAACATTTTCGCGCATTTTTCATCGCCGACGTATCCAATCGGATAGCACAACAACGACCACATGAAAATACAATTTTCAGTCAGCTTTGCTATCGGCAAAGGACTTTTGCTCGTTTCGCTTCGAACCACGATTTTACTGTGCTTTGGAATTTCACTTAGGTCACGTATTATAAGACTTTAAATCTTCGTACACCTGTTTTATCAAATCGACGAAATTTTTACTCTTCTCAACTCGTTGAATACATTGTCTTGTTTTATAAATGTATTATATACCCTTTCAACATTTCAAAATTCTCTTTAATTGTTGGTGATGTGTCTTGGTAATATTTAATCAGAAATATTAAATATTAAATATTATATTGTTCTTTATTTTAGAACACCCTCTATGTCATTAATTTTTGACCGGTTTAAATGAATTCCCATTACCGTCATTCAATCCAATAATGATCCCGCAACATAACTCGTCTGACGGTTATTAAAATGATAGATCTGCTTCGTTCTCTACACGCCAGTTTCGCGTTAAAACGTCGTTATGGTGAAAATGTAACGAACATTGTACAAACTGCAAAACTTCCACGCAAAAAATGAACAGGAACGCCTGCATAAAGTTTTATCATTTTCCTGCATGTCAAATTGGTTTATTTTACCAGATAACAAACTCCGTTGAAATTGTTACGCGGAAATGTGTAACGGATTTTAATTAATAGAACATGAAAGTATTCTCTCCTTTTTTTTTTTAGTTACGCACAATGTATTCGACAGCACGATATTTTTTTTTTTATATTAAATTTTTCGTTTCAGCCTTTGATCGCGAATTTGATTAATTCTACAGTTTCGTTTGTATTTTGCGGACTTTTACGCCGACCGGAATTATTGTTGCGCGAAAGTACTATATTTTCGAGACAGAACGCCGTTCCCATTCGATTGTTCCGTCAAAACGTGAAAACTGATTGTATTTTTATTCGATGGCAATCGTTAATGCTGGCATACTAAATCAAAAAATAGACACCGGACTTTGTTTGCTTATCCGCGATAAAATGTGCGTTATTAAAAACCGATTGATTTTAATTTCTGCGCGTGGTTTTAAAATAAAAAAACGTCGACTGGTTCGAGCGAGTTACTGAACTCTCGTTGATTACATTCTGCAACGATCGTGTTGAATGGTCCCCTACAACCTCGACAACGTTATCAATTAACGCGAAATTTTCATGTACTCGTCGTTCCACCATCCAGTGAATTTCAAGAATTCATTGAAGAGGTGTTAAGAGCAGTTTCGTCCGATTCAGACGATCGTGCGAGTTTCCCTTTCAACGTTGAATCGTAAAACTGTCCGTGCAAAATGTGACTCACCTTTATACCGTAATTGCTTTCCTCGTATATGATGGACACGTAGCTCCAGCCCATTTTTAGCACGATGTCTATCATCGCTTTAACCTGGTAATGATCGCTCGGTATCGTGCGGGTGAAATATTCGAAACGTTGCTTGTTGGAAAGCTCCGGGCTCGTAGAGAAGAAGGAGACCTGCAATCACACGAGAACGGGAATTTTAAATAATTATAATTTAGAATTACAGCAGTATTAACTGCACCGACGTGTTTCGCCAACAACGTTTCAAAATTCATGACAATTATCTGTAACGAACGAAAAAGAAATTTCCCATAAATTTGCAGCAAATAAATTCCTTCAAACTTGACATAAAATTTCAGAATTTTTTTTAGTTTGTTTTATTACCTTCCTTTGTTACAAATTCTCTACGTTTGTAATGTTTCATTAAATTTCGAAATACATCGCTCATAAATTTAATTCGTTAAAATGTAGTACAAAATTAATCGTACAAAGAAGAATTATCTCGTGAATCGTAATATTACTCACAGTTGTAGAGGACGTAATAATTATTGATATTGTATATACAGATTAATGTGTATGCTTTGTACCACAGTGATACGTATTGATATAATATGTACACTATTTTAACAGAGTTAATTATATTAATGAGTAAAAATATTAATCACATCGACAAGTCAAAGTATCAATTGTATCAATGACCCAAAGTATCAATCACATGAATAAGTATAAGCATTAAGCACATCAAAGTAACAATCACATAACATCAAAGTTTTAGTGCGTGATTAAATTTTTGCTCCATCCGATAAATTCCGGAACCATAGTACGTGCGGTATACAACGGAACAGTATTAAAACGAGTAATCAGATCTTTCTTGGGCCATGGGCGACTATAGTATGTAGTTGCGCGAAGTTGTTCGCGGTGTGAAATAATTTGGAAACTTGCACGAGCTTCCCAAGTATTTTCACCACGAGCTCGTTCGCGCTTTTCCGTTCGCGTAGCAACGGTGTCATTACGAGCCAGGTAATGCCGACGAAATTTAATCCTCAGGTAAAACAACGCGTCATAACTCGGTAGAATGATCGAACAGCCGACTTGCAGACTGTTTGCTCCGCAGCAATTTTCGTATTCGTGTCAGCGTGAAAGCAAATGAGGATTTTCCGGTTGGCAATTTTCCCGGACGCTAATAAGGCTCATCGGTGAGGGTTTCGAAACAACGTTCCGAGATTTCGGCTGTTGTTGACCGAAGTTATTGTCGATGACGTTCCACTATCAAGGCGACGATAACTTCGTCAGAAAGTTGGTAGAATACTTCGTGGCACAGTTCGTAGAAGCACAATGAAAAAGTTTCAAACTTAGCAGCATCGCTATCAAGTGTCACACATGGCGACATCGTAAGAGCTTTGCAGCACACAGTATCACGTGTGGAGAACACATATAAAAAGTCTTGAAATGCGTTTAAGTACGCGCGTAACATTGCACAATATGCTGAAAATTTGATACTTGTGTCGTACAAAGAGATATTTTAAATTGTGGTACAAAACGTGTCGATTGACATCCTGACTCTAACACGTGGTACATAATCTTACACGCAGATTCGAGAAATAATATATAAAAATTATAACGGTGTATGGGAATTAAAGAAAAAAGATTTTGTGACAAAGTTTAATCCTGTTGATCATTAATCTATAAATTTCAATGATCCACTTTTTTTTATCCATAAATCTGTCCCCCGTGGTTTCCGTAGGATGACGGTTTATCACGGTTGAGCGGTTTCTGATGGTCACCCGACATTTTTCGAGATCAGTAACGAAGAAACTCGTTCGAGCGGAGTTCCGATTGATCTTCGTGGAAGACGGAGGATTTCGGTTCGATAGCGTGTATTGGTGATCGGTCGATGAGCGTGCTCATGGAAGATGAGTTTATGTAGCGAGAAACGAGTCCGCGTTATCTCGTTGCTTCGGTAACAGCAGCTTCGGATTCTCTACGGCACACTGCACGTTATTTTATCCATGCCTCGCGTTTCGCCATTTGGTAAATTCGTGTAGGATGACGCGGACATATTTATCAAGCATCCTCAGACCCGATGTTTACTTCGAGACGTGTCAATTTTTTCAAAGTAATCGAACCTCTTCGATTTCACCAGCAAATGCTTATATCGTTGTAATATTTATGCGCAGGTCCATCTTCCTTCTCTTCAAATATTTTTTTTCTGTAATGTATTACCTTGATAGAAAATCCCCCCAAAAATTTGTGAAACTCGCGAATTTAGTCGATAGTCTAAAACAACAAGTAGAAAGTGATCATACGCATTCAGATACGTGTTTGTTGGACATTCAAATGGATAATTTCTAATGTACTCTGTCGGTGTACTCAGTACTATAATTTTAGTCAGAGTTTTTGTTAAAAGAATATTTCTTATAAAGGACTACTGTTTTTATGGAAAAAGTGTTGAAAGAGTCTTTAGCATTGTTCAAGGAGCTGAAGTGTGTCATAATGTGTCATAACGTATGCATTACGATGATCAGAACAAATATTTATTTATCGAACAGTGTTACAATACTAATAAATATAAAATACGATATTCTGCAGCGTTTCGATGTATCATGTCACGTACGACCCACTATGCGACGAACGGACATTTTATAAAGTACCGAAGTTTGAATTCCGATATTACCATTTTTTTGCTATCCATACTGCTGCACTTTAAAATGCAAACAGCCGTCTCAAAAGTTTGCCTCTTTCCGCGTTCGACCATAAAACGTAATCGATCGATTCCGGCGACAGTTATCTTATTTTCGTTCCGTGTTTCTGGCACAATCGTATCTCGTTAATCGAAGTTTGGTAACTACCAGGTAAACAATTTTTCGTTTACAGAGCGATGGTTGTACCAATCCGCTGTTAGGTACATACATAGAGGGAAAGAGGTTCAGTTAGCGGTTGTTTCTTCAGATAGGCTCAAAAAATTTGTGATTTTCAGCGGCGAATTTACAACGTACCAGCAATCGAATACCTGTCATGTCGTAAATACAGTATCCTAAAACGGTTTTGGGATTATCCTGTCATAAGACGCTACAGCTTGTCTTATCGTTTTATCGTCGCCCGAACGAAGCGGAGTCTCCTCAGGTCAGGATGTGCGCATTTTTACCGGCAGCATCATCTGGAGGTCGTGGCGAAATTGCAAATCCCTTTGTGAATCGGTTAAACGACGTTATCGTTAATTGAAACGGACCGGCTGCGCCCAAACCGCGCGAAATTGCGGGCCCGTAGTACGGAGCTCGATAAAAGCGAAATAAACGAACGCAGACGATCGCTTTCGGATCCTTCTCATATCTCGAAATAAAAGCTTTCCGATGGTTCCTCGGGAATTCCAACGGAGCGACACAATTCTGAAAACGTAACTGTTGCACGTTGTAGTGCCGTTCCCTTGCGACCGACACCGCCGATTCGATTATATCGAATTACCGGCGAACGGGAAAAATGAAAGAAAAATTTTAGCTACCGATATTATGCAATGTATCGTTTGCTCGCTCCGACGAATTTAGGTCAACCTTCGATTGATCCCCGCGAATTTAAAATGAATTTTTAATTTGTTCCAAACGGAAGGATGGCAAGAACAATAAATTTTAGATTGCAAAATTAATTGCGTATGCGTAATGAACGAACGATAATATAACGAGACATTGCTGTTACTGAGACGTACGTATTTTTTCAGCAATAATAAAAAAGTAAAACGAAAATATCGACGGCAAATGGAATGGAAATATAATTAACGCGCAATTTGATGGCCACAAATTCAATTTAAATATATAATTAAAAATAAATGGAAAGAATAATCGAATAACATTGGAAATGCTAGAATTAGCAGCGATGATGGAAGAACAATACATTCAGTTAAAATTTTATTTTCGAACTTCTTTCGCTTTGCAGATAGCAAATATAAATAATTTGTATGCCTAAAATTTATTTAGTATCGCTTAACGAGAAGGAAGATGTTGGTTAATTTATCGGGAGACCGATCTCGTTTGAACGCGGAGCTAATTTCACGTAATTCATTTAAATATAATAACTTCGGAATATTATTGGCTCGACTTTATATAACCGATTGATTTTTTCCACATTAACTAACGGTGCCAGGAAATTCGATAATATCTCAGCCTTCCACGGAGAAGGTTTCATATCACACGATGGTCTTTATTAAATTTTTTCCTTCAATGAGACTGGCGTTTATTTACTCGTAAATTTCTCGCTGCTGTAATACTATGATGCTCCTTTTCCCCGGTTTTCGTTGCCTCGATCTTTTTCATCATGATGTAGTATTGCGTGAAGGACAGAATTAAATACGAGTGGCAGTAAAAATTTACGGACGCGATTGAAGTTCAAATCGGTCCCAGTTTATATTTATGCCATCGATCTGTATAAGATATTTCGTGACATATCAGTGATTTCTTTTTACAACCATTTCGTTTTCACCTCGACGATGCTGACATTCATAAATTTTGTTCGATACCTGCGCTTAGACCGCATTTAGTTTGTGACACTCGTTCGATCCTACATTCACTCAAGAATTTGTTACATTATACACTTTTCATGTATATTCCACGCTGAAATAAGGAAGGTGTCATGCATTTCTTTTCTTCTTTACTTCATTTTTACCTAGACTATTTCAAATTTCAGTTCCTTATTACGACAATAACATAGTTTCCTTTTATCAACAAAATTTCTCGGAGTATAAGTTGTCATAGAGTCGAATTAACACAAATTTTTTTGCAGTAAACGTCATTCGATTGAGTATCACAAGTTCGAAGTCAAACTTGTCAGCCATCAATGAACTTCATACGGAAATATATATCTTAATCATTTATTAAATAATTTGTTTAAATTCATTCAACAAGTTTTCTACAAATAATAAATATTTTTCATGGATTACTCGGAAGTCTATGACGTAACGTTACGTCGACGATGCAAATGGCCGCGAAATGTTCTTATGGCTGGCACGAATTTGCAGCATGATGAGACAAATCAGTGCACAGGATGTCATTCGAATCTGTTCCCTGCGAGTAATCGGTCGATCGGTCGGTTTGCAGCCGAACTTTTGACTGACGTGACTTATTGCCACGTCTTTCGCAGGTGTTCCCTTTCTGCAGTCTCGGGATACGTGTCAGCGATGTACCAATAATTTATCGATATGTGCCTCCCGGCCAAATTGTCACGCTGTCGTACTCGAACGAAAAGCTGAACGACCTTGGCGAGTGATAAAAATAATTTACTATCTTCTTGCCTCATGAAATATATGTATGGCGTTTACAATAATTTATATATGATACAGTCACGAACTCTCGATGGTATTTTTAGTATATTAGTTTTATTTAGTAATTATTTTTAGAATATTCTGTAAAATGTTATTTTTGTTGGTGGCAGACAGCAACTTCGAAATTTTCTAAATAAAAAGTTCAATGAATTATTTTTATGTTGTCGTTTCTCTATTATCAATTTATATTTTCACACTGTATTCAGTTTCTGTATCACATAAATTGCATTATAGATTTAGTTCACAAATATTTATGTCAAAGTTTTTTATTTCAAACTGTATTCACCTTTCAAGTGCAGAGGGCTAAACGGTATGAGACAGAAGAACAATATTCCGAGACTTTGACATGCAGTTTTTACACAGAATATCACCGTGAAAACAAATATTTACCTCCAATTTTTTAATGTCAACAGTGATTCTTGACTCGTGTTTGCTTCAAAACATTTTCGTGTTTGCGATCTTAGATTGTGCCAAGACCACATTTTTTCTATACTTTGATACCAAAACAAATAGTATAATTTTTTACTAAAATAACTCTTGACTATATGATATTGTATTTAATCATATTGTACTTAAAAAATATTGAAAATTACCTTCGTATAACCTGAAACACTCGATTACAAATTTCTTCCACGATGAAAGAAAATGTATTGAATTCTGTATGTCCGTTCTGTCATTATGGAAACCATAAACGCGTGAAATTATTGATCTCTACATTTTCATATAACATGTTGCCAATCGCAAGTGAAATACCACTATGAATTGTATACGAGAATTAATCGCCTTTGGATGTACTGTGACCCTGCGGTTTCCCAGAACTGATATTTGATTATCCTAACTATGACTCTGAAATATGTAATAACTATTGACCGTTTGAAGTAGCTATTATTCTCCGGGGAATGCATTCTATAAGCCTATGCTCGATATTAATTATGAAACACGACGGTTTAACTGCATAGTTCTGTTTCATTAGATAAATTGAATAGCTGCCCGGCACTACTGGTTTCAATTTAGAAACTTCGGAATTAGATGCACGCTTCGAAATCAATTACTGCTAACGATAGAACTATCTGTATCGAATATATAACGCATACATTTGTATGCAAGACATTCCATATCTAATTAATGTAGTAAACATTTATTTCACAATAAAGTGTTTGTACATTATACAGAGATACTTCATATATTAGAATCGCAATTTTTTTAGTTCCAGTTTCGTTGTGTCTTTTCGAATTTCCATAAAAAAATGCTTACACACCTGTCAATGATTTTAACACAAAATATGTGTAATTTTTCACGTCTGATTAAACAGGGAATATTCCACTTGACTATTTCATTCCCGTTAGAAACTGTTTTTCTTTTAAGTCTATCTCGGACGTTTAATAAAATGTGCGTCAAACGACGTGTATATCGTTAAACATTGTTATTAAAATGTTTCGATTTCATGGAACAACTTAAGAACTATTTCAAAGCGCTTGTTGCCAATGAGTTCCCGTTACAAAAGTAGTTACGTGTACATTCTCGTGTGTGTTCGCAGTAGACCAAGTTCGTTAGAAAGTTCAGGCCCGGCGGCATGTCAAATAAGTTAGTTTAATAACAAACTTAAATTTGTTAAAGTTTGCGTCACCTTTGAGCCCGAACTACCACGAAAAGTGGGAAAGCAGCTACGTCGACCGGAACTCTCCGGCGTTTCAAATTTTTTTTATGCAAACTCGATATTTGTCGAAAGGGTTAAGAAAATATGACAGTATATCGTGCATCGGTTCGATACTTCCTTCTAATTAATTCACTAAATTATAATTACTTGTATCCACAAGTTCCTATATTTCCAAATGTCTGCGTCTCCAAATTCTAATATCCCCAAACTTCTCTACATTCTCGAATTCTTATATTCTGAAGTTTCTATATTTCTAAATTTCTATATTCTGAAGTTCCTATATTATTGAGTCTCTGTATCACCAAATCTCTACATTACCAAATTTCAAAATTAACTGCAATAATTACAAATACTATATGAACATGATTTTATGGACGATTTATAATTACATGTACCATATGAAGATGATTTCCTTCAGAACGATCATAAACATCCATACTATGTGAAGATGATTTCATTATTGACGATCGCAATTAACGACACTGCATGAAAATTTTTGTATGGACGATCATAATCACCGATACAGTATAAAGATTTCATTATGGACGTCCATAATCACCAGCACTATATGAAGATTTCATCATGGACGATCATAATGACCGATACAGTATGAGTATCATTTGATCACGAACGACCATAGTTGATGATAGTAACCGAACATCATTTAATGTCTAACGATCATAATCAAGCTTGCTGAGTGTCGAGCAGCTACCTGTGCTCGGGTTTACGATCCTTTCACGTTCGACGGATTAAAACGTCATAAAATAACCCGTCACATAATTCTTCCAATGAACGAATAACGATATAATAAAACAACGTGTTGGAAAAAGGGGTCGTGCAGCTGTTTCGCGCGGGGACAATCGATATAGCAAAATTAAGCGAACGCGAACCGGATTGAACGGCAAACGGATGGAGTTATAGTCGAAGGAATGCTGTGATACTCGAACCGTGAAAACAGCAGTCGTTTTTATCGCATGACTTTTCACGTTTCGCGCGAAAAATGGCCGATGCAGCTGAAAGACGAGACCTAATTGTGCATACGTGAACGTTTCGCCGATGCGTGTATGTACGTCTTTACGAAAGGACGCGAACTATCGAACCATTAGCGTACTCGGCGGTATTTCAACGTTGTAGGAACAATCGGTGGGAGAATCAAGCGTTGTAGGCATCGAAATGGGAGTAATTGAAGGACTGTCGTGAAATATCTATCACGGGGTATTACGAGATGAGCGGATGCTCGTAAATCACTTCTTCTACAGCAATTCGTCGATTATTCGAACTAATGGGAAGATTAATCACTATTGTTGGGGATCACCATTTTATCAACCATTTTGGGTGCCATTTCGCGTTCTGGGTTAAGAAAATTTGTGTTGCGAGTTATTTTAACTTGTTTCGTTGCTCTCTGGTTAGATTGCCACGCGTTGCACTACCACGTGTCGTACTACCACAGGTTGTACTACCACGCTTGGTACTACTATGCATTGAATTCTACACGTCGCACTACCACGTGTTGCACTACCACGCGTTGCACTACCACGCGTTGCACTACCAGGCGTGGTACTACCACGAGTAGTACTATCGCGCGATGCTCTACTACGCATAGTACTACCACGCGTAGTACTATCGCGCGTTGCTCTACCACGCGTAGTACTACAACGCGTAGTACTATCACGCGTTGCACTACCATACGTTGTGCTACCACGTGTTGTATTGGCACATGGTATAACACCACGCGTGGTATCGCTGTGTGTCATATTTCTACACATTATATGACAACACATAACATTGCTCTGCTTTGTATTTTTACGCTTTATATTACCACGCTAGGATATCGATATATCTTATACTCCCACGCATTGTATTACCATGCGTATCACCACCTATTCTATTGCCACGCGTGACATTACTATGCATCATATTTCAAGCTGTTACTATACAACTGTGCGACTATGCATTGTATATCTACGCCTTATATCTCCATGTGGAGTATTGTCATTATGGTTTCAATTACTTAATTAAAAATCCAATTGAATCTACCGCTAATGAAGTAATAATAATCATAATCCTACTACTAATAAAACTGATGACAATAATAATTGAATATAATTTCGATAACCAATATACAAACAGTCAAAAGTACTACAATTATTTTTAACAATGCAATTGAGGAAATTAAATGTGTTTAAGTTTAATGCGTTGCAGATGTGTTCGACGTTCATTATTCCAAGTAAATTGAAAAGGTTCATACAAAAAGGCAAATGAGAAAAAATCGATATCGCGTAGCCGTTAACAGCTATTTAATCATTCCACGGATAAATGGTTCTACAAGAACACAAATCGTGAAAAAAAAACGCGGTGAGTGGCGGAGGTCACGCAAAGCGGAAGTCACGTTGGATTGATTAATATGGCTCGTGTGCGAAATTCGAAGTCGCGCACAGACGATGAAGAGTAATATAGGTTCGGGGCTCGACGGTTCGCACTTCCAATCCACTGGTATACCACCTTATCCTGGTAATTGATGACACGAAAGCGCTGCTTGCCGCTCCTGAATTTCCATTTCATTTTGTACAAATTTGCTCGATCGTGTGGACATTCTACCTCGTATATTCGACGGTATGTTCTTGAATTCGATCCTACGACATGTACCAATTGATATATGCAAATCGATATGCAAATCAATTTTAACTTGACATAGAAGTACGAAGAATGAGAAATATGAAGAACTCTTTAATTTATCGCAACATGAAAATAGATGTTTAAAATGTAGAAGTGGAGTTCAACATGAAGGTATACAAAATGCAACTATGAACAGAAATGAAATAAGAATGAAACAGATGTCGCAGAGACATAAGGGACGAAGAGTTAGCAATAACTCGATGGTAATAGCCCGAAGATTTTATTATTGCGAATCGAGAACGGTAAACAGCCTTCCGTTTTGTATTTCACTTGATAAGAGTTTTGAGTAGGTCGTCGTACAACGAACTGTAAAACCTTCGATACTGCAAATAATGTGTGACTACTCAGCTCGATTGTTCGGCTACGGTATTGAATATTCTTCTGGCTGACAGCCAGCAGGTTCGTTACCTTCGACTCGACGTTATTGGAATATAAAAATGAGGCGAGATCGAAATTGACAGAAATACGTCCAGATTCGTGCAATTTTTTGCTACAGTGAATGATTCCGCCTTCGTAAATCAACGTGTCCCATGATAAAATAGGCGAACGGGGACCTCGATTTATCATATAATAACAGGATATCGGTGTACATTACGAATCATCATTCGCAACGTGCGCAATGCATAACATTAACGCGGACACTTTTTAGGCGAATGATTTATCGTGATATACATCCCCGTATAAATTTATCGGGTAACCAGAACATCGAGGTTCAAACGAATCGATACGTTCCTGCGAATCGAGCATCGACCGTTAAATTTATGGGGTTCCGATGGGCTTTTATAAGCGTCTGACAAGGAAAACGTACAATCGGGAAAAGTGAACTGGGTCGTTAACGTGTCTGATGCATGTACGTCATTTCCTGAATGCACCGAATTTAAATCCAATAATAATCGCTGCATCGTGTAACTAAACCTGCATTATACAGGGACACATATTATCAAATTGATAGATTCCTAGAGTGCTACATCGAATTATGGGTCGCTATGTTTACCAACGTTTAGGTCTGAAGATTTTTGGACTCTCAGGTTACTCTCTGATTCTCAGATTTCTGAATTGGTAGGTTTCAATATTGCTCGATTTTTAAATTCTTAGATTTCTATATTCCCAGATTTCAAAATTCGTGAATGTCTCGGTTTCTAGATTTCTGTATCTCCAAATATCAATATCCCCGAACCTTTACATCCATAGATTCTCATATTCTTAGATCTCTACATATATCGCAGCATCTTCATATCCCCAAAATCACATATGTACAAATCCTCATATGCTCAAGTGTTTATATTAAACTTTCGTATCTTCAAACCTCTATATCCCCAAATTTCTGTGTCCTTGAATATCCCAAAATCTTTACATCTCCAATTTCCTACATCCCCAAAATTCGCATATTCTCAAATTCCTACATATTCGAATTTTAATTTTTCCCAAATTCCTATATATTTAGATTTCAACATTCCCAAATTTCTATATATTCAAATTTCAATATTCTCAAATCACTATATCTCTGAATGTGTCTATCTCTAGATCCGTATGCTCTTGGTTTAATTAATACGACACGTTGTTCACATATGACCTATGTTCCTCCGCATGTATAGAAGCGACGAACACGGAAAACGGAAGCTATTCCAAGTGACGGACGATGTAGGGTAAACCATAAAAAAGTGATTTTTATGCCCAACGCACCGTGCCGTTGACTTATAACGGTCTCGAGCAATATTCTTATCCCCTTGCTCGTCGATTTCGGACCGTTTTCTTCGTCGGACGCAGCGATCTGAGAATTTTACGTAAATCTACATCAAAGGGTCTCGGGTTCCGTTGTTGTGACTTTGAAAGCAACGGGAGATAGAAGATCGCGAACAGAGCAACAATGAAAGAGTATACGAAAAATGTTCCAAGACGTGTTCCGGTGCCGACGCGAGTCTTCATTTCACAAAGCCGGCGGTATTCTTTGATGCGACCAGTAATCGCGAATACGTTCTACGCTCTAGTTCACCTGTTTTTCGCCCGGAAGTGAAACAGGTGGAACAAAACCAACAGTAGTCGAGTCTTGTCCCTTCTTAGCCAGTGATTTTATCAACGAAACGGATTCACTTTTTTCGGGATTGCTAACTTTTGGCCCGGCAGATTCGTCAGATACAACGCTGCCCAAAAGTTTCGGGATCCACTTACTTTTTTAATGCACCTTTTCGCTCTCCTGTCGTCCATTGGTAAGTTGGTAAAGTTCCGAGGATTTTCGATTTTTGGAACCGGAAATTCGGCGATTCGGTAATTCCGAAGTTTCGAGATTTTTGGATTTAGAAAGTCGAAAATTCGGGGCTTCGGGGATTCAATGATTTGAGAATTGGGGTATTTGAAGGTTCAGGGCAATTTGGCATCGTAGCAATTGGAGGGTTTAGGGATTTGGAAATTTGGCAATTTCCGAATTTAAAAATGTAGGAATTTGAATAGTTTGCTGCTTGATTAGTTAGGAATTCGGAAATTTGGAGATATCCCACTCCTACAATCTCCATAATTCTTCCTAGAATTCCTTAAAACCTTCTGAAGTCCCCTAGAATCCACTTGAACGCTGTGTCACTCCTTAAAATTCCCTGGAATTCCCAAAAATACTCTGACATCGTCTACAATGCACTTGAACTTTCCGACACTTCTTAAAATTTCCTAGAATCTCATTAAATTCCCTATAACTCCTTAGAATCCTCCCAGCAACTCCTAAATTTTCTCTAATTTCCCTTCAGCCGCAAGGCACGCACTCAAACATTTGTCCCAATAACAAATTAATTCGATTCTCCGTCTATCCGTTTTTTGTCCATATTTTCGTGTCGCTGAATCGTCCAACGAAAGCTTAGTTTTTTCTTAAAAACAAAATGGAGCGTAATAAATTTTTGAACGAATGTGTATGAACGAGACCAAGTCACGCCGCACGCGTATTCATTTTGATCTATGCGCATAATTCTCTGCTAGTTGAGTCAGAAAGCGAAAAACGAAGGGAGAAAAAAAGAAGATACAGGTTGACAAAGGGTGGCATCGTTTGTCAGCGGAGCAGTGCGAGCAAAGTTACGTGCACGTGCACACCGTATTGTTGTCTGTTGGCAATAGATATAAAAAGAACCTGCCGTTTTCATCAGAAGAAACATTATGGGAAACGACAGTAATACGTTCGTTCCATGTGTATTTTTTTTTTTTTTGCGCCGATACGTAACATTCGTTTTGTATCTTCACAACGGTTCGGCAGTTTCGGTTAGGTTAGCTTGTTTTTCCGGACCTGCATGCATTTTACGTTCGCGTATCTTCAACAATTAGTCGAACCATCGCTGTATTTTTCCCCGTTCAGAAAATCCGGATATGCCGACGTTCGAAACGCGTACTGAAATATTCATTTCCGTTCTTCTCGTTGCGCACGCGTTCTTTAACGTTATATTCCATAATGGAGGTATCACGCACGGGATCATACGCTGAACGCGTGGAAGCCGACGGTGTCTGAATCTTTTACGAAATTCGTTCCCCTTTCTCGGACCCCGAAAGTTCCACGTGGGACGACGCATAGTCGGATTAAATATTGAACGAAAGCTGTTGCGCTTAAACTTTCATTAAAATTTTCGACGATGACGTTTTGCTTCGACCCTTGTGTCACGCTGTCACGCAAAGTTAAATTTCAGCAATTTTCTTATGGAAAAAGTTCAGGAGGCTGCAAGATTTTTCTGACGTAACTCGATGCGCTCATTTTCATAAGTTTTCATCGGTTGCGTAATAGGTTTCTTAGGGAAAATTGGAAACACACGAAAACGTCTCTGTAAGCGCAATAAATTCTACTTTGGTTCTCCATAGAATCCTTCTAGGTCGTTTTCGACCACCTTTTGATTCTACTTAACATTTATAAGCTCTAGACTTTTATAACTCTCCCTAGGTTCTCTTTACGTTCTATTTCGGAACCTCTCTAATTTTTTAGGGTCTCTGTAGACTCGTCAAAGTCCCTCTACCGTTCTCCTCCAATCTTCTTAGATTCTATAAAATATAGATAAAATATGTGCACAAAATTGTACGTCCCCTTAGAGAACCTGTAGATTGTCCTTAAAAATTCTCTAGAATCCACCTAGAATCTCTATATGTCTCCCCTATTATCTATAGACGAAATGATGCGTTGAAAACCTTTAGGGTCTCTCCTGAATCTCGTTCGGTTCATCTTAGAATGCTAGAATCCCTAAGGATTTATCTGGGATATATTTAACACTAACCGCTCCTGAAGGTCTACTTCGGTTCTCCTTGGTACTTCGAGGACTGCAAACTTAATAATTTTGCGGTTGTAGTCGATATTTGAGCGTCGGGAGTTCAATAACCCTTCTTCCTGTTATCCGATTTCATCGCCGCGAATTCATATTAGGCTGTCCCATAAGTTCCTTCCTTATTTTATAGAAATGTATACAAAATACTTATTGTTTAAGATTGCATTAATATGAAGTGTTCTATCACTCTCTTCCATCCCTTAGGACATATAATAATATTTTTTAATATTTACTGTGCTGTATTTAATTATTATAGATGACACAAACTGTTTCTGGAAGAGCAGTTTTGATGCTATATTAAAAAAGGAAGAAACTTATGGGACTAATATGATGTTACACGTTGCTATTACGCGTGGAACATATTACACGGACCACATTTTCATGTACCAGAGCGCTTTCATTGAACGTTTAGAGGATAGTATCGATGCGAATTACCCCAGTGGTTCGCTCGAAAAATTCCGAAGCAATCTAGAAACGTTTCCGGTGCAACGAAACAGCATTTGCATCGAGCTTAATTGCACGGCGTATTGAAGTACCCTTCTTTCGCGAAAGATACCATTGCAGTAATTTAACGCCGGACGCTGCATGCATTTCCAGGAATTTTGAATTTCGGTCACGGAGTTTATCTGATCCGATGCCTTTTCGCGGATTTTGTAAAGAACACAGTTAGAGAAGAAAAACAGGGGTGAAACAATTCGTGTAATCGGTTTACAAGATGTCGGGTCACGCTCGAGTAAGCAAATTCGGATATCCGTGAAAAATTAAAGATTCCATCATCCCGGTTTGATATATCGCCGACTAAGACGGATCATTTCACGGTGGAGCGATTTCAGGTCGCGGTTTTCCCTCAAGTTTCAGATGTGTTCACAGTTCGCTGCCACTTAGTGTTTTCATCCTTTTGAAAAAGATGCCTGTCAACCCGCCTATATCCTTCGGCTCGAACATCGTCGTGCCACTTTTATACGAAACTTTTAATTAAATCGTTGCATAATGGGGATGATCAAGGAAGAAACAGTTTGCCGAGACAGGGGAGAATGTTGCAGTATCGATTAGGACTAGCCTTTAATTCGGTCGATAGCTGGGTGGATTTTATACGGAGAAGTACGTAGATCAACATCGTGGTTCTGGGAATTCTTGGTGTTTTGAGAATGTTGAGAGTTCAGGATTTTTGGAATTCCGGATCTTGTTTCATTGAAATTGTTTGGTATCGAGGTTTAGGAAATTATGGGGTTTTAGGATTTTGAGGTTTTGCAATTTTGAGACATTACAAGTTTTGGACTGTGGAAATTTGGGATTTTTGAAGTTTTAGATTTTGGAAATTTCGGGTTTTTGGCCATTGAGGTTTTGTAATTTTAGGGTTTTTGAAGTTTTGAGGGTTGAAAAGTTTGAGATTGCGAAACATTAGGGTTTGGAACTGAGAAAATTTGGGATCACAGGTTTCTGGGATTTTAGAGTTTCTGGAACTTTAGGATTTTGGAATCTTAAGGTTTTGCTACATTTCGATGGGGCTTTAGGAATTTCTTTTCAGATTGTGAAACTTTATTTCAGATTTGAGATTTTTAGAATTTTTTAACTATCTGATCCTGTCTCAAAAAATTCGAAGTTTTAGGCTCTACAAGTTTTACAACGTTAGGTCGTTGAACTCGAATTTCTACAATTTCTACAAGTTCCTAGGTCCCAAAATCTGAGGGGCCCGATTTTTCATAATTTCATAGTCGCAAAATAAAAAACTCTCGTAGTTCCCACAACCCAATAGCTTCAAAGTCTCAAAGTTCCCGCAGTTCCGAAACTCTTATAATTTCAAGATTCCACAGTTCCCGGCTTTCAAAGTAGAAAATCTCCAAAGTGGAGCGTTTTAGTAATCCCCGTATTATAGTGATCGCAATAAGCTGTAGGGTCACGCGTTAGTAATACTAGAACGGATGAAACCTCGCTGACGATCCGGTCGGTATAAATGGACGTTAATACGGGAATGAACGAACGTGCAATTTGTAAGCTTGTCAGGTTAATATAAGAGGTTAATTTAAGTACACACCAAACGTTTGTGATTCGAGACACGTACCTGGGGTATTCGGAAGAGTCGAAGGAGATTCGCCACTTGGATAGATGTGACCGAACTCGCCGCACCGACGACCCCGCTGATAACTTTTCGCACAGCAGTTTTATTGCAATGATACTCGGCACCGTCTATATTGCTTATAGAACCTGAAAAACAAAAATACAGCACCCATTAGTTTCGATAACTGCACGCGTTCCGCCCGTCCTGAATTTTAACGACGAACTACGATTACTATCAAATAAATTTCGTGCCTCGGAACATTCTGAATTTTAACACCGGAAGTACCGGCATTTAACGCATATTTACTTTAAAATCGAAAATACTGTAGAACAATAAATAAATTAATATTGCAGCATCACCTAACATACAACCATTTATTAGCTCCATAAAACATGATATTTTGACAAAAGGGCAGCCAAGTTTTGTGATATAAAATGTCAAACCCGAAACTAGTCATTTCGACTGGTCGGTGGTTCTAGTTTTAAATAACACAAAGAAGAATTCATGTAGAATATGACTAAGAATTCATATGAATTGAATTCATGAAGAATTCATTTCCGTTTATTCGTGAATTTTAGAGCACGTCGGAAACAATAATATCAGCTTCCATTTTACAGTTCAATAAGCTATTGTCACAACAGGGGATTAATGAGAATTACATGTCGAGTGTATTTAATTTATAGAACCAGAATTATTTCCCGGCGCATGGATCATTCGCGTGCTATTGAAGCATCGATGTATTACTTAATACCAAACTGGATTACATATGCGGATGTATCCGACCCAGAATCCCATTAACTTTGTATACACAGTACTCTGACACAATCGAGTTCTTTATTCCGTACGTGTTTATTAACTGTGTTTCAATTTCAGTAATATTAAAATGACCGTGGTGCGTTAATGAAGTGAAATTATTTACATATACTGTTATTGCTCGATAAATATTGTCATTAGCAGAACAAAATTTACCAATGCATATATTATTCGTGTAAACATTTATTTAGCGCATGCAAATATTAAATGAGGCGTACGAATTACGTTCTTGGACTCGGAGGAAATTTTGATAAATATAAATACGCCATGTTGACAGTCATTGTACGCGGATTATCTCGATTGTACGAATATAAGTTAAAATTATAGTAAAGTAAAATTTTGAAAGATTTATCGAATAATATATACCTTATATATAAAAAATTATAATATTTATATACAATTAAGTAACATATTTTTGTACATGTACGATTTTCAATGACTTACATTTTCTGTACGTACTTTCTTATATTTAACTTTATCTTTAACTTTCTTATTATTAATAAACTTTTCCATTTAAGTGTGCATTGATTCTCAGTATGTTAGCGTGTCCATTCCTAAAAGAACTTCACTCTAATTCTATGATAACAGTATTTTTCAAACGGGAAAAGCGTTATGTTTTTGGGCGAAACTCGTTGCAATGAAATTACGAAGAATACGTGTAACTTCGAGCATACATTAATGATCGTAATATTATAGTACGATATAACGATGTTACCAAGTTTGTTCTCAATTATATCGGCATCTGAACGAAACAGCGCCGCATTTACTAACGATGTCGACATAATGCGTCACAGTTTCGAACATTTTAGTTTGTACACGCCGAAGCATGTCTCCATTGCGTATACCGATACAAAGTTAGAACGGCTTGTTACACGCGGATGATAAAGTTCTTCATTCCTCGGATTTGTCGTTTCGACGAAATCCAATTTCGGGTTTTGTGTATCTTCGGGAAGTTGCAGGCAACGGGAACGTGTTTGTGGCGCAGAATCACGTGCTAGAATTTTATACAACTTTTTTCCGTCCCTCCCCTCGAATTTTCGGAAAGAGCGAATTACAATTTCACACTTCGCTTGTTTCTCACTGGAATTCGGACGTGATCTTATATGTTACGTGCTTGTTTAACCTTTTTCCGAAACTACGTACAGTTTCATCGAATTATAGTACTTTTAAGTAGGGTACACTGTACGGACACTGTAACCCAAAACCCTGTTTCGATAGTCGGATTTATTCATTGAGTTTCGTATTCTGTAGCGTTAAAATTAATTTATGAAGACGACAGAGCGTAATGAAACAGTTATTTTGACCTGAGACGTTTAATTACGAAATATGCTACACAATTATTATAAATAGAATCGACAGCAAAGTATAGTTGAGGTTTAGGTTATTTTAGGTATACTAATAATTATTACATAACAATCACATATTAATTTAATACAATAAATAAAGTACAAAATTTAACGTATCTATATTTTAAAATATCGGAATATGGAAATTTCTGATCGACTGACACATTGATTGTTCTCCGAAGCGTGCAATTATATCTAAAACCGAGAAGATAAAGAGAATGGCAAATATCTGTAACCGAAAATGGCGTTTCTATGCCGAACTATGATCGATCGGTGTTTCACGCAAGGTAAACGGTTGTTCGAAGTAGAACCACATTTCTCGACTTTGCGTGACAGTTCAGGCAATGTTCTGATACGCGAGCATCGATGCAGAAGGAAGTGGTCGTTAGCAACGAATTAGAAACTTGAAATAGCTCTACTTAATGGCTTTCCCTCGTTAACAGAGGTAGTTGCTACAAGACAACTTCCCGCACCGTTGAAACGTTGCATTAAACCATCACGCGACCAAACGGCTACGATCGAAATGGAAACGTTATACCCGCGACATTCTTATTATTTACACTCTATCTCGAAAATGGATCTAGCAATTAGTGTCATATTCCCAACAGTCTCGGCATTGTACTGGCAAAGGAACGAATTTCGAAAATGTATATACTAGAGTCGGGAATCTTTTATCTTCGAGAATTCGTGGATTTTGAGATTCGAAGATTCAGGGAATCGGGGAATCGGGGATTCGAGGATATAGGGATTTGGATTTAGGGATTTGGGGAGTTGAGAATGTGGGGATTTGGGGGTATAGGGATTTGGGGGTATAAGGATTTGGAGATTTGGGGAGTTAAGTATGTGGGGAGTTGGGGATTCAGGAATTCGGGGGTGTAGATATTAGGGAATTTAGGGGCCTGGGGGTATAGGTATTTGGGGATGTAGGGATTCGGGGGTATAGGGATTGGGGGATATGTGGATTTAGGGAATTGGGAATTTAGGGATTTGGGGAGATGTGCATGTTGGGAGTTGGGGGTGTGGGGAATTGGGGACGTGGGGAATTGGGGACGTGGGGAGTTGGGGATGTGAAGAGTTGGGGTTGTGGGGAGTTGTAGTAGGAATTTGGGGAGTTTGGGATTTGATAACCTAGGAATCTGGGGCTTTTGGGAGTTGGGGATTTGGGAATTTGGGAAGTATCAAACAAATCCATCTTAAACCTGCATTTATCGCTGTAGCCGTGATAACGAGTCTCGCAATGCTCCACGAATCGCCGATTCGATTGCAGCGATCGATCGATAATTGCACATTGCGATATCGTTGAACGACGAAGATTAATCGTCGTCGTTCACCAAATGAAATTACGAGACATCGAATGGACATTATCAACAAGCGATCGATCGACGACCATTACACACAGTCATCCACCGACGTACCGTGGAAATAATAGACTCGATCAACAAATTTTCATACGACTTCCAATTCATCGAATGATTTTATATTAAAAATGAAAAATTCCATAGATGAAACCATCTCCGATTTCGCGCGCTAATTGAATTCTACGGCGCAGAATATTGGGGGCAGTGGACGCATGAAAAAGTAGTCACGAATGCGCGAAGGATGCGCGACGAGGATTAATTAATTAATTAAGGACATCCAAAATGCACGGTGTCAGGTGGCAGGATAATAAGGACCGTTTTATCCGGCCGTCCGCATTCTCATCGATTCGGCCCGTTTCGACGCGAGTTTTGAATTAATATGGTAATGAAGCTGATTTACGGACCACGATACAAATTGTTTCGTTATTACGTCGATTATTTCGGATCGATTAATCAGTTTATGGTAATAGCGGGGCTGGCTTGGCGAAGCGGCCTCAAACAAACCATAAACTAATAAACTTCCGTTTATTTAATGATAAATTATCGTTCGGTACTTTTTGTACATCCATTTAAATTATGTCCCTATTCGACATTGCCCCAACAAGGAAATTTCTCCTCCATTAAGCCATTAAGGACCAGACAGTGAAATAACGCGATCTTTTTTTGTAAAAAGGTACACAATATTTACTGCACAACATTTTTTACAGATCTTCTTTTCGTAGCTATTACTTGCAAACATCTACTATAATCACCCCTATATATCAAAGTTACGATTAGACTCAAAATTGAATTTCTGTCATTGACGACAGCTGATGATGTCTGACAAAGATTGTAGACATTTGTAATACTTACTTATAGCGACTAAAAATCAGCGTTCTCATCAGAATAATAAAAAGTGAATTATTTTATCAGTACTATAAAGAGCTAATATTTTCTTCAGGGTGATAAAAGTGTTAGTATTTTCATAGATGCAATTAAAAACAAACATCCTCGAAATAGTTTATGTTTGCAGAGAAATTTTCCGGAGATTAAATGACGACAGTTTCGCGTTCGAACGAAAATGAATCACTATCGAGTATTGTGCAAGAACTACGTAAAATAATAGTTGTTTCGTTTCGTAGAGTAGCTCGTTCGTACGTTTCGTCCACAGTTTCCCGTAGACCAGTATGTTACAGTGACACCTGTTGAATCGGAGTTGCTTATACATCCGAGCTAACTATCCGATACAGTAACAAATCTCGAGCGGAAGAACGTTAAAGCTACTTGGCAATATACGGATTTACGGGAAAGTTATGAACACGATCGGTTGGCCGGTATGCACATGAGATTCATTTACGACGCCACAATTGAGCTGCGAAATTACCTACCGGTTTGCTGGAAGCCGCTTATTCCGACGCGAAATTCACTGTATCGCGTTACGTTCGCGATAACACTCGGCGAATCGTGAAACTCGACGAGCTTCATCGCTCCAATTTGCACGCTCTGCGCGGGGTTAATTAATTAATCGACCCATCGATTCCGCTACGAGAACCGGACAGACCAGCGCGTTTTTGCGTCAAATTTATTTCGTCGATTTATCCATCATCCCTCTGATTCGATATAGATGCATTCCAGTAATATGAACCTCTGTACAAGCTACTGCAATTTCTGATTTTTGATAAAATTATTTCAAGCTTTATTCAAACATAGAAGATACAGGAATATCAAAATACAGAAATATTGGAACATATAGATACATACAGAGTATATAGATGTGGGATACAGGCACATAGGGACATAGACATAGAGATACGAATGTATAGGGATGTCAAAATATGAGGGGTGCAGGGATATAGGAACATATGGGCACGTGTATGCAGAAATATGTACATAGTATATAGGAATATAACGACAAAGAGTTATACAAATTTTGAATTTATTGGAATCCAATAATGTAGGAACCTAGGAGTATAGGGATATTAGGATATAAAGTTACTGAAACATGGGAATATACTGATGTTGAAATACCGAAACATAGATACCTACATTTTTAGAGATTTGTGAATTTCCGGTGTTAGGAATCTACGTATCTCGATATTCTGGGTATCTAGGTATCTAGGTATCTAGGTATCTAGGTGTCTCCAGGTATCTCCGGGTATCTTCAGGTATCTTCAAGTATCTCCAGGTATCTTGGCATTTCCAGGTACCTAGGTATCGCCAGGTATCTAGGTAACAACAGGTATCTAGGCATCTTCAGGGATCTCTAGGTATCTCCAGGTATCTTCTGGTATCTCCAGATATCTCCAGATATTTAGGTATATCCAAGTATCTAGGTATCTGAATATTTAGGTATCTGGGTATCTAGGTATCTGGATATCTAGGTATCTGGGTATCTAGGTATCTGGGTATCTAGGTATTCAGCCGTTTAGGTATCTGTGTATCCGGGTACCTAAGAATAGTTGATATTTACAGATATAAAGATTGTAAAAATATTCAATATTCAAGAGCATTTGGGATATAGGAATATCGAATGTTTAAATATATTTAGAGTCTCTTTGATGCCGGAAATGTTTATGTTATAGATATACGGAGAACGTAGGGGTATTTGTAATGTAAAGGAATTGTATAGAAGAAGTACATTTTCGTGAAATTTCATTAAGACGAGCGATCCACTGTTGGTGCGCTCTCCTTGTTAGAATTCGGCACGACAGCGCTCATTCGCTCGAATTGCTTTACGCTCGATACACCACGTAGCATCCGACGAACGGCCCCGAATAATTAGTAAAAAAGGAAACCGGCAACGGACTTTCGAGACGGAGCAGTTTGATTCTCGTGAGAGACGTTTAGCGATTTTTCGTTCGGGAACGTCAGTCGGCGTTCTCGAGGATCCAAGAGCAAAGGCTTCAAGAAATTGGTTTCATTAGGAGTCTGCACAGATACACGGTGAGTAATTAGTTTCATTGAAAGTCGACGGACGGAACCTCGGCAGCTACTTGTAATTCCGTCGAAACGTTCGAATTATGTTTCATGGGTTTCGCGCGCGAGGATCTGTACCGGTTTTCGTTGCCGGAAATCCGGGTCATGCGATCCTCAAGGATCCAAGAGATTCGGAAACTAAAGCCGGAGAGAAGTCCTCGGTAACAATCGCTACAAGGCGTTAACGGGAACAAGGATCCTCCGACATAAGGGACAGCGTTAAATAATGCTCTCTAAGGCGGAAGTAGCATGAGTCTGTTAAAATCGACCACTTGATTTATTCATTCCTGCATCCGGTGTTAGGTATTATCAAACCCGTGTTCGGGTAATGTTAGATTAAAAATATTCATTGTACATAAGAACGTACAGGTCTTTCGTTTTATTGGAAAACAGGAATCGTTTGTAATATAAATAATTAGACCAGATCAGTATCTTCGGTGCAGAGTACATATTTATAAACCTTAGGATTATTTCACTTTTTCATACGTCTTCAATTAAACGAAAAATGTAATTCTAAATTTCTGAAACTATTAAAGTCATTGTAATAAATACAACGAATAAGGAATTAAATTTAATACTGCCATGTAGCACTTAATAAGATATAATATAATACCAAAAAACTACCAGTTAATCTTTGCATTTTGATATTTGCCTTTCATATTTAACTTAATAATTGTCTCATAAAATTGTGACTAGTCCAGAATATTTGAAGTTATAGAATATAGAATCATACAAAATGTAGAAAGTAAATGGAATCATACAAAATGTAGAAAATAAACAGAATTATACAAAGCATAGAATATAAATCGAATTATACAGAATGTAGGAAATAAATAGAATCGTAGGAAACGTAGAAAAATGGAGAATAAAGTAAGGACGGAAGTTTACGGCGGGATTAATAGTTTCAAGTTTTGAACCGAGTAATCTGAGACGGATTAACCCTGAAACGCGAAGAGAACGAAACCTTAAACTACGAAGCACCGAAGATCAAGCGTTCGCGACGGTGAATTAATTTTGGATTTGCTGGAGACTTCACAGGGTTGGATTATTAGAAGCCGGGTTCAAAAGTTTCGTCTAGCTTTAATACCGCCACAAGGTTCGTTAATTTAGGTACATAGACTAAGGCATCCTTGCAACTACTGTGTCTAGAATTCAAAGAATGTGAAACGCGAAGGACAGAAATCACGTGTCGACAGGATTCTGATGTATGTCGTGAAATAAGTGGCACTCGAAGTATAATAAAGAAATCATTTAAACATTTTGGTTCTGAAATGTTTTTGTACGGAGACATTTAAACAGATGTCTCGAAAGTATTTCGAGATTTAAGGTGAGATTTAAAAAATTCTTTAATTCCGAAATTTGAAATTGTTATATTCTCTAATTTCTAAATCATCAATTGTAATTCCTCGAAATTCCGAGTTTCCAGATAGGCAAGTCATGATGATCCTACACAGTCAAACTACTAAATATCCGAATTTCCAAATTGCCAAATTACAACTTTCCAAATTTCCAAGACACCAAATAATCAAATCTTCAAATTTCCAAATTTCCGAATTTCCGAATTCCCAAATTTATAAATCTCCCAATTTCCCAACTACCAAATTCCTGAATTATCGAATTTTCACGACCGAAATTTTCCGAACTCCCAAACCCCCGATTGTCAATTTCTAAACTCTCAAATCCCCAAATTCCCAAATTCCCAAAAATGCCTAACTTCGAAATTCCAGAAATTCTCAAACTCCCAATGTCCGTCTTTCAGCAATTCTAGTATCCCAAAATTTTAAAAATCCTCAACTTTTGAATTCCCAAGCCTCGAAATTTCCAAATTCCCAACTATTAAATATCCAAAACCCTCTTATCATCGATGTTCCAAAAACGTCTCGAATCTGTTCGGCGATTTGCCAATTTTCGAACGACCGGGACCATAAATCTGAAACGGCCTGATGTAAGCGTTTATAAAGTGCTCGCCCGATAAATTCTTCGATACGGTGCGGATTTCATCGAAGATTTATGGACACTGCGATACGCGGCGCGTAATTTAAAAAAAAAAAAAAAAAGAAAACGCGATTCCGCACGATGCAAATTTAAGATCGTCGTTCGTTCAAATCGGTACCTTTAATTTTAAATCGTGGAAGAAAATATGGCGCGTCGTAAAGCTGCCAGTTGTTCATACAACCAAGATGGTTTATTTTTTTTTCAAAAAAAAAAAGAGCCACGGAACGAATCGCAACGCGTCAGTTAAAATCGATAACGAGTACATTCGTCTTTTATCAAATATTTAAACCTCCATTATCCGATCCCCCTTTGTGCACGATCATCCTCATCAAAAAATTAGCTGATTTCGCCGGTTTCTCTATTAAATTCCTCTTCGGGGATACGTCGGACACACCCCGTCGTTTTCGATTCACGGTGCACGTACACGAGCACAGACACGGTCACGTTGACACGGATTAAGGAGATATTTGCTGAAGAAACTAGCTACCGTTTCTCCTACATAGAACGTGCAAATATTTACCAAAGGCTTAGCATGCGGGCGGCAAGGGGGATACCGTCGCGCTATGAATCTTCGTCCAGGTTCGCATTCGGTCGGCTATCATCTCCGTGCACTTTTCTTTTTTGCTCGTCGACACCTAACGAGAAACCCCGTGCCGAACAGAGACCCCGGGATATTTCCCGGTGGACGGCTTTCCCGCGATGAAGAACATCGTACAATTTGTCTGCGCCGGATGAAACTTGTCCTTTACGTTTGGACACATCGTGTATCGTGTCTTCATCTTGGACAGCCCTCTTTTTTTATTATTCCGCTTCTGCTTTCTGCACCTCTGACTCCGCTCGAAAAATGGTAGTCCACAATACGACTTCTCCGTGTCCGTCTTTTTATCCGCTTTCGCGGAAAATTCCCGGATATTCGCTGTTTGGAAATTTTTTTGAAATCTTGTATCATCGCGAATATTGTCAGTTTACGAAAATTATTATCGTTGGCTCGTGACGAACATTATTAATGCCGGTTTATTACGAAAATCGATTCCAGTTTGCGATGAACGTTGTTGTTGATAAATTGTAATGAAAACCAGTTAATAATATATGATGAACGACATTAATATTAATTTATGATGAAGATCTAACAATTACAAAATATGATGATGATGAACATATAACGATTATAAAATATGTTTATAATGGACATCTAACGATTGCAAAATATGATTATCATGATCATATAATGACTTTTAAATATGTCAGTCTATAACAAAAATGTCGATTGTTATTAGGTTGAGACGAAAATTAGTATTTTAATTGTGACATGGAAATTATTATTGTTACCTTATGATGCAAACTATTATTGTCAGTTTATAGAGCACATCATCATTGTTCATTCATGAAAAAAAATCATTATTGTTAATTTTATTTATACACTTTTAGGTCTTGTGGTGCGCGAAGTTTCATAACCTCAAAAACCAAATGTTGCAAATGTACAATATCATATTACTTTTCACAAACAAACTTCTGAAGCAAGAAATGTTTCATTATTATTTTTGTACTCCTACTACCCGCACGGATTTAAAAGTATATGTCGCAAAATCGAACGAATCGCGAAATTAAGGAATAGGAAATTAAATGAGATACACAGAATAATTCCGTATGGTTCTATGCACACGTTGCGTTTATCAAAATGGTAAAGAAATAAGGAAATAGTACGGAAATAATACCTATTAGTTGGTTCGAAAAATCTAACCCGTTTCTCTCATTTTTCCGCAAGGCATTTCCTTATTTCCTCGCAAACTGGCGAAGCGTGGGAAGCTCAATGCCACATACGAACGCGCATTATCGTGCTCGAAGACCCGTGAAAATAAAGTCCCGTCTTCTAACGCGAAACAGGACACGCGAGATTGAGCGACCTCGAATGCAAGCCGATCCATTTTCTGCCCTCCCGATAGAAAGCCACGGTATTTCTATTGTTGCGCACTTACACCCATCTACCGAAACCAGCGTCCTGTAAACGAACCAGAGGCTATCCGTCCGCAACGAGCGGGATGCACATTTTTCCAGGTTAGCCAGCGGCAAGAATGTCGATTGCTTTTTCGGGAATTCATCCCGTCTGTCGGGAAACCCGTCGCAGTTTGACGAAATGAAATCACGGCGATCGTAAATCCGATTCGCTTAAACGTCGGCGAGGTAGAATACATGTTGTATCGTATATCGTGCATTGTTGTAGCTCGCGGGACTTCTAATTCCCGGTTGCAGATTTGTCAACTGATGAACGCGGGACTACATTGGACTATACTGAAAAATATCATTCGATACGCAAGGTGCTAGAGAGTACGTTCGTGGAAACAATTTGCAACCGAGTTAAAGCAGAAATTTTTCTGCGGATGCATGACTCCTTTCTATGGCCTCTGTGACTAATTTTTCATCGAGTTCTTGAGACCACACTTTTTTCTTAATGGTCTTCAAAGCGTTTAGACCCGATTTCCTCGTGCAGTATAAAAAAAAATGATTTTTAAAGTTATCCACAGTGCTGAATATTTATTTTCGCCCGTTTTCAGTAAAACGAAACGTGTCATCTTCAGATACTTCGATTCACTGCTGCATTTTGCGAGGCGTGTTGCAATTTGGCACATTTGGGACACGTAACTCAGGATTTTGAACGATTTGAGAAAAGAAATTCTGATGTTCGAGATATGATAGTTATAGTAGTATTTATATTTAATTTTCTGAGATATTGATCTTGGAATTTGAAGTGTCGACATCAAACACTTTATTGTTCTAATCTTGCTGGTTTCTAATTTCGAGATTCGGAGTTACAAATTTGGAGCCTCGAGATGTCAAGTATTGCAGTTCTGGATTTTTAAATCTCGCTTCCAAAATTTGTTATCTCAAATTCGCAATGGTTCGAGTGATCTTAGAGTATTCTTCGAGATTCAAATCCAAACAAATAAGAATTTTCTAATTCATCTAACTCTCTCAAAATTCAAAACTATGGATGCGAAAAATTTGCAATTCCTTAAAATATCTAAATTCTTTCTTAAAATAATGATCTAAGTAAATAAAGAACTAAGTTCATTAAAAAACTACAGTAAATAAAGAGCTAGTAAGTAAAGTTCAGCGACATAATATTCAAAATTGAGGAAAGAAATGTATCCGAAAGTGTCCTGCGGCAAAAAAGTCCGTCTGCCAAGAAGGATGAAATGTAGAAGTTCGGTTTTTGATCAGAAGTTTGCGCGAATGATGAAACCGGAAGGACCATATCGATTTCCACGTTTACACGAAACTAAACACAATGGTTCCAAGAGTCCAACTAACTTTTTCGAGAGCACGGGCCAGAAGTTCATTGTTAAGCCGTTGCTAATTAGCGCGTAAGTGAGTTCTATCCCATTGTACTTGGTAACGTGATTTTCTAGGAAACTTCCGGGCGCAGCGAAGGGATGACGCCGATGTTGATACGGAAGTGTAACTTGCTTCAGTTGGTATCTTTTCTGGCAGCGACCGGAAAAGCAAATTACGAGGCGTATGTTTTAATTAAACCTCAAGAACAAAGTGAAAAGGGAGGAGTAAAAATATAACGCAAAGAGAAGTAGAACGGGGAATTAATTACATAACGTTTAAAGCCGGAGGAAGTTTTTCTGAAGCTCTTTCATTTTGTCCCGCAGCGATCCGGAATTGAAATTCAATCATTTCAATGAAGTACACGGAAAGTGAATGGATACAAAATATACATTCTTCGGTATAAAAATTTGGAATTTCGATAAGAATTTTTGACCTAATATTTCAGAATTTTAAATCTTGAGATTTTGAAATATCGTTCCCCGAATTTTGAGATGGGCAAATTACAAATTCTACAATTTTAGATTTTTAATTTTAAGAATGTAAAATGTGTCTTTGTGCCCCAAAATCATCAATTTTCTGCTCCCACAGCTGTAAATTTTTATTTTTCTATGATTCTAAGACACCTAACCTTGACATTACAAACTTTAAGATTTCAAATCACAAAATCTCGAAGAACGAAATTCTACGTTTCCAGATTTCATGAGATTCGAATTAGAAACTTCGTCGTCTGAAAGCTGGTAATTTAAATTTTCGAGATTTCAACATTCTAAATCGCCAACCTTGAACTCGGAAAGTACAAAGTTCTAAAAATGAAAATCTCCAAGGCGGAAGCGAGAATTTAAATTAAATTTATGTAGACGCGTTTATAAAGTTCTGCACAGCGAGGATATTTAAATACTGTTTCATTTCAAAAATTCATCAAAAGGATCTACAATTCTATGCACGCGTTAGTTCCGGCCGGCGCGTTTCATTCTTAATTAATTCCCCTGTAGCGTTATATCCTTATGGAAACTTCAAACAAACGCTGAAAGTTGTCGGGCGTGGAACAGTTAAATAATTCAGCGTCGTCTTTCTCGTGGTATGATAAACGTTCTCGGTTACCAGCCCCGTCTTTTTCTATGTGTTTTAAAGTACTTTGAGTCAACGACACGTAACGCAAACATCGTCACGAACTCAAAGCTTCTTTGCCAGGAAAATCCTTGGGCCCGAAACCTTTGACCGAGAAGAAAGCGAGCGAAAAAATGTCGGTAGGATAAGTTGTTTACGTAGTCGGAAGCTCCACGGGATTTTCCAGATGAGAACGTAGCCAGTTGTTAATTGGACGAGCAGCGAACAAATGCAACATCGGATAATTGGTATCCTTTGTGAAACGGGGCTGCTTCGAATTCAACGTTCGACAGATTAAGTATACAATTGATTATGCCGCGCGGTATCTTAAATATTTGATAACCTTACACGGGTAAGTTGTTAATCTCGCTTATCGATCGATCAAACACGGTGAAACCATCGTTAATAACAGGATCAATTCGATATCCGCGCCATCCGTGCGTTTCTAGTTTGATTAATGCAGCGAACAAATCGTTAATTAGAATTGTTTTGCACGATTTCGTTCGTGATCGTTAGTGTGATCGATGCAATTGGATTACGTCGTGATGCGATCGGAAAATTTGAAGCTCGATTCACTGAACTTCGAAATTAGAATTTTGTTCTTAAAAATTAATCTTATTGTATCACAAATATGATACATAAAATGACATATCCTGAAATTCGTATCATTTGTCATTTATCATAGTTACAATTTCACATATGCTACATACACATATATACAGGTCATTGTACATGTTACGTTGTATTTCCTCTTCAGTTCTTCGTCTTTGGATCGAAGTTAGTTCACACTTGTTATAATTTACGGGACTTGGAAAATTTGTTCAAAAATCACACAAAGGAGGATTTGTATTTAATCTTCGGCAATTTCAATTAAGTTCAAAGGATTTCGCTCGTGTTACGATTCTAGCACGTCTCGCAGAGTAAACTAAGACCGACGTCCGCGATGATAAAGCGCGAATTTTATTAAAGCAAGAATACCGGTTCCGGTGTCGACTTTCGTACGGAATCGACTCGATCTTATCAAGTCGAGTAATCGCACCGCGGATAATAATAATAGTATTCAAGCTCAAAGCGTCGGTTAGCAGCAGAGGTAATCGAGTTAGCCGGCAGTGCGGGATTAACATAATCTACTTTTCAGCCATCTTATGTGGTAACTAGTTGGAAAGCTCTTCTCCGGGGGATTGCCGGGAAAGTTAAGAAGACACTGAGATATAGAACCGGCTACATAATATACCGGTTGATGGATCGGGAGCCTACCAACTTCAAATTACGTTGCGCACACCGTGGTGAGACGAGATGAGACGATTTCGATTTCCATAAAAATACGGATCCCGATGAGATTCGACAATTTCTTCGGGAACAGGTTCACCCGGATATCGTCCCCAAAGTCTCCCTCGTATCGCGAACAATTTCGATAATCGACTGTTCATAAACACCCTCTGAGTGATCAGATAAATTTTATTCTTTATTTTAGCATCAGTGTTCTGAATCAAGACATTGTCTCGACGATTATTTCAGTTTTGACTACTACTCATTATTTTATTTTCGTCTACTATTTATTTTTGACTACAAAACTTCTATCGACCGAGACACATTTTTTCATTATCAGCCACCATTGTTACGATCATCTAAATTAAAATTGTTTCTTAGAAATCTACACCATAAACAGGAAAATGTAGTCTCAATTTTGCTAACTGACTGAAAAACAATTTAAATGATCTTCGATCAGTGTAAATAGTTTAATGTAATCAATTTAATTGATTAATTCAATTTAGGTAAATTTAGGTAAGGTGAAATCAATTCAAACAAATTGATGGAAATCCAATAAACGTATAAAATGAAGCTTGGCGCAGTAAAACATTTACTGCGTTGTAATTTAATTTATTTACCCTTTATTCGAAGGTAAGATAATTGCGACAAAATTTTAGAAAACAACTCGTCGAGTTTTAATAAGCTAACTTTATTTCGGTGATACTGGAAACATTACCTCGTTACGTAGCGAGCTACCACACAGAAATGCAAATGTTTCTCGCGTTAAGTTGCATTAAGCCGGAAACACGGTTTTCGCGACGTTACCTTTAACAAGGTACAGTTTCTCCGCAATGAAATGAACTTCTTAAGGATGTTATTTTTACATTCCCTCACCGACGACTACCCTCGCGTGTATGAACAACAATATGCTTGTTGTTTCGCTTACATCGCAATTCGGTTACCTTGGCAGAGAGAAATCGTGTAAACCCGAAGGGCACTCACCGAATATCGGTTAAGTAGTCTTATTTCTGGAGTGAGTTCAACGAGTGCTACCACTTAGTTAACACTTGTCGGGCGTAATTAATTTTTTTCTATGTTTCGAGGATCGATCGAGTACAACACATTTTTTTTGTAAACTGCTTGTTCAGGTTTTTTAACGAACCCCCCTACGAACACATTTTATTTTTCATAACCTATGTACACGTTACACGATACTCCGGTTGAACAATCATATACAACAGTATAACATAGGATGATCATCTTTGATTTAAGTAGAAGTGCATAATAGATGCAAAATGTATGAATTAATGTATAATGCAAATCTGACGGAGATCTCTGATGTCATGTTTACATATATGCACATGTATAGTCGCACATATGCATTCATTCGCACATCTGTAATTTAGTTATTGTTACACACTATGTCTGTATGAATGTATAATATATATCTCATTAGGAACTTGGATATACATGTATGTTGCACATGTATACTTGAACACGTGTATCGGTATCCACATCTGGAATTTAGTTATGCGATACAATACTTGTGTGTACTAAGCTATAATTTAAATGTAACGACTACATATATGTATATATATTAATATGTTAATTCATAATTAATATATAAATTAGTATTGTATGTACATCAAAATTACCAGTATTTACTAAAGAACGAGTAGGGCACCTATCGAAAAACTTTGAAGCACCCATTAAAAAAATAGCACTTAAGAAAACCGAAAGAGACAAAAGATGAGCGAAAAGAGCTCGGAGTAAAAAGAAAACCGTGAATCATAACGATTTCACTAGGGGATCGAAGGGTTTAGGACGGGAACGCGATCGAAAGAAGTTTCCCAATTCGACGAACGTAAACTATCAACCCGAATGTATCGTTTCTGAGACGCCATCTGCAGGATACACTTTGCACCGAGAGAAACAATTTCCAGGGTTTCCCAGCGTCTGAAATGTATTCTATGAATAGCAAATCAGCGTCGTCTTCGCGCAGTTCGGAATTGTTTCTCTATAAAAAGAGCGGAAAAGTGACACGTCGAAACGGGACACGGATTTCGCTCGCGATTCACGCTCGAAACTGGGCGAAGTGCCGAGCGTTCTCCGTTTAAACGTCTCGCGCTACTTCCGTCGTGTCGCGACGAAGACGCTTAAAAGACATGCCGGGGCGTTCGCATTCAACGGGTGTCTTCCTCGGTTTTTAACGGCACGCGATTATACGAGCCCGTGGTTCCGTGAAAAGCAAGGTCTCTCGTCGACAAGAGGAGAGAAGCGTGAACTGGAGTGCGCTACGTTCCATACAAAAACGTTCTGAAGTCGAGAGGTTTTTCTAAAACGAACCAGCCACCTCGCGTGCCGGATCCACCTTTCACGCGCGCGATTTTTGCCATAACATCTGCATAAAGACACCCCGGCCATCTCGGTGAAGGAGTTTCATGGCGAGTTCAACGATTACGCGGAACTCGTTAACGGCTCTCTTAAAGGGACGTAACCACGCGGCCGTTATTAATTACACAACGAACGTACATGTTTCTGTATCCGTCTGCATGTAGGGCGGCCGGAGATAACCCACTTTTAAAATAACAATCGTATCGTCGATTTGATGTACATAATAAACAAGAATTTATTCGAGAAATTGAATTACAAAATCGACCGGGTAAAATATTCAGATGATAGGTCGAAAGGACGATGCTTAAAATAGGTTCTTTTATAAAAAAGCAATAAATTGCAGATATAATGTAAACTGTCCGGAGATCAACTTGTTGATGATCAGATAACAAATGGGTTCAAATAATTTTCAACGGGGAAATTTATATCTTTTTTGCATATAACTTTTCTATGAGGACTTTGCCAAAGTTTGTCATATCTTGTATATTGTAAAACATTCAGACAACGGGTCCACAAATAGATAGTCAAGATAATATAGGTTCTTTCATAAAAAATGATAAATTGCACATCAAATGTAAACTGTCTGGAGATCAAGTTGTCGGAGATCAGATAAATGTGTTCAAACGACTTTCAAGGTAGAAGTTTCTTTCTTTCATTTGTGTACAACTTTTCTATGAGCAAAAAAAACTTAGTCACGTCAAGTACATTGGACTTCGGATTTTAGGACATTGCGGTTTTAAAAATATTTTCAACTCGACATATCATTCAAGGTGTCAAAGATCCGAGACTCCGAACTGACAATCCTTGATTTTCCATTTAGCAAGTTAATGATCGTACACCGGCTAAAGTATTTAATCAAAATGTATTGAAGGAAGCGCATGAAATTCTCAGTCACGAAGTTACTACGCTACAAGGACTATCCATTCAAACGTAATCCTCTGTTCAGATATGCAGGGCTCGTCAGATGATCAACTCCAGTGGCACTTCCAGTATAATCCGACAGAATATACGTGCTCGGTGGCCCTCCTTAATACACACTTGACAATTGTGAATTACTTGAAATGCGATATAAGCCGACTACACGACGCTGTACATAACACAGAGGAGGTGGTTGCTTGACCTGTCGTTCTATGAATCATAGTTATATAGGGTCGGTCTAACGCGTCCAGGGATTGCCGTGGATCGATGATTAATAAAGCTGGAATATGAATAGAATCGGGTCATACGGGCGGACCAAATTATTCTCATTTGGGTCTGAAATTAGACACGAGTCCGGAAGTCCATTGTGATTCACGCTGCACGATATCAATTAACCACGCTAACTGCCGAGTTTCTTCGTTGTTTGCCGCGTTTTTATCAGTTTCGATCTGCGACGATAATCGATTTAAGACACTGTTACGTCTGTTCATCGAAAGAAACCGCTGATTAATTAACTGGACCGACACATAGCGCAAAGCGAGCCGCTTCTATCAGCGGATAATTCCACTCGGATGATCATTGACGCAACCTAATCTCCTCTTTTGAACATACATACATCCTATTTCGTTCGTATAACTACATACGGGCGTATTCTGCCTGTTTCATTACGAGTACGCTCTACTCCCTTTGGGAGCAGCTAGCACTCTTACTTATCTGACCACCTGCTGTTCTGTCCTACTTGCTTGCCTGTTTACGAACACCGATTCATTTACGTGATCGATCGCTGATACAAGACGCGTTTTGCTGCCATCGATTTGAGCAATCTAGATGGATCGAAATTTTATAACGGAAGATTCTCGCGAATTTGAATTAATTGAACGTTCGAACGCTTTGGGCGGTGAGAAAAAATATTTTCGACACAAATTTTAAACTTCGTTTGTTTCGAATCTTGGAGATTAGGGTTTCTAGATACTCAGCTTTTGAGATTCATATGCTCTGATTTCGAAGCTTGAAATTTCATGTCCTGAGACGTTAAAAATAAAGATAACAAAGATTGGTTTCTCCAAGCTTTGAATTTTGCATTTTGTGATTTAAAGGTTTTGAATCTTACTCTTTGTGACTTCGAGGCATGAAGTTGTAAATTTTGATATATTGAAGTATGGGATTGTAAATTTGGAGATTTTCAAGTTTGAGATTGTACATTTAGAGATATCAAAGGTTGGAATTCTGAATTGTGAGACGTTAAAGCTTGGAATTCTAAATTTTGTGATATTGAACCTTGGAATTACAAATTTTTAATTTTCAAAACACTAATTACCCAGATTTTATGATACGAAATCATCAAATTCTAAATTACGCGATTTCAAACCTCCAAATCCCAGATTTTATTCGATCGGTTCATCGACCGAATTACTCGTTGCCGCAATAATTACAGTTGCCATATTCGTTCAGGCACAGAGTTATGTTAGCCACCCATTCTCTGTTATGTCACCTTTAACCATCTCACCGTTTCCGGATTACTTACCGTTTCCGGATTACTGCGTGCCACAAATATTTAGTACGGTCTATAGGCTGGATTATCGATCGTCATAGCATTACACCAGGCGTCATCGAACAGAAATGGCACACATTCGAATAATTTGCCAATATCTGATCGCAATCGCGATTCAGATTCGCAATAGAGATTCAGTGGCGTTAATGTCGCCGATCATTACCGGATTTCTGATTAGCTTTGCAGACGGATCGGTGAATCCGTAGGATACGTGGAATTTAATTAATTCTCTATGACCCTGTTGAATTCAACGCGTTTAGTGTTACGTTCATTATCGCCACCCGCTTCCGCCGGTATTTACTCCTCTGATAATTCTGAATGATCTTTCATTAACCTTTGAACAGTTCGAACACTCTCGAAAAGCATAACGCAACATTTTAGCGTCGCGTTTATGGCCGTATGCAAGTCGTGACGTTTTAATTAGTGAAATGTTTTGCTACCCGCCCTTTGATCAATAATTATCGGTGTTTTATTTCCCTGTTTATTCTTCGCAAGGAGGTTAGTCACTGTTACCGTTACCACTTTCGTCAGATATTCCAACTTCGTGCACGGGCCGTAAATTGTTTCCCGAGAACTCCGGTACAAACTGTTAATTACCGCGGGCAAATTGCAATGAAACGTAAAACGTTTATTTTTTTTAACTAAATATTAGCGGAGCATGTTTTTGTTTCTTGCACTATTTTTTGGGCAGCTTTCCTGTTTTCCTTTGTTGCCTATTTCGATAATAGTTACATAACTCCGTACAGATGCATTTTTAACAATTTTGTCGAAGAAACAACACGCAGACTTAACATTGAAATTTTAGCTGCGTTTTTATACGAAATTTTTAAATGGTAGTTGCATAATAATTTCATATATGTTTGAAGAAAATTGTAAAATTTCCTTGTGATGATATCACACAAATAAATCTGTAGTTTGAGATCTCGATATTTAATATGTACAATTTTGGGATTTTGTGCCTTGAAACAACAAATTTTGCATATTAAAGTATTAAGATTAAAGAATGTTGAATTCCCAGCTCTGTTATATTAAACTTACCGAAGCTCGAAAGTACTCGAATTCTGTTTTCTGCATTTCGAGTTTCGAAATTGATTTATTGCACATCGTTGCGACAACTGTTACAAACAAACATGTGCACAGCGAAACGTCTCGATGCGAACGGCTTCTTATAGCCGCTTATTGCACACCATGTGGATGTAATAAGGGTTAATGGTATCGTGTTCGCCGTACTTCCATAATTAAACGGGTATCACCGTAAAGTGCGTGACTCGACGTTCAACATTCTACGATACACTCACTGATTACTACGTAACATTTGACGTAAATGGAACTTACACCGTGACATTACGATAATACGATGTAGCGAGCTTCAGAACGGCCAAGGTGAAATGATTAATTATATCGGCGTCCGTTGATGCGGTTTCCTTTATGCAACGTTCATTCACGCTTTATGTAATCAGAATTTAATTAATACAATCACAATGACGTTGCATTACACCTGCCACGGAAAGGGAGATTCTATTCTAGCGGTTTTCAAGTTCCTCCTTGGGGTTACGAATGAAAGGATTATACAAGGGGCACGCAATGCAGCCAATTTTTAAATTAAGAACTCGCTGAAAGAGGAAAGCATTCATTCACGCAAATAGCTTGCTTTCACGAAGCCGTGATAAATGAACGAAACCGAATAATTAAACTTTATTTCAACCCGTTCCCGTGCTATTTGCCTCCCCCGTCAAACTTTCGAGCGCTTCCATTATTATTTTCGGCTCGTTGGTAAATAGAAATTGTCGAAACGTGCTCGATCGATTTTCACGAAAATTACGGACGATCCGAAATTTCTGCGCCAACGAGTGCTTAACGCGAGGAAATATTTATGCGACTTCCTGTTTAATAAAGTAATTAAATGATGGTGCCACCGGTAACGACTACGGGAACTCCGAGCAACAACGATTAACTAACTTTTCAATTACCAACTAACTCGATATTGTTTGTAGCGAATTTTTAATACGACAAAGCGTACATGTCATGAAAATCTAAACTTTTCATCCTTATGTTTCGCTGTTTAGTTCACTGTTTATCTCGTTTTGAACAAAATAGATCCACTTCGAAAAATAATACCCATTCATGTGTTCTATTTTATTTTTATTTATTAGATAAATGAATATATATTTTTACTTCTATTTTTGAAATAAATGAATACATTTTTTTATTTTTATTCATTAAAAAAATGTATATATTTACTTATTTTTATTTATCAAATAAATGAATATGAATATAAATTTTCTATAATATAAAAGACAGTTTTATACACAACTAATTTGTACCAAGTTCAATATCATTCTCTAATTTTACATTTCTTTGAGAATGGGAGAAGAGACACAAAAGATAAGATTTTCGGACACCGGTGTCCGAAAAAAATAAAGTTTCACTGTTCAAAACACCGGACGTTGCAACGATCGGTAAAAGTTGCAACAATACTTTTCCCAAACACGGATAATCCCATAACGAAGAACTCTGTCCGACGATAGCTCCGTGTACTGTTATCGTCGTAGAACTTTGTATTTTGGTAAACTTCTTAAGCACATGGAATATTGAAAGTGTATGTCCGACATCTTGCAGCGGATATTCTATCGAACGCATTGTTTGTTCTTTCCGCTTACTGTACCTTCGAGCTAAGAAGATTATGTTCAATACCTGGACACTCGTTTGCGAAACAGATTTCGATGATGTCAGATTTCCTCACGAACCCTTCAGTTAGTATCTTCTGAGACCCTGTTCCAGTTGGCGGAAGAACAAAGTAGCAAAACAAAGAAGTCGGATTACATTCTTTGTATAAAAAAAAATGCGAGTACAAATATGTACAATTCGATAGATGAAAAGAAAGAGAAAATCCCTAAAAACGTATTTCACTGAATTATTATTTTATTGTGCGGCTGTGTAAAACATGCAAATTACATAACTCCGCAACATACATAAAATACGCATAGCACAAAGTATATGTACATCGTAAAATTCGCTATAATTACATACGATATGCAAAATAGGAAATACATATTCAAACTTCCCTGAACACGATTCCGCCGCAGTTCTTGTTATTCATCCGATCTCCGTATAAAGACGTTCCTCGCGAACGTTTTGCTCCAGAACGACAATAATAAAATGAACAGGAATGAATCGTGTCCCAAGTATCATGGAACAAATTCCCTGTTATCGTGCGATATCTGTAATTTGGACGGACTCGAAACAAGAAGAAGTCAGCTAGGTAACTCGATCGAAAAGTGCTCGGGGCGAGCGGTTTATTAAATCCACGGATCGCCTTGTTTTCATCGTAGCGTCGCGATGGATAGCCGGAAGAAACCCGGAAATCGTTGAAACTCCATAGAAAGAGGAACGTGCTCTTTCGTATCGAACGATAACAGCCAGAACGGACAAAAGGTGTCTAGTTTCTGGTAAGAAATAGCGGAGCCGAGCTCCTCGCCGAGAACAAAGTTTCTCTGTTCAGACATTGTAAGACCCGTCCCCGATCTACTAGCTATCAGTTACATTCTGCTTGAGCTTTGGCCAGATGTTCAGCACCCGAAGATTGATGGTATCTTTGTCTCTACGCGTGCTACGGGTACGATTCTTTCTTGTTTGCCGGCCATGTGACGAAACATTTGCCACGGAACCACGATTTATGGCACTTGGCTGACTTCTGCCTCGGCGTTCGCCACGAAATGATGCACATTGTTCGTTTATGGCTGTGATATTTCGTTCCACGAAAACCGTATATTGGACGATACCATATTTTGTCATGTGAAAACGTCGCTGATACGACATATTGTTGCGTGAAATGGCTTTTGTTGGTTTCTTGTCGGTAGCTGACGAGCGTGGATATTGCAATTTTGTTGTGCACGAGCATCGGAATTTGGGTTTCGTCGTGCAACGTGCCCCTGAAATGACGGATTTTTGCATACGTGCCTTGGAGTTATCAATTTTGTTGTACATCAGCGATGACGTTTTAATTTTCCCGCGCACAAACGTCGGAGATAACAATTGTTTTTGTACGTAACTATTGAAAGTTTTATTTTCGAGGATTTTAATTTTGTTGTATACATGCGTTGGGATTTTAATTTCTCTACACACATGGAAATATCAATTATTCTGTTATACTCGAGTGTACAATTTTAATTTTCTTAGATACAATGTAGGAAAGAATTTCGATTTTGTTGTATCTATGGAAAATCTCCATTTTCTTAGACACAAAGTTCGAAATTGAAACTTTGTTATCGATAAAAATGCTGAAGAGAAGTGGTAGACTCCAGTGGGATTCGAACCCTGGACCTCAGAGTGATAGTCAATTACGCTACCCATTACACCAATTTGTCCGCCGCCATACTCTGATGATTCATCTCATACTGTTAAATTAAAAGAAATTATTGAACATAACTAACTGTTCTTTTCCACATATATCTATATGAACTTTATTGAAGGAGCAATGCAAAATTTGATCACGCTCAATCATAGACTTATTAATAAAAATATTTGTCCCTTTCGGACGAAGGTAGTATTACACTTAATCATTTTTATATCGATATCTTTCGCACTGTTTCATTATACACTAAATTATCATGTCATACAATATTGTGTTTATTAATTTTCTGAATCGAAAAAAAATAAAATAATGAAATGAATCTGCAACTTGGATCAACTTCCACTAGAAAATTCTTCCACTAGAAGGTCATTCATTATTTTGTAGTTTCGATTCGACTTGAAATGCAGGCTGTCGAATCGGTGTTAAATTTCATTCATCCACTTAATTCGGCGTTGTCCACATCGTTGCATGAAAGATTGGTTAACAGCATCGAATCGATTAAAGTTAATTACCGTCAGCAGCGGCAGTTACACCTCATCGAATTGAAAGCCGAGCTTTTCATGCAAAATTCAAGCCTTCTCATTTGCATCAAGGTTCGTTTGTGATTCGATATCGTTGAATGCGGCACGTACATCGATCGCGATAACGCGGTTCTATTTAAAATCATTGCCGAAGGAAAACAAACTCGATCCCCATCGGTTAATGACAGTTTTCATGACGGATGTGCACTTGATCGTCGATATTTTCTATACTTTACTATTTTCGACCTACATACTTGCACGTTTAATCGATACTCCTACTAATTAATCTACGGAATGTATCGTTATTTTCTTGAATATCTCTGATTTTTCTCTCCCAGGGCACGGGGGTCGATCGATCAGTTAATTAGAGCAGGCTAACGGTGCGTTTACAGAAAATATCTTTTCCTTAATCGTACCATTACACACTTTGACTGGGTCGAGACTGTGTTGTGCCAGAATTTGTCACTTGCAAGATTAATCTATCCGCTGTCAGTTATTTTTCCCAAATTATCTTCTTCGCAAGATTTTTGTTCTTTTTCCGACGACGACCTAGATTTATGCAGCTACAAATAATGATAACGTCGTTAGTTATGCAGGACCACGGGCTAATTATTAATTGAAAGTCAGCAAATAATAAACTCGACGTTTAATAATCAAATTGAGGAGATGAAACGTAATTGGTTCAACAATTTTCAGACATTTAACAAGACCCAACTTTCCCATATGATCGATTAATATAATCTATTGATTATATAACACAATCTTTATTAACATAATCTACTAATTATATAATATTCAGTTCTTCGATAATTCAATTCAATTCTAAGTTCTCAATTAAAAATGATTACGCTAACGGAGACGAACATCGGTACACAGATACCCGGTACCTAAATCATCAACTGAAAATGATTAACAACAAAAAATACCCGGATATATCCGTGAAATTACCCGGGGGTTTTCGGCGGATTTTACCGGGTCTGAATTTAATTTCTCGTGCATGCACGTTTTCATCGGTTGAATTTTTAATCTACCGAAAGCAAGCAGCCGCGTTATGATCAAAGAGCCGGGCAATTAACGAGCGAAATTTTACGAAATATCAAAAAGGGTAGCGGCATTTCGCCCTGAACAATTATCGAAAAATGGAGGGTGGAAATGAAGGATCTGGAAAACTGGCGGCTTGCAGACAAATGGATCGCAATTGATCCAGTGGTTCAGATGGGTTGGCGTGTTATATCGTCGGCACAGGTGGGACTGAATGTTCATCGAGGAGGAAGCGGGTCAGGAACGAGCCAGACACGACGAGCAGAGTGGAAATTGTTGTATTCGGTGGAAAATACCGTTCCTTTTACTCGTGGCCTTGCACGATGAATGACTGCACGTATGGATTGTGTGGAACACTTTCAATAGAGCCATTGTCGTACGAAGCACCCTAGCAACCTCTGCGATTGTGCTTCCTCCTTCAGGCTCTCGCATCCGATCGTTACCTTTGAAGTTTGCACACTATTCGTAGTTTCTATGGTGCTTCTTTGCACGTTGAAACACCCGCGTGGGAGATGCGGCGAATTATAGACGTGCCCCGGACGGATATTCATGAACCGACGTCAGCGTCGAGTTCTAACGTTTCGTCCGACAATTTGAAACTTCACGGTTGCCAAAATTCACTGGTTTCACAGGCCATAGAATACGGGGTCTCTGGCTAGAAGACAGTGAAATGCATGTATTTTGGAATTACCGAATTCCAAAGACCTTAAATCCTACAATTATGAAATTTCAGGCTACTTAGGTTGCAAAGTCTGGAAATTCTAGTATCCTGAAGACTTGTAGTTCCGGGTATCCTGAATTCCAGAATTTCTAAGTGCCAAAATCTCCAGTCTCAAAAATTGTAAGAATCCAATCTTTCAAAGGTAGAAATTGGAAATATCCGATCTCTCAAAGGTTGAAAACTGTAAGAATCCAATCCCTCAAAGATCAAAAATTGGAAAAATCCAATCACTCAAAGGTAAAAAATTGCAAGAATCCAATCCCTCAATGGTTAATAGTTGAAAAAATTCAATCTCTCAAAGATAAAAAATTGTAAGAATCCGATCTCTCAAAGGTAAAACATTACAAAAATTCAATCTCTAAAAGTCTCAAAGTTTTGAACATTGCAAAACTTCACACTTCACGAAAAAGTTTCAAAGTACCGAATTCCTTATGTTCCAGTGTCGAAAAATCTCCAAATTCCAACGTTTCGAAGTCCCATTTCCAAAAACAGTAATCACCCAAAGTTATCTGATACTTCACTAGTGGCTCTGAAATCACATTTTATAGTAATCCCTGACCTAGACTTTCCCTAGGTTCTTAGACATTTGCTAGATTTCTAACCTATGTCTAGGTTCCTAATTTAACCCGAAGTTCATAACCTATTTCTAAATACCTAACCAATCTCTGATTTAGTATCATTAGTATAACATAGTATAAGCTTAATATAACTTAGCAAACCTATCCCTAGGTCTCCTTGATCTCTCTCTACATTCTCTTAAACGTACCTTTACAATTTCTCTAACGTATCTCTCGAATTTCCACCAAAGGCGCTATAAACCTTCGAGAAAATGGAAAGTTCAGTATAAAGGGAGAATTTCTAGTTTGAGAAGAGCTTTGTGGCCGTGTGGTTGGCGGTCGTGGACTTGGTTAATTTCGATCAGAGTTTCGGCCACAGGAAGGTGGATTTCACTTATCCCTTTAAGGGATCACGAAAACCATAATGCGGTACTGTTGTCTACCAGACGGTGTTCCGTTAAACAATTTCGCAGCCGTGCTTCAGGAATAATTATCTAACTGCTTGTCGGCAAGAATCTGTTCCTGTCGTTTTGTCTGCTGTTTAATTATAAATTTGCACTCTCAGTCGTTCCAATTAACACGGTTCAAGGGGTTGGAAGTTTAGGAATTCCTTGATCCAGAAATAAAATGTTATTTCATCGTTGAGTAAGTCCTTTGACAATTAAACTATGTATATTCCCTTTGTGATCGTATCTATCAAAAGGCTTCAAGTGGCTGCGCGCCGAAAAATTTGCATTGCCGGCGTTTCAACTTGCATCCATTTTATTATTATGCAACTCACACAGTAAAACCGAGAGAGAAGGCAAAATATTATTTTTATAATTTTCAGGTCATCAATGTTTAATACGGCCGTTAGTAACAGCGCTACGGTTTTAATATTTGTCCAAAAGATTTTATGTTTCATATAAATATTTGAAACTGTGAATGCACTTTATTGCAAACACCCTGTAGATATTTCAAAGTCGAAGAATTGTAAGATGTTTTTGGCAGAGTTTTAGTGGTTAAAGCAACGCTAAATTTCTAATTACAGGTTTCGAGGTGAACGGCAACTAATGAAGGGAGGTATTAATTAATATTTCAGAACGGATCACGGTAATTATGTTATAATTTTGTACCGTATTAATATCAATACTGTAATAGTATACTGGAGCGAGGCCGGTATTATAATACGATTGTTACATAATAATTATTTGTTCGAAATAGCTCGCCTAACAGAGAGTAAAAGACGATGGCAATTTTCCTGCAGGAACTTCAATTTCGTCGATTTTTTTTTACATTTCTATAAAACAGCCTGGAGGCAATCAGAAGCTTGAATTATCTTGATTTTCGCATTCACTGTATTTGAACATTATTATGCGTTGTATTTTCGTTTTCGTAGAACATAACGAAAGCTTGTTAAAACAATACTTGTCGCTAATGAAACGTAATAATTGAGCTATCGCGGATGAAGTATACCGTTTATACAACCGTATATTTACAATACACGTTCGCGATTCGGGTACCACGAATTTTAATTGCTTTTATCGCAGCGGATATCAAATGTTGTTTATTTAACTTCACGGTAAGGTGCAGGTACATTTATTATTCTCTGTCGATACGTTTACAATTGCGCACATGTACGAATTCGTTCGTCGGGGCAGCTGGAGATTTATGTAAGTTAAAGATACAGTAATTTTAATTCTCCAATTTATAATTTCCCGAATTTTTTTTAGTTTATCAATGTCAAAGCAGTAAACTTATGAATTCGTAAGTTCATCGATAACAAAGTTACAAATTTACGAATTCATAAATTTATCAATATCTGAGTTACGAATTATAAGTTTGTCAATGTCAAACTTACAATTTTACAAATTTATAAATTTGATAATCGAAAAATTAAAAACATTGAATTATCCATTTTGTAAAGAATATATGAGTAAAGGACATCGCTAAAATTTTAAAATATAATCGGCATAAAATTTTCAGCGTAAATGTGACCTCTTCGATAAGAAAGTGTGCGAACATACAAAGTTTAATCAATCTTCGTGTACCATTTGACGTACCGTGGCAAATATCAAATGACATTTCGTGGAACTGTAAAAACTCATCATTTAGTCCGACACCTTATCGAAGTGCTTAAATACCGACTAGGGTAGTTACCCTAGTAAATAGGGTGAAAAGAAGGGACACAAAAAAAGCAGAGCACCTCCCATATCTGACGTGTCTGAGAGAACAACCTTCTGACGTGATTTGTCGTCGAGGGAATGATTCCAAACGTTCAAAATTTGACCCTAACCGCAACAAAAAACCACCTCGCTTCATTAAACACCTCCTCGGTACGCCGTAGGGACACTAATCCTTGACCTTGATGGATGCGAAGATGTACAAGCTCCCCTATTTACAAAACGACCGCGCAAAATGTTATCATCATCATTACACTATACTCTTTACTGCGGACGTAAAAACATCTTACTCGTGCAAAATTAATGATCGTTCGTTTGGTTAATTTATTTTACTTTATCCGATTATTCGCTGTGCTGTTTGTCACACTTTTTGCTCTAACATTCTATTTACTTGGTTATATCCACCACTGATTAAGAAAGCAGTTAGAAAAACTGAAAGATTGTATCTCGACATAAAAAGTATAAGAAAAGTACTTATACTAATTACAAAGGTGGTTAGAAGGTCGGACAAAATTAAGCTTCTTTTTCGTCTTTTCCTATAACGAGATTCTGAATATTATCTTTTTAAATCAAACTCCTTACATCGATACTCTTTTATTTTACAAAATATATCCAAATTACTCTGCACTTCTTTCAGTTTCTCTAAAAGAAATCAAAACTGGTAAAAGATTTTCAACATACCTCAACACAGAAAACATGAACCAATACTCGTTCAGGTTGTCGAATTGAACTAAATGATCGATTAAAAGCACTAGAAATTTCTCTGAAATCGGACTACGTCACTCGGTAAACTACGCCGGTAGAGTAGATCAATAATACAGTGATCGATATGCGAACTAAGAAGTTACGAATCAGCGCGTTCGTAATGGAATCTGTTTTGTTAAAGGAAAACAGTTGTTAGGAAGGTGTAGCGCGAACTCGAATCGGTAATAGGATTACTACGCAGAAGAAGAATGAGATGAGAGAGAGGGAAGATAGAACGCGGTTAGCGTAATCGGCTTTAGATTTTCCAACGTGAACGCAACACGAACGGTAGGCTGCATTAATCTGTCCATCAGCAACGTCTTCGAATCGCAACGCATCGGATACGCGTTCGCGCCTTTCTATGCTAACCGAATATCGAATCATCCCGTTTCCAATGCATTTTCCATTTTCACCGTAGAACAGCTTCGATCTCGTTCTGCCACGATTTACATCTGTTGAACGTGCCAGGGGATAGACCCGAGTTCCTTCCTTCACAATCTGCGTACTGACTTTACGATTTACCGATATTCCGATACAATGTCGTTGAAGCAGACACTCGCTGCACGATTGCGGGATTTTTATTGCGGTCATAGTTCGACGGGACGATACGACCAAGATAGCTCTATTTTTAATTCCGGGATTCTTAATAGTACCGGGAATTCGAAGATTTAGATATTTCTGGACCGAGGTATTTGCAGATACGGGCACAAGAGGAGTCGGAAATTTTGGTATTCGGGAAATTGAATATGTGAAATTAGGAATTCGGTGATATAGGAACTTGGGGAATTGAAATTTCGTGAAATTAGGTATTTGGGGAATGGGGAATTTATCAAATTAGGAATTTCGGGAACAAGAAATTTAGAAATCTAGGAATTTGGAGAACTGGAAATATATCAAATTTGAAATTGGGGGAATCGAAAATTTGTGAAATTTGAAATTTGGGGAACTGGAAATTTATCAAATGTGAAATTTGAGGAATTGAAAATTTATGAAATTTATGAAATTAGAAATTTATAATTCCAGAAATTTAGAGAACTGAAAATTTGTATCTTAGGAATCCGGAAATTAATTTCCTCTCTACGTTCGTGTCCCGAGTGTCATTATAATATCAGTTAATAACTTTGCCCCGAATAAATCAATTCTGCAGTTCCTTCAGAACTTTGTGACAGTAATGTAATTTGATCAACGTGTATCATCTGGGCTGATATATTTCATCGCGAAACGTCCTCGAAAGTTGAAATTGAAAAGTCAACGGTATTTTCCAAGGTAGCTGGCAATCGTTGAAATTGAGATTCCTATACCTATAGAATGTAGATCCCGCTCGTCGTCGAAAGTTGGAGAAAGTTTTCACGATAATATATCTAGCATGTTAACCCTTTACCGCCTGTAGCCGGCGACGTAAGCTTTTGTCCGAACTTTTTTCTCGCAATCGCGTTAAAAGGTGTCGGATCCCTAGCTTTGGCAACTTTTTCTTTTTGGAAATTAAAAATAGTTAACCATAATTTAATGTAGTTCTTTGTTGCTGCATCTATCATTGTGATAATCAATGTCATAATCAATGACAATGGTAACTTGCTAAATGAAATATGTTAGACTCAATTTTGGAACATAGTACATAAGCAGAAATATTTCATCAAGTGATGTCAGCTTTGTTTTGAATTTCAAACAACAATCTTGCGTAATCGTCTTGTATATATATGCCACACCCTTCAGCGTGGCACGTGCAAACAAATGTGTTGTTGAAATATAAAAAGATTCACGTTGACCCACGAACGTCCCATTTTACCATGAAATCAGTCAACCTGCAGCTATAGGCAGAAAATCCCGTCCGATAGCTGTTTCGTTATCGTAACATCTTCATCGTATTCCGAGACGCCGGAGAAGCTTAGGTGCATTTATTTCAGCCGAAGCTCGAGCGATAAATCTTTGGAATGCTTGTACTATTCACGTTCGCGAGGATATCGAAGGTTTCTGTCGGTAGTCAAAGAGCCGTGGCCAGTGTCCAGATGGCCGTTTCATTTTTCAACGGCGACGTTTTCATAGCGGCATCGATATCCATTGATAAGGGCGGGCTCGATATTAATGGCGACGATAAAAGAGAAAGTGGAAATCGTAGATAACCACGGAAAGTAGCTATTTTTCTCTTTTGGTTATCAAACAAAAGTTCGCTCGAAGTTTCGCGTTTGATTTTTCTGCCCGAACGATTTCCCTGTCTCCAAAACGTAGCATTTCTTTTAACCTAAACGTGATATTGATTTTAAATAGAAGTTGATTCGAGCGAAGAAAATGATAATTAATTACTCATTTTATTTCACATTGTTATTTTGTCATTTTGTTCATGTTAGACGAATTTATGTTGTCAGAGAGATGCATTTAACACATTTCTCGAATCTTATTTCTACATCTTCGTTTTTATGTTTTGGATGTTTGCTTCCTACGAATTTATTTATAATCATATTTTTTCATTTTCACTTTCATATTTTCGGTATTCATTTCGTTCCAGATTATTCTTCTTACATTTCAAACCTTCATTTCATTTTGCATAATTATTTCCGCGTTTCTCTACTTCGTTTCAGAGTATCACTTTTACATTTTAGGTCTTCGTTTCGTTTTACATTTTAGGTCCTCGTCTCATTTTACATTTTAGGTCTTCGTTTCATTTTACATTTTCCGATTTTACATTCGAGATCTTTGTTCCGTTTCGGATTCTCGTTCTTTCAATTAAATATCGATGCACGGAAGCGAGGATGTCGTTAAAACTAAACGATGGTCGTTCGTATGTCATTGAAAGTTGCTCGGCCGACTTGGGGGAACATATTGCCATCAATTATCGAGCACCAGGTGTACAGTAATAAGAACATGCAACCTTTGTTACGTGGTTCTGGCTTAACGCGCAAAGGAGGTCCTTTGAGAACCATCCTCCTATATTAAATAGGGTGCTTCCGAAATAGACAACTCTACTTTACGAGCCAATGCTAACCGCTTGCAAGCTGCACGAACTTTGAACACGGGCCAGAGAAACTTTTACCTGATAGATTATGAACCACTTTTTAAGAAACGGAAGTCGGATAGCGAGCCTTGATAGCGCCAAATGTCTAATTCTCTAGATTTGTAATATTTTAAATTTCTCATTTTTCTAATTTCCAATTTCCAATTTCCAAATCACCAATTTCTGAAATTCCCAAACTCCTAAATTCCTGAATTTCCAAATCCCCGAACTCCCACGTTCCCGAATTCCTAAGTCCCCAAACTCTCGAGCTCCCAAATTTCTAATTCCCCAAATTCACAATACATATTCCTAGATATTCGATTTCCCAACTTTCCAAATTCCTCAATGCTCAAACTCCCTCCACCAAAAATTCCTCGATTACCAAATTAGCTCCCCCCCATTCTCAAACCCCTAAATTCTTAAATTCCCAAATTTCTACACACCCTCGCATTCGCATTACCGACTACTTAATCTCGAAATTTCCTAGATTTCCAAATTTCATTCGCAAACGTGTTATTCCGAAACTAATCGATTCTCCATATGTAAATCCATATCATATGTGTACATTTTCAAACCAAATCTCTGAACGTCCAAAAGACGTACATTTACGAACAGAAGCACGATCCTGCACCATTTCGTAAAGATTTCAATACCGTGCCACACATGATCCGGAAATCCGTGTGAAGTGTATTCCATTTTCCGGATAGCCGAACAAGTGTAATATAATTTGGATTGAGTGGTCGGATAAGTAAAACGGGATAGTAAATGATCAGACAAGTGGAATAGAATCGTGTGTAGGTGAGCAAGTAGGCCATGTCCGTATGTGGTTAGCCAGCTGGTACGAAAGCATGTGTGACTGCGCAAGTAGAATAGACCCCGACGTTGCTGTACAAGTTTCTGTATGCCAGTGTGTATGATCAGAGAAGTGGAACAGGTCGGAAATGTGGCCAGACGAGTAGAATAGAATCGTGGCTGATCAGACTGGTTCGATACTACTGTAGACGTCTACTATTCTACTCTAGGTAGAACAGGGCTCGATAGTTTCCGATGCAGCCCCTGGAAAATTAGTTTCTGTTGTGGTATTCATTCATTAACTAAAACATATTGTATAAACACTGATTCAGGAATGTTTGTATTTTTACTACAATAAAAATGTTGCAGCGTACATAAATTATTAATACCATATTGTACATGAACATTCATTTACTGTTTAAACAGTGATTAAGGAACTGGAATGTTTTCATTTTCATTATCATAAAAATCTTGTGGTATGTATAAATTATTACTATCTTTATGCAAATGCACATTTATTTACTGTTTAATCAGTGATCAAGGAACTCGAATGTTTGCATTTTCGTTATAATACAAATCTTGTAATACGTATAAATTATTACTATCCTTATGTATATGCACATTTGTTTACCGTTTAAAAAACGATTAAGAAACACAAACGATAGCATCTATTTCGCAATAAGAACCTTCAAAGCGAATCACTTCCACGTAGAACGCACGCGAACTGCACGTTAATAATTCAAACAAAAAATATTCCGATAACGCGAAAATGCGGGTAAAACGACGACCAGCGACGTACAAAATCTCTGTCGAATTAGTACGGCGTAATTCGATTAAACCCGAGTGTAAAAGCATTTGTAACGTCGCTAAAAATTCGAAGTAACTTCCGCGGCAGTGGCGGCAAGTTTGTTCCGCTAACCGCGAATGAATATTCATAAAATTTCGTCCTGGTAACGGTTGTATAATTAAAGAGGAATTATTCGAGCGACGTTCGACGCCGGTTATTAAATTTGGCTTATTAACGTGCGTCGGTCGTATCCTTGTCCGTGCACTCATGTACGCCCCGTCACGCGTGGAGACGTTATGCACCGTGTACGAAAATCGATTTTTGAACGTAATTTCGCGAAATCTTTTTTACGTAACACTGCGACTACACGGTTTGTACAACCGAGGACAATTATTTTAGTGACGATTAAACGAGTGAAATTAATGGCAATCCAAACAACTAAGATCAGTGGACTGTATTAAATTGAATGAATGTAACTCCCAACAATTAAAGTTACAATTACACTTTATTACAAAATGGACTGATTGAATGTACAAAAGTTAGAGTACGAATCTATAAGAACTAAAATGTACGTCAAAATAGAACCTGAATGCTATAAGCGAATGTCTAATGTTGAAATCTAATGCACGAATGTCGAACATATAATGTATAAAAATCTAAAGTTGAATGAATACTGTATGTGAATGCAAAGTTGAACGAAACTCCGAAGCTTTTTACAATCCAAGAAAATTGCTAGCCATCTGTAGAAAATAGATGTCTCTGTTTTCTTATGGTCTGTAACGGAACTACGGGCGTGTCTTAACAGTCAACGCCTGTAGTTTTACGATTTTTTTTGTACCATTCAAACTAAATTTTTCTATCGAATATGCTCCGTGGTTTTGCCACGGAACGCGAAACGGCTAGCACGTTTATCGCGGCTGTTGCGAAAACGGAACAGGAGGACGAGTCTCGTTCCGAGGGAAAACGGAAAACGGGGAAGGGAACGAAATGTACCGTGCCGTTACGTAAGATTGCAGAGCGTACAAACGTTTCGTGGAACAAGAAAGCAACAACGCGAACATGCATCGCTTCCACGCCCCGTACAATACGTTTGCTCACGCAATCGAGCCAGCGTATATTTGAGCGGTGGCCGAGGACCCTTCAGAACACGAGGACCGCCTTCCAGGAAGCTGCAGACTGTTTTCCGCGAGGTAAGGCAAATTTTCCGGAAGAACGACGCCGTTCGGTGCACGGAACGCGAACCGATTCGGAAAATTTGGTTGTACGGGTTGTTTGAAATGCAACGTGTCCGCGGTGCATAGCGGGGCGATGAATATTCAAGGAAAGTTGCGAGAATAATATCGATATCGCGGAATTAATAACGGGCAGTAACGTAATTAAAGAAAACGGGCGAAATATTGTATCGAATAATAACGCGAACTATCGCCGATCGAACAACGGATATTAATTTCGTTATACGGTTTTTCATTTACTCGCTTTTCTTGCTATATTGTGGGCGAACCATTCGTTGCTGAAGAAATTGAATTCCTGAGACATCCAGGAATTTGGGGGTCTAGGAATTTGGGGGTCTGGAAATTTGGGGGTCTAGAAATTTGGAGATCTGGGAATTTGGGGGTCTAGGAATTTGTCGGTCTAGAATTGTGGGGGTTTAGAAATTTGGAGATCTAGGAATTTGGGGGTCTAGAAATTTGGGGAACTAGGAATTGGGGGATCTAGGAATTGGGGGATCTAGGAATTGGGGGATCTAGGAATTTGGGGATCTAGGAATTTGGGGGTTTAGGAATTTGGGGGTCTAGAAATTTAGAGAAATAGGAATTTGGGGATCTGGGAATTTTGGGATCTAGGAACTTGAGGGTCTAGAAATTTGGGATCTAGGAATTTTGTGATCCAGGAATTTCAAAATCTAGGCATTTCATCACTGTTTTAACTTAATGACCAGTTAACTATGAAAGTACTGTACTTTCACTGGGGCAAGTGTACTAAGAGAACACAAGTAAATACGCCATTAAGAGTTTATTGCCGCTTCATCGGCGACGATAAAACAGATGGAAGTAACTTGAGCGAATTGGATTAATTCCGGTTTCTTTTACGAGTCATTAAAATTCGGAGGTGGTAAATTTTGATGAACAAACAACATACATTAACCCTTTGAGTGTCATGTTAAATGTATTAAAGATTGTCGAATGAACAGAGAGAGGTTGAATAGTATGAAAATTGTCTATATACTTTATCAGAAATAATATAACTTCTTAAAAGAAATTGAAATTGTTTTAGAGTAGCGCCCAAAGTTTTAATCGTGAAAATACTACAATATTAAAAGTATATATTGATCATCCAATATCTTCGTAACGCAATAAATTAAATACAGGCAATATCGTAAATCCTAAAACGTGCCAGTGTTACAATCTACGGTTTACCATAATTTCCTACTAAAATGTATGGACGCGCTTCAGTTTTTGCATCATATTTTACGACGCGCAAGAAACACATTCTTCCCACACTCATCTATCCGTACCAAGTTCGAAGAATCGTACATTACACGTACGATAGCGCACGTTTTATGTTTCTTTGCATAAAGCATCCACGTATCGCTGGTAACGTACGAGAAGAACGAAAGAAATACAGCCGTTTTGTGATTGGCAAGGGAGCAAGATTTGCGAGGGGATACAAATGGAAATCCATAGATATTTGCCCGTTCGGGATGCAGCATGATAGTCACAATCGAGAAATGATGGTTCTCGAGATTGCATTGTATCCGGAATTATATCTGTTAGGATGTATATCGCGAACATGCCCGTTTAATAAGAGAAACACGCGACAAACGTGCGACATCGTTCCGCCGCAAAATGGTGGGAATATCCTTTCTATTCGTTTCTTCGTTATGTTTTATTTGTTGATCGGCGATATCGAGAATCGAAAACTCGGTTGCTGCAGCATGACGGTATTCTTTTATCTCTGTATCTGTCGACCATTGAAATTGCAATTTCCAGCTCCCAATTTGTTTGCTGAACCACCGACCGCCGCAGCTTCGGTGTTCCACGGTGTTTCTGTGTACAACGTTGCGGAATTTCCCGAGATTACCGATTTTATCCCATTTTTCCATCTGCTAGACGACTCGCGCGTCACTGATTCAAGTGATCGTCGTATAGGTAAAAATTCTGAAAGTAGGATGCCTGGTATCAGAAAATTTGGGGTTCAGAGGATTGGAATTTGGGTATTTCGGGAGTTTACGATTTCGGAATTTTGGAATTTGGGGATTCGAAGACTGGAAATTTAGGGATTTTAAAGTTAGGGTAAATTCGAGATTCAGAAGTTTTGGAATTTTGGAATTCGGGGATTTAGGAATACGAGAATGTAAGAATTCGGGAATTTGAAAATTCGGGCATTTGGGAGTTTGATAATTTCAGAATTTCGGGGCTTGAAAATTTGTCATATGGGGAATTGCAAATTTCTACACTCGGATTATTCGAAATTTGGGAATTTTGGAATACGGGAATTTGGAAATTTGGGGACGTTAGATTTCGGGGATTTGGGAGTTTTGGAATTTAGGAATTTGGGGATTTGAAAATTTGGCGTGTAGGAAAATATACGAATCCCAACTTCCGAGAATCGAACCCTGCCCTCAAATTTGCAGCCCTCGACGCTACACTCAAGCACTGCTATCCACCCCATTTATATCATTTCCGTGACTCCTCTTAACTGTCAGGTCTGGAAGACCCACTTAATCTTACAACGTAACAAATACGAAACATTGCACCGTGAAAACTACGGAGCGTATAACAGTTTAACAATACGAAAGGCTCCATAATTCATAAATTTGTAAACTACGTAATCATTCTCGATGCATCTACACAGCGAATGTCTCATCACCATATCACCATGCGTCTACATCTAAAATATTCACCACGCCCGAAAAATCACCGCTATCGATAACTCGCGGCAACCATATATCAGCATCAGTTGCTTGCGCGATCCAACGAGGGTAATTCAGCGTCGGTTCGATTTTAAATAGGAAGGGAACGAATGCGGTTGCCGCAGGCTTCTCACGTATCTTCAAACCCTCTACTAATTTCCTGTTTAATTGCCAGACAGTGTTACGATCGACGTGCAACCCCGCGCAAAGATCGTGCGGCGAATATGTTCCTCGCCCTGTAATGGAGGAACGGGTGCCGGTTTGTGCATCGTTGATAATTACGTTAAAGTCGGGAGTATCTGTGTCGGTGTTCGCGTGTATAAACGAAGCTGCAGCGACGCTATCCTATACATCGACAATACAGAAACGGTTCCCGTCGTTTGTTCCCGAAACGTGCAGACTTTCGACGAATCACGGCGATAAATTTGCCGGCAAGTTGCGAAAAGTCGTCGACTCTCGCCTTCTCGGATGAAATATATCGTCGCGATAATTGAATCGATGCTGTTGAATGTTTTGGTATCGAGCCATAATGTGGCAACAGATTTATTGTGCATGTATATCTTCGGCAACGGGGCAACGTTATCGTTTTCATTTTATTGCCACGTTGTTGTATCGTTGCTCCCGGTTAAGGGCAGGAAGCACGCTCTCTGTAGCGCGGTTTAACGAGCAAATTTCGTTTATGGGAATTTACGTTTCCCTCTGTTGAATTACAATGATGCGAACGATCAACGATAAACTTTATACGCCGGCGAAAAGATCGTTATTTGTGGCGAAGCTGAATAGTTACGTGGCATATAGGACTGTCAATAATCCGGCAAGTAGTATGGGTTGGGATGTGGTCACGCGTGGAGTTTGTGGCTAGACATGTAGTAATGTGTGGTATGTGATGAGACACGTATGAGAGGATATGCGTCCGGACATGTTGTATTGGAACGGTGTGTGGCCAGACAAGTAACATGAGACAGCATGTGTCCAGACAAGTAGTATTTGAACGCACGTGGCCAGACAAGTAACGCGAGACAGTATGCGCCCAGACAAGTTGTATTGGAGCGTATGTGGTCAGACAAGTAACAAGACCGTAGGCGTCCAGACAAGTAGTATTGGAGTGTGTAGGGTCAGACAAGTAACACGAGACAGCATGAGTCCAGAAAAGTAGTGTTGGATCGTATGTGGCTAGACGAGTAACATGAGACAGTATGTGGTCAGACAAGTAGTATTGGAACATATGTGGTCAGGCGAGTAACATGAAACAATGTGCGAGCATGCAGATAACATGAAACAGTATGTATCCAGGCTTGTAGTATTGGACAGCATGTGGTCGAATAGGTAGTACTGAACAGCATGTGATCAGATTACTATAATAGTATGTGACAACAAGTGTGCAGGAATGTATGAAGCGATATGTGTATACGTGGTGAACTGCCTTCTTCCCGATTTACCTGATCGTTGGTGTTTGGGGAAAGTGCTATAAAAATATGGGTCTTTTTTCCGTCGTCCTAAATGGTATTCCTAAACCTATTGGTTTTTACTGGAGACTAAATGGCGCGAGTAAAATCGTTGCAATATTCAACGAAATCGAACAAATTAATTTCGTGAATCTGTAGCTTTACTGAACAAGTTTCGTTTTGATTAAACGATAGGCAGTCCCATCATCGATTTGATCGTAAATCGATTCTTTTTAACCACGAGTGTCGACGTTTGATCAGCAGTAAAATACGGCCACCCCGTTTATCTTTCCGCAAGCTGTTCCTCCGGTAGACGGTCAAGCGGGGGATGCAAGTCAAAGAAAACAAATTTCCTAGAAGGGAGATCAGAAAGTCGGAGCAGAAAATGTTTCGAGGCAATTTAGGAGAAACTTTCCTCCCAGCTTGTTTAGATTGCAACACAAGAGACATCAAAGGAGTATCTTCTTCTTTTATTCAAAATATTTGGTAGCTACGTTGAAATGAATCTCGTGTTTGAATATCTAAATTTCTAGGATAAAAATTTCTCTGTTGCCGCTGCTTTTTTTGTGGCTACGTATTTCGGGAAACGATGGTTGAACACGAATAGTAAACCTATTGAATTTGTTTTCAATTATCTCTGATCGCAGTGTAATTAATCGTAACACGTTAGACTATTGCGCGATATATTACTACATGTTATATGATCGAGGATTAGATTACTATACGCAGAGTTATTACGATCTGGGTACCCATGCGTTGGATTTACCACATGTTACATTACCACGCGTTAAATTATCACATGCTAGATTACCACGCGTTAAATTACTACATCTTTAATTACCACGGATTAGATTACACGGCGTTAGGTTACCATACCCTAGATTATTACTCCTTAGATTATCACGCGTTATATGACTACATATCACATTATTACGCGTTAGAATACTGCACTTTATATTACTACACAATAAATTACCATTTATTAGATTACGTCATGTTATATTTCTAAGTGTTAGCTTTCTACACGTCACATTATTACTCGCTAGATTATCACGTGTCAGATTACGACGCGTTAGATTATCACACGTCAAAGTACTATGTATTAAATTATCATTTGCTAAATTACTACGAAATAGATTACTATGTCTTTGAATATCGGATCTAGCGTTGATCGAGTTCATTTATAATACTTATATTCTTAATTACAACGATTCGAACCAAAGTTGGAGTTTGGATGTCTTTCCATTCCGGTCCAATCGCTTCGCACCTATTCATTCCGTGAACCGGAGCAGAGTCTAAAAAACTAAAAGGCGAATAGTATCGGTGCTTAAAAGGGGGACTTCATCGACATCTTAAACGACTGTTTAATAGCTCGCGACATTACGGACGATCGCCTGAAACTCTCGGAGCGGTGTTCCGAGAAACGAGCTCAATTTCTTCCCAGAAAATTCTTCTTTTCCCCGAAGTTCTGTTCGTTAGAAATTAAGAATTCCCATCGATAACGGGTGCCCAAAGTTCCATTTAAGCTTCCTCCGTCACTTTTCCGAACGATTCGCCGTGAGATACTCGTGAAACCGAAGTACACGAACGGCGAGGAAAAGAGAGAGGGAAATAGCGAATTTCTTGCGGCGAATATCGCGACTCGTTCCAGATATTCCGGAACAAAGGCGATTACCGACGGAAAAAGGATGCTATTATCGAAATAAGAAGCCGAGCTTCCATTCTGTCATCCATGGCCACGGCTATTCACGATCCTAATCGCCTTTCAGCGTTGTTTTCCTTTTTCCGTCGAACCAGTGTAGACATTGCCTGCAGGCCCGTAGTCTGTTCATCGAATTCCGGGATCGTTTCGCTCAAACGGAAACTCGGTGCACGTTAATCACTGCGAGCGATAACGAATTACGTCGAATTTGAAACGGATTTACACCCCTATGAAGCCGTTATTCACGCCGTTCTGATCATTTCAGGACGAGCACCGACTGAAAAACGCCACATGCGTTTCGAGTGCCGCCAAAGATGAAACTGTACCTTCCACATTTTTCCTCGTGCACGTTCGACGTGTATGAACACGAGGATCTGGAAATTTGGGAATACGGGGATTCCAAAATATTGCGATCTGCCTGTACAGTGATTCGAAGATTTAGCGATTTTTGGATTCGGAGATTTGGAGATACAGAAGTTACAGACTTGAAAATATAAAAATCTGGCGATAATAGGAATCTGGGAATATACGGATTTATCTGCAGATATATGGATCTGAGAAGGATAGAGATCTGGATAGTGATCTGGAAATATTGGAATGTGGAGATACATAGATTTGGGCACATGGAGATTTGGATATATATAGGGATTTGGAGATGTAGTAATTGGATGGTGTACAGATTTAGGGATGTATGGATTTGGGAATATAGGAATAGTTGGACATAGAAATTTAGATATATAGAAATAGGGCGATATAAGAACTTGAGGACATAACCATGTGTGAACATAGGAATCTGGAGATATAGTAATCTACGAATCTATCATTTGAGAATCTAGAGATCCACAAGGAATGCAAATCTGGATATAACACGCACGCGTAGCGTCTTTTATTCTCATAGTATAGATTTCGTATTGGATTGATATGGATGCAAATTGCCGACGAATATTGCCTCTGTCGAAGGAATTGCTTGAGGAAGTTCGAGCTCCCGAATCGCATAAACGTCCATGTAAGTCGCGGATATGAAGAGCAATAAAATCCGAAGACGTCTATATAACCGTGGACCACTCTGCGCCGCTTAGAAATCGCTGGATATCGAGTAAAATCATCGTGACACCTGTTACCACAGGTATTTTCTAACAATTGACGCTGACTTTTTCCGCGAATTGAATTCCTTCTCGGAAATATATTCCTGATTGCAGTTTCTTGCGCTCGCAGGTATATTTGATAAAATACTACGGTCGCGAAACGTTTTGTCAAACGTTGCTACTTGGAGACGTTTCGTTCATCGAAAATCGATTGTGATTTTGGAGAATTCTTTAATTGAAGACATTTTAACTATCGCTGATTGGTTGAGAATTATTGTAAGGTGATGTAGTTGTATGGACAGGTTGGAAGATCATTATAAGATCATTTAAGTGTGTTAATCGATATCAAGATTGTTAAAAGACGAATGAATAAAGTTACCAAATAACTATAATTACCGTGAAATATTTATACGTGTATTGTTAATTGACGAAATCTTCAGAAGTACAGTGTTGCGAGATGTTTGTAAGACAAGGAGCGAAATTTGTATAACAAAACGCTTGACACGGTTATTATTAACATTTGATAAATCTAACGTTATATTCTGGGATATCGTAATGCATGCGGGTATTATGCAGGTGTCAGCTGCTGAGATATCTCAATATTTACATGTCTGCGTGGGACATTACACAGCTCCACATTAATACTATAAATTGCATCGATCCACTAACAGCTCCTATAAACTTGCATCTTCGTTCCCGAAAATCAAACCAATTAAAATTATGCGCTTTCTACAATCTTTGCATGAAGTAATCACAACAGAAACCAGCCAAAAAGTTTCATAGTTAAATCGGTGTTTTCCGAGAGTATTAAAAAATTCTGAAATCGGTCGATTATGCCATAAAATTTACAACCTTGTTGTTAATCGATCCTCGTTTCTATTATTCGTATTCAATGATTCTACACTTTCATCCAAATCCAAGTATGTTCGAATAATCGCACAGAAATCGGTAGTAATATCTTGAGATAACAGTTGAGGGTCAAAGTGACGCGAAATGAAAGCAATTACTTTTATACGTCTGAATAAACATCCAGTTTTTAATTTTGCCTTCTGTAAACATGATACGAAAAGGTTCTCGTTTCCTTCTCTAGAGGTGTTTCGTATTAAAAGAATAATACGACAGCTCCGCCGAGGGGAATATTGGATCCTCCAGCTATCGAGGTTGGTATTGTACAACTGTCAATATTTGTTATTGGATACGTGAAAAAATAAAATTCGTTTTTACGTAAAAGGGTGTCTAGAAAGGTAGCGTCGGACGTGGAATTGCGATATCGTATATCGTTCGATTGGAGAAACCTCCGTGAGTTGTCAGCAAGCTTGGTGATCGATTCGATCACGCGTATGGTGTCTTGTAATTTACACGGTGATGCTTACATAGCTATGTTTGCTGTTTCGTCGAATATGCCTCTTTAGGATCATTATGTGGCTTCTGTCGATTATTCGGATCGCACGTCGTTCCAGCGAACAAGCTCGTTGTTATTAAGGAGTTAGTAACTTACCGAGTATTATACAATTTACCTCGGGTGACTGTTTAAATTACACCTAATATCGAGGTAACGACTGTTGACATACTTTCGTGAAAAGTGTTATAATTGTTACCAAAATTGAAGTCCTCGGTCATCAAATTGAGAATAGGAATTGAAATTGAATTATTTGAGTGTTCACGATTAATAGTTTGCAAGAAAATATCGAAACATATGTGAAAACCAAAATGACTGTAATCGAGGGGAGCTCGTGGACATGTGAAAAATTGATTGGTTAAGATTGAATTAAAGGAGGCGGGGTCACAAAAACCATTTATTTTTCAATAACGGAAATCGAAATGGAGCGAGGAAATATTGAAAAATATTGATTGCTTGAGATTGGAATAAAAAAGCAAAAAGGGCAAAAACACACAACAGATTAAAAAATATTGATTGGCCAAGATTGGAATAAAATTCGAAAAAAAGGCTGCAAATAGTTTAAATACGTAACATCAGGGATCAAAAAATGTGGGAATTAGAAAATTAAGAAATGTAGAAATTTGGAAACTTTAAAAGTTGGGAAAATCGAGAGTTTTGAATTTTCGTAAATTTGGAATATTTAGAAATTCGGGAAATTTGTTGGTTCGAAAATTTTGAAAGTAAAACATTCGTATATACCAAAATTGCGTCGCATCGAAATTTAGAAAATTTTGGAACTCGGAAATTTGAACATTTCAGAATACGGAAAATTCGGAACTTTGACCTAGAGAAACAAGCTTCCAAACACGAAAATTAAAAAATTTTTCAATTAAAATTGAATAGCTCCAAAATTTAGAAAATTTTGGAACTCAGTTTGATCACTCGAGGATACGGTTAAAAAATTCGAAACTTTGACCACCTAAAGATACAAGTTTCCAAACACGAAAATAAAAAATTGTTCAATTAAAAATTGAAATAAATTCAACTTTAACCTAAATAATAAATTCAACCTAACCTAACCCAACCAAGCGTGTTTCAGTAACGTGGGTGCATGTATGTTCACGATAACAGAAATAAACGAACGAAACAATTTTGCACGATACACGGTTAGCGAGATACAGTGATAGGATAATTCTTCGAGAGTGATGTTCGTCATTTCGCTGTTCGGACGATTGCTACGAGCAATGTTGACATTGTCGTTTTATCGAACGTGAAATGCGAGGGTCGAACACTCCTAAACACGATGCCGAATTGTAAGAACCGGAAAGGATGATCACAATAACGGATAACGCGCATTAGGGAAACGCTTTCGCTGCCACTTCTCGGCGAACGACCGTTTTGTTCGCGTGTGTTCGGTCGCGTCTGAAATTTACCGTCGGGACGAGCTGTATTCGTGAATTGTGAACGACGTGCGGTCGCGGGTGTCCCAGAAACTCGTAAAATTGGACATTGTACGCCATGTTTAATTAATCGTGCGCGCCGTGATAACTGCGAAATGTGCCGTGATATGAAAGTGTGGACAAACTTCGTTAAAACGGTCATTTGGAGAGACACGCAGTTATCGACAAGGAGAGTTTGATACAATTTATCAACCCCACACGTCCGGCTATTTTTACAATTTATTGAACTCGTTTTGTAATTGCGATTGTTGTGCATATACACGCGAACAATAAATGCAATGTAACTGAATTAGCGTTAACAATAAACGGTTGCTATTAATATTTATCGATAACGCATATGATTCTATAACAACGGGATGAGGTAATAGAAAATCTTATAAATATTTGTGCGTTTTAAGAATTTAGTAGTTTTATAAATTTATACGTAATGTATGCAGTAATTTATGTAGTGTATGCAATGTACGTGTGTATAATAATCTAAGGTCATTACACTAAATACGCATGTGAATAGTTTAAAAATATGTTGAAAATTTGTATACCTCTATATATTGAAAATTTTGCAAATTGAAATATTTCAGATATTTACAGAGTTCAGAAATTTTACGTTCCTCAAGTTTGAATGTTTCCGTAATCTGTATAACTTTCACGGAAAATTAACCTCCTGCATTGCTCATTGAGCATGTAACAATTAGCTTAAATTTCCAAATTAGGGCAAACACCAAATAGCGCTATAAACTTTTATAATGCTATTATAACCTCGTATAGCAAGTAAACTCGTATCGCGAAGATGGTAGAAATTCACAAATCGTTCAATTAATCGTATTATCGTAAATCCGCATAGTTTTCTACTACCTCGTCAAATTTCGCAACTTGTCGAGCTCAATTTCCATATTTTCATTTCGGAATTTACACTTTTCCGGTTCGGTAAAATGATATTTAAAGCGTCCCGAAAGTTTCGTGGAAACTTCAGTTCATCCGTTGCGATTGTACACGGAGTTTACAAATGATTTCCACTCGTTTAAGCGTAAATTGCGTTCAGCACAACTTCGGCGATCAAACGAGAACCGTGTTTTCTGTGCGGTTCGGTTGTCGACAAATAGTCGTGTGACTATTTCAAAGCACGGGGTGCAAGTTGTAAATTGACGCAACTCGACAGTTCCGTTTCGAAAATTTACGAACGATAAGAACTTGAGATGCTGCATCGCTGATTGTTTTCCGGAATGCATCATGGTTGTACAATTTATAGCCCGGTGAAAATTAAACTGTCCTCGTAACTCTGTGATCAAAAACAGTTACAAGCTCCATTGAAAATTTGTCATTATTTATTCTCATATTTTTGTTACGTTTATGTACACATGTACACTGCAGCTTAAAAATCATACATGTATATTTTTATTTCTTGAATTATATTTTTTGATTGAAAGGTTGATATCTATTATTTAAAGTTGAATATTTTATTTATTATTGTTCATTCTTATTACTTGTATTTTTCTTATATTTTTTACCTTGAAAAAAGATTTAAACATTTAGGTTGAAAATTGACGTCTGTGGCCTGAAATTGAAAATTTAATTCATCGCGTTACTCTTTCAACGGGTGACAAGTTTTTATTCATATCATTCAGCTTAAAAGCGATTGTATCTTTATTCGATCTGCTGGGAATGAATGGCGTGAAATATCATTTGGATTGCAGATCGATATCTATCTGTCGAACTCGAAAATATTTGAAAATATTTTTATAACTCGAGCGTATGACACGCGTTGAACTGAACGGCCGGTCTGTATAAAATGGAGGACGTGCCCGCTCCATAAAATGGCGGACGCTATCCTCGACATATCGAATGTTTCGATTTCGAGCACGTGCATCCATCTTGAAATCGACAATATGGAACGTACGATAAAACTGAAAATATCAATTCCCCGTCGAAATCGTGTACGCTCGATCCTCTCGGTAATTTCCGGCGAGTAACCAGCGGAATGCGTAGAAAAATCCTTCGCGGAAGAGGAAGAAAACTTGACCGTGTAAGAAGCATCGTTCGAACGGTGATAATGAGCGGCATTTATGCGGTAGCCACATGATTGGCAAATACAGAGACTTAGGTGTAACCGTCAGCGGTCTCGACTGTATTAATTAACGACCGCAGACTCAATATGCAACAGTTTCCGCGTAGTTGACGAAGGGATCGTTGTTGGAAATTATTTGAACGCTGTGACAGGAACCACGTGACGCCAAGACGTATAACGACTTTGGACAAGGTTAGCGTGTGTGTACACATAGTTACCATGGTGCTGTTGCGAATTATTCGCAAGTTGATCGAATAGCTGATTCGATGTACCTGCGTATCGTAATTTAAGTTTACCTTGCACCCATGCAATAGACACCGATGCAAATTTTCCTGATATACACGATATTCGCCGGGCAAATTTGCTGAATTGTTCATACGTTCGTTATCGTGTTCAAACCTTTGTTTACCGTATCACATCACGCTCCCTATTAGCTGTACAACATTGGTCATAACTATGGCATCGTGCGTCGATAAACGCGTACAGATTTAAACTTACAAATACAGTAACGTGACCGTAGGCTTATCGACACGAACAAAGCAACGCGTTTCACACAAAAATTGAAATACCGAGCGAATACTGCCATTTCACTCGTTCGTGAGTCCTCTTTTTCGAATTATATCCAGGTGCATTTCTTGAAGTGTGTCTATCGAGACGGCGATTTATCGTGTACAGTAATTTATTTTTCATCGTTTGCAGGGTGTTATAATTCATATTATTAACGTGCACGTTTCATATGTTTAATTTATGTTTCCCATTATTAACGTCTATGTATCATATGTTTGATGTATGTTTCCTATTTCGTTAATGCATATATTCACGTTTTATTCTACGAAAAAAGTTAACGTGTATATTTTATTGTTTGTAGAAAATTGATGTGTATATTTATTTTGTTGCTCGTAGAATATTGATGCGTATATTTATTGTATTCTTTGTAGAAAATTCACGTGTATATTTGTTTTACTGTTTATAGAAAATTAATGTATGTAAGTGTACTGTTGTTTGAAGTACATTGTAAAGTACATAATACACTTTTCTCCGAAAGTGGACTAAAATAAAGAAAGAATACTTACTAAATAATTGGACGTCGAAATGATTGGACACCAGAAATTATTCGACTTTTCTAAGAACTTAAAATTATCGAAGGTAAATATTCACAGAGAAGTTTGAGCGAGGTGATATCCGGCGGGGCGAAAATATTCATTTCGGAACAGCTATACAACCAATCAGCGGAAATCGAAACTTCCGAGATTCAGTTTCCATCGATCTTAGCAGATTCCCAACCCCGGATTTCCGCCCGGCAGGGTCGGACAAACTCAAGAATATCAAACTCGTGACTTCGTTCTTTCCATCTGTTTATTTACCTTGTTAAATGATCGTTGATCTTTCATCGCGTGCGATAGTCGCGGAACACGAACTAATTATCGGGGAAACGATGTCAGCAACGGTATCAAAGTGTTGACTGATGCGTGAATGAGAATTCGCTTGGTGTCTTGAAGTTGTCGAAAGCAACAGCCGTACTTTGATGGGTGTTTTGAGTTCCGTGGAAAGAGTAGGTCGTGCGTGCATCGATAACAGCACGAAAATAGCCCGCAAACTTTCCAATTGTTGTCGAAACATTCTCTCCGTTCGATACTTTGTGGGAGCATTGTGCAACACCCCCGTTCTGTTGTTTCACCTTAGAATTGCGGTAACTTGATGCATAAAACTCGCGCGAAGGGACAGCGTCGAAACTTTACTCGTTACACGAGACGAGACCATTGCATTAACAACATTTCGTACGATCTTTGGTTAAAAGTGTATTTATAGCATCTTAATTGCACGAGATTTCAGCTAACTTACGTAGTCACAGAAACACCCGACCGAAGGTATCCTTGTACAAATTTCCTACTTCAAATGACAAAATTTGTTATACTGTTCTTCTTGACATATATGTTGAGTGTCATCAAGATAAAGAATTTATAAGTGTATTCATTCATGTTTTGTCTTTTGTTCATTTATTTTTCAACTTCATTTTTAACATCAAAATAATTGTGCACTATACGTCGGCAGTTTTAGTCATCAAAATAAAGAATCTATTATATAAATGTATTCATTTATGTTTCATCTTCTGTTCATATATTTTTCAACTTCATTTTCAATATTAAAATAATTGGGAATTATACGTCGTTGTGCAGTATAATTATTCGTTACAGATTCTTAATTATGGACTAGAAAGTATTATTTAACTTTCGCTGACGATTTAACCGTTCGAAGTGAATTAATTAACTCGCTAGATGTACCAATTAATCGACGCCGGGATATTCACAGTGTCTGACAGCAATTTCCTTTGCTGAAGAAATTGTGTTAAGTAACGGGTTAGACGCGTCGCCGGTAGTACGAACTTGCAGTCGACGAAGTTTTTGAAAAAATCAATTACCGATTTCGTCGGGGGGAACTCACCGTCACGAAATTCTATTCGACGGACATTAACAAGGTTCCCGATAAGTTGGCGATTTTCATTAACGTCCATGAGCTCGAGATTGACTTCCGGCGAAACTGCATGGAAACTATCTTGCGAGAACTTAATAATTGTGCACGGTTTTCCATCAACTTCGGAATCTCATTCTGTCGCCGTGGACAGAAAATACAGCTACAGGAAATTCTTTGTCATTTTTTGTTTTTTTTTCGCATAATTTTTACGATACAGACACGATATCGCGCTCTTGTTTCGCACTTTCGATCCATTAAATTTCCAGAATTTCCATAGATTTTCCATTATATCGCGGTTCTTTTATCTTTCATCAAAATACATGGGTGTACCGTCATTTTCCAGAACATGTATCGGTTATTTATAGATAGATCGTAATTATTCGTTCGGTGCATTGGATTTTACGAGCGACGTTGCGAGAATCGCGTAACTCATACATTTCATGCGACACACTTTACGCGGCAGGCGTTTACAAAGGTCTGCGAAGTTTGTTTCGCTGATAAGATAACAAGCTGGTAGCACCGGGTTTGTCTATCTCCATCTACAACCGGGGTTTCCGGCTACAAATGTGCTTTACGCGTGGAAAGCTCGTAATCTTTGTATCGTCGTCTTATCGTCATGAAAAGGTCGTTGCCTTGCACGATTGTGCGCTGGATCGATTTGGATAGATCGAGTAAGAGAAGGAACTCTTGAAAACGATAAATAATTTAAATCTTATGAATCATAGTTTTGGTATGTTACATTTTTTTTAAGAATTGCGTTGACTTTCAGTTTGCAAATGTTGGGTTCTCACTATGGTCACTCGGTGGAGTCGATTTGTATATTTTGGGTTTGAAATTTATGCAACAAAATTTTTGCAAATTTTCTGATTCTGAAAGGTCCGACTTTGAAATTTCTCAAACCATCGAAGAACGAAATTTGCAATTTTTTAATTGATCAAAGAATCAAAATTGCAATTTTTCAAATTATCAAAGAATCAAATTTGCAATTTGTCAAGTCGTGAAAGAATCAAGTTTCCAATTTTCCAAATACTCAAAGATCCATATTTGAAATTTTCCAAATTTTTGAAGGATCACATTTGGAACTTTCCAAATTCTCATCGTTTCAATTTTGCAATGTTACAAGTTCCCAAAGACACCAATTTGTAACATTACAAACTTTCAAAGTCCCAAATTCCTATTTCCTGAATTATCAAATATTCCAAAATCTTAAATTCTCGAATATTCAAATCCCGAAACCATCCCATTCTAAAATGATTAAATTTCTAAATTATCACGTTCAGAAATTCCGCACTTTTAAATTTCTCAATTACATAAATCCCAAAATTCTCAGTTCGCAATCCCCGAACCGCAAGAGTTCAAACTCCCTAAATAATCCCCAAGCCAATGTACCGCTACATTTCCCCGAAATGTACAGAACCCCGAATTTAGCCCATATTAACAATGACCCCGCGTTATCGGAGAAAATTATGCCCGAATAGCAATCCCAAACGAGAAGGTGTTCTGGAGGAACAAATATTATTACATAAAAACACCATAAAAGGATAACATGAAAGAATACGATTGGAGATCGGTTTGATAAGCTTCCATATATTCATTCGGCATCCTCGGCACAAAAATTATTCGCTGTGCGTACGTGCGTACGCGACATTGACCCTCATGGAAATTTCATGGCTACCGGAACGAAGCCTCTGCGAACGGCTTTTAAGGGTGGCAGTTGCTGTCGATCGATCGAAGGGTGGAATTCGTTCGGCTTTCGATATTCCTCGAGCTCGTAAAAGAAAGCCGAAGGCAAAGGGAACAGGTTCGAAGCCTTCGTCGACGCAATATAGTCACCTCGTCTCGACGACGAGTCTCTGAAACAAATACTTTGGACGGTCATCGAAAAAATCTAACAGTCATTGAATTTCTTATTTTCCAAGATCTTCATTTCTTTGACACTCTGCAAATGAACATTTCAAATGAACATTCCAAATGAACATTACAAATGAATAATCAATTATTATCATATGTGAATGATTTTACACATGAATCAATCAATGCATCGATAATACACGAATCAATTAATCAATACTGTAATCTTATATAATATTTCACTGATCACTGAACTTAGTTTATAGAAACAACAAAACTTCCTTAATAAAAATTACACTACAAGAATGTAAAAGTCTCTGAATTCAACTTTAAAATCCACTCCTCGCGAATCAGCACCTCGATACATCAGACCATCCGTATGTCCCACAATTCAATTAAAAGCACGAAGAAAGTAGAAAACATTCAGTTGATTTAATTTGTTCAACAGCTGGGCGTGCTACAAGGGCGAGTGCATAACCAACCGTTACAAATAACGTTGAAACTCGTTCTTATTCGACGTTAACTCAGGTTAGGTATACGATTACAGGGCGAAATAATCCGTACAGTTATTTCTCGCGGCTCCGTGCCAGTATATCCCAAGGAGGAGTAATATTAGCGAACCTACCCGGAACAATATAGTTTCGTGATTCACGAATGCTCGCGTGCGGGCTTTTAATACCCCGGGAAGAGGATCAGTGTTCTTTATTACCTCTCTTGCATTTCACCCCCTCTCGGTGTGTCTGTTTTTCCGCCGTTGGTTTTCTCGTTATCAACGTGGCCGTAGTACGGACACGAACTTGCGCCATCGTAGTCTCCGGAGATCGCCGTTCGAAAATATTTACTGGGCTATCCGGGGTCAGCTTTTATCCCCTGGTTACTATTTCCGGCCAAGTAATCTTCGCGTATTTCGTTTTTCAATATTTTCCTTTTATTAGGAAAGTTATTTTATGGTGCTCGTCAAGGACGTGGCGATTTGAGGATACGGGGGATCTAGGGTGACGAGAGCCTAGGGAATCGCGGGTATAGAAAATTGTGGATATATGGAATTAGGAATGTTGTATTAGAATTTCTGTTTGGTGTCTCGAGTTAGACTTTTCGGGATTCGAAGCGCAGGATGCTTGAGATACAGAGAATTTGAGGATCTAGGGATTTATACAGTAGGAAACTGGGGACGTAGAGAGTAGATCATCATATGCAAGTTTGGAAATATAGGAATTCGAAGAGAAAGGAATACAGCATATAGAGAATTTGAGTATCCATGAATTTGGAGCGTGGGCAGATTGAAGAAATCTTCGAATCTGAAGTACAAGAAATTTAAGGATTCAGATTTAGAGTGCAAGAAATTGGGAAATCTAGAAATTCGGTGCACAAGAAATTTGGGGATCTGCATATTTGGAACGCAAGAAATTTGGAAATCTTGGTATTTCGAAAATAGATAATTTATTAATATAGATTTGGGGATATAGGAATGTAGAGTGCAGGAAATTATGGAATTTAAAAATTCGGTGCACAAGAAATTTGGAGATTGACATATTTGGAACACAATAAATTTGAAGATCTAGGGATTTCGAACGCAGACAATTCATAGCATAGGTAGTTCCGAGCACAAGGAAGATCTAGGGATTACCATAGACAATTCGAAGCTAGTGCCCCTTAGAACGGGAGTAACGAACTAAAAAAAAATCTAAACTCTACAAAACTTCATGTAATTATAAAATCTAGAAAATTTCCAAAAGACCAGAACGTGATAATCCAGAAAACCGAAGTTCCAAGAATACCAAAAATTTATGTGAACGTAAATTGAATCGCACCCGGTTAAATTGCTCCGATTAAAAATGTTCCTCGTAGAAACAACAATGTTTCACTTAACCGTACGAACATTTAACGTTCCCATTCTACGGAACGTTTTCTCTTCTACGTTCTACCATTTTTCAACGGCGGGGGTTGAACGTGCGCCGGAATATATTGCCGTGTTCGCTCCCGGCGAAGGTAAAAAGTGTTCACCGAGCACGAATTGTCGAGATAACGCCGAAGTGCATAGAAACAGGTTGAAAAATTAGTTCCCATCCTCGCCAGAGAGATTTCATAAATCTGCACCATTATCGTCGAGATGCCTCTTCGCTCATCGCGGAGAATTCATTAGCAATCGATACTTGTTGCTCTCGCTTGCCCGTCACGTTGTTGCAACGTTGCCTCGCAACATTAACGTCTTTAACACTGAAACTACCGACGTATAAATCACAATTATTAGGGGGACCGGAAAGTAATGTCGTTTTTTTACAGTAAAGTCAAACAGATAAATTTATAATACGTTTTTATTTTTAATCAATGAAGTAATCACCCTCGTTATCAACAACCACTTGCCAACTATTGTATAAATATTCTATCCCGGATAGACAAAAATCAATTGATGTTTGAGAAAAAAAATCTGAGAAAAAAAAAAGAAAATCGGGATGCGTAGAAACGACATTACTTTCCGGCCCCTCTAATATTTGGATGTTAAAAATGAAGTCGAAAAATAAATGAATGCACTTATTGATTATTCGTCTTGATGACAATCAGCACAGATGTCAAGAAAACCATATTAACAAATTTCGTCATTTGAAGTAGGAAATTCGTAGAAGAGCGGTAATAAACATCAGTCAGAAACAGTTAGTTAGAAACAACAAGTTAGAAATAGTGAATTAGAAGTAACACATTGGTCAGAATCACTGTCGGAAATGGGTCCAAAAGAAATGATGTATGCAGTTTATTGTTTTAAAAGTTAGTTTTTATTATTCACGAGCTGGAAGTGACTTTCTTGTTCGGGGATCTCGAGAGAACCAAGCCCAGCATATGCTAAAACTTAGAACCGACGAGACACAAAAATTGCACGACACGCGGGGAGGTCTCAGAAAATAAGAAATTGATTTTTGTTGTCGGTTTTCAGTGAAAAACTAACAGTTGCATTAGCCAATCAATTAGTAATAAACAACTATTGGTATAACGGAACCATGACTCTCCTTGATCCAAGTGGAAACTACCCAAGCAACTATATTATAGTGTATTGGTGGTACACTCTAAACTAAACTATCAACTTCCGTTGACAGTTGTGGTAGTACGAATTTCGCTGTTGTTTATTCGCCAGGCATTCGGTTTCCAACAACAGCTTGGAATAAGCTATCGCGAAGCAGCTGGCAACGGAACAATATCTCACTGGCCACGATCGAAATCTTATTAAACGATAAAAGCATTAACGATTTTCAACACGATAAAACTGATAGCCGTTCAACTTCGCGCACCGATTGCCGCAATAATTTCGGCTACAGTTGACCTCTCCGTGAAACTCGAAAGTTGTAATCCTAGAACCGAGTTGCAAGCGTGTCAATAACGTAAAATAATTGACCGAAACTTTACACCGTTCTACAGCATTATGCTACACTCGTGCATTATAGCTCGAATTTCATAAACCGGACTCGTATTTGGACTGCGATTTTGAATTTGACTCTACAATCTGCACGGTCGGGCAAAATGTGCTTAACATTTGTAACTTTATTTAGTTATCTCGACGTTGTGACGAAAGTTAAGTTTTAACGACGCTTACGAAATAGTAGGTCAAGGGGTCAAAACAAAAAATTGTGTTGTCGTATCTTTAATTAGGCGATGAGGTATCTCAGTGTCTGTCTTCGATGTGACAGTAGATTTTATCAGATAGAAATGGGGAAATATAAATTCCTGAGTGAACTTTTTCGTTTCTATCGAATTTCCAAAGAACAATAAGGTTACCTAAGTCTTTGAACTGCAGTCTCGACGTTGTTTGACTACCGCAGGAATTTTCTACTTGAATGTTATTCGCTTTAAAGATTGTACAGATAACTGCGGAAACTTTCGAACCGCCTCGCATCGCGATTTCGCATACGGAATATATAAAATTGGTCGATATCTGCACCACGGTAATCTCTCGTAAAAATTGGAATAATCGACACGATGAGTCAGAAAAATATATAAAGCTTCGGACTACGTTCCTGTTAACCTTTTGCACTCGAGAGCGTTTTAATCGTTTGGCAAATGGCAACTGTAAAACTTTCTAGTCGAAAACATCGACGAATCTTTTTCAAATTATTTTCTTTTTCATTTTTAATCGTTAATACTGTCTGTATATAATGTGATATATTTTATTTATATAATATGTACAATTTGTACTACTATAAATTTAGTTAACAAGTTATTTATTTAAAAATGTTGCATTAAGGCAAATGTTGAATGTGAGTCGCTTCTGGGACGCAAAGGGTTAACCCTCTGCACTCGAACATATTTTTATTGGCAGTAGATAGCAACTATAAAACTGTTTAGTTAAGCTGTTAGGTAAATTCATCCGATGTTATTATTTCTCTATTGTCACTATTAGCTGTTTCATTATATTTATGCATCATATGAGCAACTATATAAATTTAATTAAAAACTGTCTATTCCAAATTACTCTATCGAAGAAAGTGGTGAGTGTGAGTCACCTGTGGTGCAAAGGAATAATGTCTGCCCGTTATGAGAATCTACTACTTAAATAATATTTTTCGCTTCAGGGACTGCATTAAAATACCTCGAAAGTTTCGAGGGGGTCAATTTATCACTGTCGCGATGGAATAAAATTCTAGTCAAAATATTGTAATTCAATGAATTCTTAGCCCCGTCCGATTTATGCGCGAGTGTTCTACTTAAGCGTTTCGCGAAACCGAAGGTCCCCTCGCAAAGCGATTACAAGTTTCGCATAAAACTTTCCACTTCCATTATTCAAACGCGGTTTCGCGTCTACCGTTAGCAACAAATTTACATCGTTACAGCTTCCATGTAACGTCGGACCTAAGCGAAACGAAACTGTTCACGGAACATCCGACCACTGAACCCAAATTACAGCACTCTTACGCCCGGTCTCACCGTTTAATCGAATCAAAGAGGACGAACGTCGCCGTAGAACGGACTGTTACTTTCCGTCGGAAGAGATACGTCAGTCTCGTACGACGTAATTACGGTTCGTCACTCGTTCGTTATCGGATTACGCGGCTTAATATCGATAGGGCTGTCAGATAGCGAATAAGCCGTTCGTTCCGATCGGCGCATTAGTGTCTGTTGTCGTCGTTAGCAGTCCGTTCTGTCAATACTGTTCTACATTTATTGCTGTTACGTGATTTGCCCGACGTTATTGACCGGCGGCCCGTTAATCCGTTGACGGACACCGGAACAGTGATCTTGGCTCGTTTAATTCACGACCGAATTACTTTTGCGTTCGCGAATCGCGTGTGCAAGTCAGATTTGTTGAATTTTATTCACACGCTGAATTTGGTTCACATGTCTCTTTTTGAATATGGGCGTTTTTGACTGGGTATTCGGATTTTGAGGTTATGTAGTCTTGAAGATCAATTAGTGTAGTTTGTTAATGTACATAGAATAAACTATTATAAATGATAAGGAAATGACACTGCACTATATGATTTCATACACAGGGTGTCCTAATATACATGTCCTCATACTCATATAAGTATAAGTATACATGACCTCAATGTAGATATATGGACATATATGTATACATATATCTAAATATATGTCCTTATACTTGAATGTGACGACTTGTAATTTAAAATGACACCATGATACATAGCTTTTATCCAATATCACCATGATACAATCCTGAAAGTGTTTAAGTATCCAACATAATTATGAAAGAATTATAATTAAAATAATGTACGAGAGAGTTGGTGGTAGTCAAAGTGTTAAGCTCGGAAACAAGTGAATTATCAGTGACTGATAAAACAATATCACTCTCTTGTTTCGGTAGAATAAGCGCTTCTCAAAGGTGAAGCCGTGGTCCGTGATTAATTACGACAAAGTTCGTGAAAGCTTAGGAGGTATAATCCCCGATGAATGACCGGGCACACGGTCGAAATGCTCGTCGACCACTGACAAATGCCGCTTATTCATACGTAACAGTGCTATCCAGAGAACTTCGCGTGTGTTTGTGTGCCTGTTCGAGGCTGACCTACGAACGGCTAATTGTAGAATGCATTAACTTGGTTCCATGGGGGTTACATGTTACAGCGCATCATGACAGAGTAATGCACGAGTTTATTATGGAATAAATATCCGATTGCTCGGGGCGATTTGCTTGAGTCGAATAGCGTTTGCGATACCTCCGTATCGAAACTTGGCGATAATTCTTCTTACAAAACGAATCGAATTTCACCGCTACCAGTATTAGTCCTCTTATTGCAACGTGTCTATTACAGGGGAGGTTTCGGGTTGATTTCGCAGTCTTCGATGACGATTTACTAGTCTTCTGTAATAGAGCCCTGACAATTTGCAATATCAAAATTTGGGGGACTTTCAAGAAGTATGTGACTGGTAAGCTCCAAATAAAAATAATTGATCCTGTTTCAGTAGCTGCATTCTATATTTTATTATAATGTAGGGTAAAAAATGAGTGGATTCTTTATTTTTATTATAGCGAACGAGATAAACGGAAGAAATTTATTGTCATCCGAGTATAGTGTTTTAATTATCCAAGTAAAATTTATTGCGCACAACACGAATGTTTTTTTTTTCTAATTAGCCGTGCAAAAATTAAGATTGCGAGAAAGGTAGCTAACAATAAGTACTTTATTCAAAATGAATGAAAGTCCTGCTATGTTGCGGCTAAATGAGGGCGAGCATTATCTTGAATCAGAGGCTTTAGTTTGCTTTCTTCCGCGTTTCTTGAATGCTGCTCGTCTTATGACACTTTCAAGCATGCAACAGTGATTATGGCTCCACGATTCTACCGCGTCGGCGAACTATGGAATAACTCTGACAGTACGAGAAGAACCATTTGTCGAAGGTACACAAAAGCCGGTAAGAAAATGGGAACAACTAGTTACCTTCTGAAGCCATGAAATATTCTAAAACGCTTTCAAAATAATTAAAAATAACGGTTTGACTTAGCTTTCAATTGTAGAATCGTATCTTTTTTGCCTCTTCCTTTCATCGCTCATCCGTGATTTCAACTGAATTTTGAAAAATTTGTTATTCAGTTAATTTACGAGGGCTGAGAAAAACACTTTGTGAGTTAAGGAGATCTTTAGAACATGGGATCTAGGACATTCGTGGAATTCGATGTTTGCAAGAATCTACGATTTGAAGAATTTAGGATTTTAAGAATCTAGGATTTGGGGAATGTAGAACTTGGGGAATCTAGGATTTGGGGAACTAGGATTTAGGGAATGTAGGATTTGGGGAATCTAAGATTTGGGGAATCTCGACTTGGGGAATCTAGGATTTGGAGAATGTAGAACTTGGGGAATCTAGGATTTGGGGAATGTAGAACTTGGGGAATCTAGGATTTTCAGAATTTAAGACTTAAGGAACGCTTGGATTTGAAGGAACGTAAATTCTGGAAATTTGACCAAACGCATAAAATCGCTGCTAATATTCTCACATATAAAAAATACAGACGATGCAATAATTATATGCTACTTCCTGTGCAAATGTAAATTGAAAAGATCCTCGCGTTCACATACTTGTACATAAACTACGGAACAAAGGACAGGAACATTATTCTTTCGATTGTAAAATCGTTTTCTGGTTAGTAAATCACATTTTTCTTCGACTAGAATAACAAGAGGCGGTCGTGGCTCGCCATTGGCAAACCCCGAGGGGTGGATTGATAAAATGGTCTGAAAGTTCCCACCGGGATCCACCCGAAGTGTCCTCCGTCGCTTGGGGCGTGTTTCGAGAGCCTGTTTCGGGAGCACATTTTCTGTAAAGGATTTCAGGATCTCCTCTCCGCTAGCTTCATGAAGATGGTCGCCTCAACGAAACCACCGAAGTTAGAACAACGGGTGGTTTGTTCGAATAGTGTTTATTGGTCTCCCTCCGGGGAAACCTGTGAACGTTTTCAATTCGCCAAACGAATTTTTCTGCGGATTTCTATGGAATTCAGTTTCCCACGCTGCGATGAACCGTACCGCCATAATAATACCAATAAAATGTACCTCTAAAGGGAAATGTAGTAGAAGGGTATGTATGTATAAAACTTCGCAATTTTACTGTACAGTCAATTTTTCTGGTTATATTTCTTTCTTCATCTGGTTATAACAATTTAAACATTCATATTCGTAATGTCTCTAATAAATGTTAGTAGATTTTCTTCATCTGATCATGATAATTTGAACCCTCGTTCTTCTAATATGTTCAATTAAAGTCAATAAATTTTCTGCGTCCGATTATAACAATTTGAACCCTTATTTTACTAATGTGTGCAATGAAAGTCAACAAATCTTCTGCGTCTCATTATAACAATTTGAGCTCTCATTCTTCTAATATGTTTAATAAAATTCAATAAATTTTCTGCATCTGATTATAACAATTTGAATCCTCATTCTTCTAATATGTTCAATAAAAGTCAACAAATTTTCTGCATCTCGTTATAACAATTTGAACCCTGATTCTTCTAGTATCATCAATAAAAGTCAGTAGATTTCCTTGGTTGGACCGCATGAATTTTCTGACTCGTGTTTCCAATAACTCCAATAAAAATCAATAAATCCATTTCATTCGATCAGAACAATTTTCTCATTCGTATATCTGATATTTCCAATTAAAAATAGATTGCACGTAAATTGTACGTTTTCTTGCGTATCGATTAAATATTCGATATCGTTTTAAAATTCACTTAACCGAAACGATGAAACAGATAAAAAGTTTCTCGAGGGAAAGAAGTCACCAAAGTTTGACGCGTACACCTGTTCAACTATATGAATGTCCCGACGTATGGAAATACATTAAACCCTAAAAAAAAAAAAAAAAAATTTCACTCGAAACGATGCTTTTTCTCCCTCGCGGCGCGATAAAACTTTACAGTGCCATCCGCAAAAGTTCTGAGGGCAAAGTAAAAAATGTTTATACCTTGAAAGCATCTACATCCACGAAGAAATCATTACTATCGCGACATGGCCTTCTCGCTAATGGCTTATCGTGTAACTTCCATCGAATAACTTTTCATCCCCCTCTCTCTGTTACCCTTTGTAACTTTCAAAATGTGTCCGTAATAATACGCGATGAACCAACAGAAGTTGCTTTCCTCGATTACCTTGCTGTTAATTCGTGATCAATCTTTCGAGATGGGTGCGCGGTTTCGCTTCTCCATCGAGGACCTTTTGTTCGATCCTGTTCGGTTTTCGAGGGCGAAAGGAGGCTTTGATTTTTCGACGTGTCGTAAGTGGACGAATCCCCCGTCTCAAAGGGGGCGTTATTAAATATTTTACAACGGTTTCGTCCGTAGATCGATACTCCTTCGGGCGACTTAGCGAAATGGTTCACGAGGGTTCCATTCAAACGGTCACGTGACAATGGATCGCGTGCGAAATACATTTGCGTAGGTAACTCGATCCCTCTCGACGCGTGAAATATACACGGGGCCACGAAATCACCACCGAACGATTCGATTCTCCTTTCTTCGCCCCGTTTTAAAGGTAAAGAGATAACGCTTGGTTCACCACCTTCGATTCTTCTATCGTTCGTTCCTCCTCCCGGGCTTATTTTATGTGACTGGAATCCCATTGATTACCGTCCTGACCTACAAAATGTTGCTGATAGCGCTAAAAAAAATATTTGATACGATATTGCATCGTTTAGAATCTTTACAACGTTTCAACTCGAGGCAATTTCGTTTCTAAGTTCTGGAATTCGCCGGTCTCTGATGGAGAAACGGTAAAACATCACCGAGGTGATCTGAAACGCGATCGCAACTTTGAAATACTGCAAATTGTGGACGTAGGAATATAGGGATAGAGAGAGGTACGAAGATCTGGGAATATAGGGATACGAAGATATTGGGTGTTGACGATGTAACGATTTCCGATCTAACCATGTGGAGATTTAGGTATGTCGGAACATACAATAGCAGGGAACGTACCTATCTAGGTAGCCACATATTTGGTAACCTAGGTCTATACGGACCTAGCTATCTGGACACTAGAGTCTCCAGAGACCTGGGTATCTGGTGATTAAAGTATCTGGGAGTCTAGGTACCTGGAAGTCTAGGTGTCTGGGGATCTATGTATCTGGAGATGAAAGCATGCAGGAATGTAGGTATTTGGAGATCTAGGTACCGGGAGATCTAGGTATCTGAAGATCTAGGTATCTAGAGATCTAGGTATCTGGAGATCTAGGTCTCTGGAGATCTAGGTCTCTGAAACTCTAGGTATCTATAGATCTAGGTACCTGAAGATCTAGGTATCTGGAGATCTAGGTATCTGGAGATGTAGGTATCTGGCGCTCTAGGTATAATGCGAACCAACTATGTAGAGGTACAAGTATGTAGGCATCTATTGAATCTGATTGAAGACTCGACGCTCTAAATACCCGCGAATCGTAGTATCTAGAAACTTAGTTAAATTATAAAATCTATGTAACTCTCTAAATCGAGTAAGCTGAGAATAGAAATATGGATATCTAATAACAGTCCCCGTTGACAACAATCAAAGTATAAATATTAAAGAATCTTTCGTCTTGAACATCGACGAATTAGTAATTCTCTAATAATTATTAATAAATGAGGTTAATCATGGTAATTAATTATTGTAGGTTATCCCTTCACGGAAAGCTCGCTTCGATAAATCGTAGTATAATTTTCTTTTCGGTATGAATTCAGACTTATATAGAGTTGGAGAGCACAGTAGGGATATAACGGAACCACCGGGGTGGATCGTTCGATACCCTAAGCGGTTCGTGAAAAGATAAAACGATCTCGTCGCGTTAACACCCCGAATTTCTTAAAGGAACCTCAACCAGCCAACGTTTCAACATGTTCAACCCTCGTGAAGAAGTATCGTCATAAATTTGAGCGAAATTCACTGAAATTTAACGCGATTACCTTATTCCGAAATATTTCATCCCGCACTCGGTGAATAGTCCTTTCTGCACCATAAAATTTCGGATACCGAACGAACAGTGTTTAAATTATGTTTTCACATGTTCAACTGATCAATGTACCACTTCATCAATTTATTAGGCATGGAGCTTATTTCTTCGTTCCATTATCATTCGCCGCACTGATCATTATTTAATCGTATTTTCGTTACGTATTTTATCTTTCGCAATATTTATTAATATTGTAGTGTTTATAACAGAATGAAATATTCGCCCTCGCATGAATTTTTACTTAAAACGTTTCACAAAATTGCATACGCATTGAACGTCGCGATGATTCGAATTGACAGTACTAAAATTGTAATTTTGATACATAAATATTTGTACATATCGCATTCTATCGACCTTGGTATTGTTATCTACGTGTTGACATCGTTAATAATGTCAACAAAATATATCGATCTGTCTTTCGAGTTTATGTAGAGCGGAATAAAATCCAATTATAAATGATTTCAGTAAACAAGTTGATAGGTTTTTATCGTTAGGTCCGTGTTCATTGAAATCACTCATAATTGGATTTTATTCCTCTCGATATAAATACCAGAAACAAAATGATACTTTTTTTGTCAACTGACTCGAAAGTGTCAACACGTAGAAAATAAAATCACGAACAAACAGGAAATAAAATTAGAATCGTTAGATCTTTTTGAACGTACAGATAATAAAGTTTTCAAACGTCTACATCAACTACATAATTATATCTACCAGATATAAAAATTCCTAATTATCTAGATTCGTAAGTACCTAGATTGCCAGATCTCTAGGTGCCCAAAATATTTAAATTTACAAAGTTATACCCTTGCAAGTTTACAAATTTATATACTCGTTTAAAAATACAAAATTTAGGTATTTAAATATGTAGGTGTTATGAATCCCCAAACATTTAAACCGCGTTAATTAAAAATGTCATATTTAAAAATGGCCAAATTTGGAGTACGAAACTGTGCAGCTGTCCATCAGCTGCATCAAAACGATCCGCTGTTTTCCTCGTCAAAGCGTTGAAAGTATGCGTTCCCCAACAAATAAAAGCGTTCTCCAACATGTTTTCAAAACGAAGTTCAAAACCAAAGTTTCAGAAGCTCGCAGGCTACCCACAAGCTATCAGGAAATGGACACTGACGACAAAGGTCTAACGAAAAGATCAAAAATGTTTTCGCATTAGCTTTCTTCTAGTCGAAATTATTATTTTTTATTATTAATGTACAACATTGTCTGTTTCACTGTGTTCAAACATCCCGTGTATAATACTATGAGCTTCATTAAAAATACTGCATTTAAAATTGCTATAAGTCAAATAGTAAATGTTTGCCTCTGGAGTGTAAACTTAGACTAAATATGTATAATGTGACAAACACGTGGCGACCGTATATCGACGTCACATATTTATTCTCTCCATCAGACATCGTTTCAGCGAAAGAAATCGATCCTTGATTTATATCTATTTATAGATAGACATAATAGACAGTCTATTTATATTTATTTTTATCAACGTCGAACGACAAATCGCTCGTTTCATCGTTTTTCAATCGCGAAAGCACCTGCACCGTTTTACATTTTCGTTTCACCGTCGTTTCACGGCTTTCATTTCACGGATTACAGAATTCGAAACGAATTAATGGTTTACATAGCGCGACACAATTCTCGCGGCAACGCGAAACATCGATTGCCGGTGTTCGATTCACACAACGGCAGATATTTCGTTTACGAACTGATATCGATGAACCGTGACGACCATGTGTCGGTTTGAAAAATGTCTCTTCAATGAACAACGAGTTTCAACAACGGAAACACCAGCTTTATTTCCTTCAAGGGGATCCTTTGTCCGCGTGCACGAATATTTCGCTCAAGGACCGAACGACATATACCGTGATCGTCAAAATAATTGGACCCTTTAGTCGCTATTAGTGTTTGCTACCGTTTTATGAATGGTGATATGTTTTCGTTTTATTTAACGGAAAAACGGGGATCTTTTGTGCGAATTGTCAGCTTTTTCTTCCAATCTAGCTTTAAACTTTTTATCGCGCGGTGTACAGGATGTATGGTTTAAGAACAACTCGACATTTTTATTTTTTTTTTTATATTTTCGATGAATCCACGAAAGGTGTCCGAAACAAAAGATGTTTGGTCTCAATCGGACTCCAAATTGTTACGCAGACATTTTTTTATTATTGTATGCTTCTTAATTAGTAGATTCTTATTTTGATAAATTATCAGGTTTTCAAGTTTAGAATTTGTCAAATTTTCAATCTTGCAACTCGTGTCGATTTTGCGCACTGCTATAATATGAGTCTTGAAACGCGACTTAAATCTGATAAACTCCTAGATAAAGAATCGCAATTACAACAGGTGATGTTCAATTAAGCGAATTACGTATCGTGTCTAGTAATTGCGATGATCGAACATCGATAAGTGTAATCGCGTACGAGCCAAGTGGAAGTAATAAATTCGCAACGTACTTACGGTGTTCTTTAATATTTCATTGTCCAAGAGGTTTTCTTATCAGCGCCGCTGTGCAAAGTGAGTGCAAAGGCGCTTAACGGTGCCACGATAAAATGTAACACGGGCAACTTTTGTTTGAAGCCGAGCTACGGTGCAAGCTTGTCGTCCGAGCACCATCGTACGTAACAGTACGGCGTCTAAATGATTACCGCGAATACACTGGGTTTCTATTTTTAGACGAGATTCGTCGGTGTTCATTAGTCGCTTTAAAGTGAATTGTTGCTTTCGAAATTGGGATGTTGAGCAATTAGAGAACCTAGAAATGTGGAAATTGGAAATTTGTAAATTGGGAATTGTAAAATTATGAAATAAGAAAATTAGAAGATTGGGAAATTGAGAAATGGGGAAATTTGGAAAGTAAGAAATTGGAAAATGAGAAAACCGAGCAATCAGAGAATCTAAAAATTGAGAAATTAGGGAAATTGTAGATGTGTGGAGTGGGAAGTATACAATTAGGAATTGGGAAAATTGGGAAATTAGGGAAATTTGGAAACTGAAAAATGGAGAAATTAAGAAATTAAGAAATTGAGCGATTGGAAAATTTGGGATCTTAGAAATCGAGATAAAATCATGAAATTCGAATGTTTGGAAAATTGAGAAATTGAAAATTTGGATATTTGAGAAATTGGAAAATTGGGAAATTGAAAATTTGGAAATTTGAGAAATTGAAAATTTGGAAAATTGGGAACTTGACAATTTCGAAGTTTCAGAGATCTCAAGTTCATAGGTTCAGAGATCTCTTAATTTCACCCGGATAACGTCAATTACCAGATTCCCGGATACGTGAGGGAAAATTTTGAGGGGATAGGGACTTTAGGCCATCAACCAATGTCCCGTAAACGTGTGCACATGGGCACGCATTCGTAGGCAGAACTTTGAAACTATTGGCGACAGTTTGTGCACGAGTTCACCTTGCTGTCAGGTCCAATGAGTTTCATCGGACGACCAGAATTGCACGAGTTTTCCATAGAAACTAGTCAGTTGAAGGTACCCGACGCTGGCTTTCGAGTTTCTGATCTGGTTGAATCGCGCTTATCGGAACAATAACGATTTTCCTTTTTTCTTTCTGACATTTTCTTTTGCCCTCTGCCAATAACGAATGACGCGAAATAAAAGTACAAGATCTTTCTGTACTCAGAATACGAATAAAAAAGCTGATCGATGGTAAGGATCTGTCGAGTATATTATGGCAATGTCTGGACAGATAAGTAGAATAAAGTGGAGAGGCAGAACATGCGAGATAGGATGATATTTGGTCAGATAAGCAAAGAGAGCGAAGGAAGACATTGGCAAATACGCAAAGCACAGGGTTTCATGATTGAAAAAACATTTGGTAACTAAGCCGCTTGACATTTACTTCTGCATGACCACTGGTGATCGTATTCCATTTACTATAAAAGAAGGACAACGTTTGGTCAGACAAATATTGAGGGAATTGATTGACGAATACGGAGAAGGGAATATTTTATCACCACAAAAATAGTACGATCATTGGTCATTAATTTGTCTGATGTTTAAGTGTGTCTGATCACGTTTTGTCATATTGTATAACATTCAACTTACAGGAGATTTATTATCGAAAAAGAACTATATTTGGTCAGACAAGAGCTAATCATTTCAAGATTAACAAAAATATTAGGTCACTGAATTGTTTGATATATATATTCGTGTCTGACCACACACTGTCATTTTCTACTTACGAACAAGGAGGGGCAACGTTGGACAGACAATAAATAAATTGATTATGAATACGTCGAAGAAAATATTTCACAATTGGACAGATAATAAGTTACAAATCTGTTTGAAATCTACTTGCGTCTGACTGCACATGGTCATATTCTACTTGCTTGGTCATGTACTCTCGTTTATGTACGTGGTGATTCTACTAACGCGATTAGTTTCTCTCTGAGAGGTCTATTTGCTTTTTATGCCTACTGTGAATTTTCATCGAAGCCATTTCATCCCAGAAACCAAATCACTTAATTACTTAGCTGCAAGCAGGCTCAAGGGGAATCGATGGGAACGCGTAAATAGGATGTTTCCCGAAGAGGAATACTGCGCGTTTGTCTCGTGGAAGCGTGGAAACCGCGATGAAATCCTTTAAGCGACTTTCGCTCGTGTTTTTATTTTTCTTTCGAGCGGTGTTTGTCTCCGAGTGTCCGCAGCGATGAAAGGAAGAAAATAAACCAACGTGCGTGTGCTCTTTCGTGGAGAGTACATAAACGTTTTTAAGTAACGACTGAGCATTTCCTTTATTTTCCTTCCCAGTCGCATTCAAGAATTCTGTTTGATCAGCCCTTTAACAACCAGCGTGATCGTTTCGCTGTTTAATCCTTTTCATACGAAGGGTGACTCACATTCACCATTTTGTTTAACCCTCCGATAGGCAACTCACATTCGCCATTCGATTTCATGAAACAATCTCAAAATATATCGGTAGTGGTATAAATAATAAATTGTTTGAGGGTAACGGAACTGACAATATTCACGAGTGACAATAAAAAAATAATAGTTTCGAAAAAGTTCATGTAACTTTTCAACTACAAGTTTCCACGATTGTTAATTGCCAAGAGAAATTTGTTTCGAGTGCAAAATGTTAATGCAGCAATTTGGTACAGGTATTTTTTAACTATATAGCGTTGCACGTATAATCTATAAACATAATGAAACAGCTAATTAATAATAACGAGATGGTAACTATCAACGAATTCATCAAACTTTAAAACTAAAATGTTTTAGAGTTGCTATCTACTTCGACTAAAAATACTTTCGAGTGCAAAGAGTTAATATGTTCAGCACCACGATAAACGTCGGTGATTTTTGATGTTTCGATGTACGTAAAATCGTTTTAATAATTTTTTGCCTGAAATAATTTCAGTAATTTGCGGCAGAGAATTAAGAGATTATTACGAAATGTTTCGCAACAGCTCTTAATTTCTCTTCTTTTAATTAGTTTCATCGTCGAGAATAATATTTACTGCGCAATATCAAGCACGATTCAAGCAGTCTGAATGAAAAGATGAATTTTGTGTTTTCATTTGACGGAAATAATCACTTCCGCCGTGAAAGCGGCTTCTCTTCGTTCATGCAATCAATACGGATTCGTGAAATTTGAGAAACCTGTCACAGACATTCACGAGCATTATTCTATGAAATCAATGCGAAATTCAATTTTTGACGTATTTCAATGAAACGCGCTTTGAGATAATGCAGCGAGAAGCATGTTTTGTTGAAACAAACGATATTGTATACATCCTATAGCAAAATATCGGCATGAGAATAATTCTGGAAAGTGAATTTCATCTTGTTAATCTTTATTTATATAATAGAGATTATGGGACTTCCAGAACTATCACTTAAATATACTTTATTCCATATTGTCATAATTATTTCAAGATTTTTAGGATCCCATATTACCTCATTAAGTATGCGAACGTCACAAGGTAAATTTGCATGCATCAATCAGTTCGATCAAACAGCACATAAATTACACATGAATGTCTAAATGAGAAAATTTTCCCAGAAAAGCACGCAAATTTGTCGATGCTTTAAATCAATTTATTGCATGTTTAAACGGAAATGATTATAACGTTTCATATGGATAATCGTGAAATTAATAAGCTATCGAAAAACTTGCAGCTTCTTCTCTCAAAGTATTGAAAGACTGTTTGCGAAAAGTTAATGGTAGAAACAGTTGTCACAAATTTATCGCACAGCTCAGTGATTTTTAACCTACTTGTATCAATATTAAATTTCATCGGAAGCTTATAGCTTTCCTGTGAAAACTCTTTGCTTCGACGATCGGTACTTTTCATCAAAGATCTTCGCCAATGCCCTCAACGCCGAACGAGAGAAGAGACGAAGAAAATTCTACTCGAGTTTCGTGTTACCCGGCTTCGATACGAAGTTATTAAGTTTCTTTTGTCTGAGAGCCGACGTACAAAAGAGACGAGAACGCACAAACCGACGGAGTATCGAGGCTCTGATCGAGAGACATTCTTCTCAAGTATTCCGTTTGATCAAGTGTTGTTCTAATGTTTTACTTATTTCCACGTTTTCTTCTTGTAGGCACAGATCGATAGAGAATTTTATGTTTGAGGAAAGGTATCTGGAACATGAAACGTTTATGAGAATTTGAGGATTTCTGGATTCCGGGATTTTTTAATTTTGGGATTTCTAGATTGCAGGATTTTTAAATTTTAGGTTTTCTAGATTTCGGGATTTGTTGATTCCGGGATTTGTAGATTTCGGGATTTGTAGATTCTGGTATTTCTAGATTTCGGGATTTGTAGATTTTGGGATTTGTAGATTTCGGGATTTGTAGATTTCGGGATTTGTAGATTTCGGGATATCTAGATTTCGAGATTTGTAGATTTCGGGATTTCTATATTTCGGAATTTCTAGAGTTCGGGATTGCTAAATTTCAGGATTTCTAAATTTCGAAATTTCTAGATTTCGGGATTTAAAAATTCCTAAATTTTGAAATCTCTAAGTTTACAATACCCCAAATCTTTGAACTCCTACATTTCCAAATATCTATGTATTCAAATTTTTTATTTCTCCAAATCATAAACTTCTCAAATTTCCACGTTCCCAAGTCTGAGAATTCTGTGACTCCCAAAATTTCCGAGTATATTTCTATATCCCCAGCATACCCGAGTATCAGCTCCTAAACACCGAATTCCTAAATCCTGGAGGACCAATATTTCCGTCGATATGGTAGCGTCGTTCTACTTCGTGACGCTAGAGACTGTATTTCATGAACGCAACTAATAGCGTGCACGAAGCAATATTTCATTTCCCCTCATCAATCCGCTTCCCCTCAGTTTCCTCTAATTAATTTTTTCATAGACCGGTTCTATCAGCCGGTGAAATATTACATATAATATTGTTCATCGAACGTCATCGAGAAGTTTCTCCCAAGATTTTCTTTAAACTTCGAGCTATAACGATCGTTGACTCGAGATCGTTCTCTCCTCTTTAAAGTATTATTCTTAATTTTGATCTCGAAGCCGGTCGAGTATTAAAGTAACGATGATCAATACGTGATGATAAACGTTGAGGTTCTAATTGCGAGAGTTTCTCTTTATCTGTTCGATAATTTCATGAAATCACCAGGGAAATTGCTTTCGGAATCGTTAATAGCCGCCGTTCGGGCGAATAGCGTTCGTAGGGGTAAAATTGTTCCATATTCCTGGGGAGATTTCTTTTTTTTCTCTCTCTCTCTCGCGAGCGAGAAGATATACGGTTAATGGCACTGACCACGATGAGACAGTGATTAACCTCCATTCTTCGCAGCTGTGCAGAGATTCTCTGGATACGATGGTTGGCATAATTCCACGCAATTATTCGCCATTCTTTTATCGGCTATATCTCGCAATCGCGCACTCGTAAAACCGCCTTCGACGTTGAAAATGTTCCCCGTATCGCCACGAAATTCGATATATGCCGGTTGAAAAAGTGAGCAAACATTACCTCGACTTCGAATTTCGTCGTATACGATCGGCATATTCGGAATTCAAACGTTATTTATAAAGCTGTGAGATGAATTACCGTCACTGAAATAGTAGCGGAAATCGATACCTTCCTGGGACAGAGTATCGAGTGGAATGCAAATATTTTTGAACGTCTATTCTATTTATTGTTGCTACCTGAATGGACGATTTTAGGATATTCAGTGTCTGACATGATCTGATCCTATAAAAATGTCCTAGAACATGTCTTTTAGAATTTGTATCAATTTGTATCTTAAATTTATATCAATTTGTAGCTTAAAGTTTATAAAAAGTGACGATATAAGTATTTTATTCATACGAATGAAGGAAATTAAAATGTTTTACGTATTTTATGTTCAATGATTCTTGATTATGTAGATTATAGTTCGATATGAATTATACATACAAGCGTATTCAAAATGATAGCAAGATTTTTCACATTTAAACTGTGAGTGCGTCACGAGTTAGATTCGTCAAAGTATGGCAAGGGGTTAATATAAAATGGCTGCTTATCATGTCATATTTTTACGCGCTAATGTTGCTATTGTTTGCTATAATTGGCAATCACTCATTCCACGTCGCAAACATCGACAAAACGTTTACGCAGTTATTTCGATGAAACTTTAAGCTTTAAATCGGTATAACATAAGCGCTATTTTTGTGACACTTTCGTGTGATCGATTTTTGCTAAACTTTCGATGTTTCGAAATTGGTCATTGTTCGCTATAATTGGCAATCAGTCGGTTCGCGTCGTGAACGAATTCGCGCAATCATTTTTATCGAACTTCGAGCTTTAGATCGGTATAAATTGCGATATTATAACGCGTTTATGTCATCGGATGTCGACAAGACGATCGAAAATCGAGATCGCGGCACGCAACGACTATCGATGAATCTGATGAAACATTCGAGCGTCCATTTTCTATCGCGTCGAGTCGCTATGCAATTTTTGCGTTTCCACGTAAGCTCGTAAGCTCCTTAACTAGCGGCGATATTGATAAGAACCCCGTTCGAGAAAGCTGTTTCAATTTCACCGCCATCAGTTCCCGATAAAAGTGACATAAAAGCATTTTCACCTCGTGGCACTCGCATTCATTTGAACTCGAATTTTCTCCGGGAATCGTGTAAATTATCTGTCGAGTCAATGAAAGCAGAGTTATCGGTCCCCCATTTTCTTTCCGCTTTCGCGAAAACTCATACCGCGTTCGCGTAAAAAGCTTTCCACCCGTTATTTCTTATTAACGTCATTCCACGTTGCGACACCGTCGATGGTCACTTCGTGAAATACTTTTATAACGACGCGAAGAAACGTCGATAAATTGTCGCGTTTTCGGATAAACGTGTGAATTCTCGCTTTACGTCCGTCCGAAGAATTTCGAAGAATCTGCTTGCAGGATCGACGACACAGAAATCAAGAATAACCATAAATGTACGAATCGGTGGGAAATTCTTGCGCGCGTAATCAACGTGTTCCCTAAGGATAAAAGAACACGTTTGTCATTCCGATGGATGTCACGCGAAACGCGATACTAATTAACTAGGTATGCTTAATCATGGATTGTCGCGTATGTTATGCAGGTAGAATTTGGAGGACGCAAATGTATGCATTGTGCGGCATGCATGCATGTAATACGTACAATTTAATGGCAAGTTGGGACGGGAGTTATGTTACTCGACATTCGGGAACTTAGTTTACTCTTAGCCGTCACGGTTGATACATGAAGGGTTAATCCTTCGTTAAGTGTTAGAGTGCGAGGTTGGGAATAAAGTCCCATTTCCAATAAGCGATTCTATAACTCATTCGAAAATATTTAATACTCATATTGAACATTTCAATTCAATATATTTAATGTTCATATTAAATGCTTAAATAAAATATATTCAATATTCATATTGAACGTTTAAATTAAATATATTTAATATTCATATTGAACGTTTAAATTAAATATATTTAATATTCATATTGAATGTTTGAATTAAATATATTTAATACTCATATTAAACGTTTAAATTAAATGTATTTAATATTCATATTAAATGTTTAAAATTACAGACAAGAGAAGTACGAGTTAGAAGTATAGGTGAATTTCCTTTTGACCGGGAATAATTTCGGCTTAATAGCTGAAGCGATAAAGCGATTAATCGCCGATTAAATTCGGTTCGCAAAATTTGGCACGGAGCGAAGTGTTTCGGTCACCGTCGCGGATCAGTATGAAATGTTCAAATAATTGGATAAATAATTATCGATTGTTTCTCGGTAGTTTTGGCATTGTTATCGCATCTCATTAGCCGGTTAACCTAATAACGCGCGAGGTAATTTCGCGTTCGGCGTTCTATAAAGTATGCAAATAATTTATGTTGAATAACGTGGACCACGGCGAAGTTGGTCGCGTTAGTACAAGTAATTTTCACGTCACTGTCAGACCATTCTTTGTACCCGCTAATCGAATTTCCGATGTTCATTCAGCACCGCTTTTAATCGCGTCGACCCATATAATTGGCGAACGTCTATTTTCACGACTGCCTTGAATTCAGAATCTCGCCACCTCGAAAGATCCTATTTTTCACGGAGAGTACACCGGCTTTGTGTTCGCTCCCCTTAACGACATTAAGCCATTAACGGGGCAACTGCAGTCGCGAAACTGCACCCTCGAGCTCGTGTTAATTCTCTCTTCATGGCGGAGAAAGAAGTTTGCTTCATAAACGACGGCTGCTTTCTTTCGTTCGCAACGTTGCGTCGGTTATTCGTGAATCGCGAGATAATTAAAACGCGGCGGGCTAAATTTTCGTTATATTCTGACTTTTTTTTGCTTCTCTTCCTTTAATAATTCGACGATCGCGCGGGCACTGGATGCACTCGAAGTAATCGAATCTAATCGACCAATTTCTCGTTCCACCAATTTTCCTTCTGCACAGAGTACACGTTTCCAATCTCAGAATTCGTACGCGACTGAAACGTACTTTTTATGTCAATAAAATTAAACTTATATCTATGTTGTAGCAATTATATGTATTGCATTATCATAAGAAATATATATGTAACATATTGTCATAATTAGTAGCAATTAACAAGGTTTGTTATCATTTATTGTAACAACAATAAATACATTTATATTACGAAAATAATAAATGCATTTGCATTACGATAAATAATAAATGTATTTGTCTCGTCATAATCATAAATGTATTTATACTGCAATGACGATAAATGTATTTACATTATAATGCATTAATAATAAACGCATATGTATTAAACTGCAATAGAACCGTACGATTTTCGATTGATTTATACAAATTTATTCAACTAGATGGATATACAGCATACGATTTTCCACAAATTTATTTAACTAGAAATTGTAGAAATTTTCAAAAATACGTCGATCTCAGGAAATACCACATCTAGAAACGAAAAGGCCGTTTTCGATGTAAATAATTCTAAAATCTATCTATTATGGGACATAGGAATGGTTGAATTATATTGATAATTTGATTAATTACGCGGGGTATCAAATTGAACCATCGTATTAATTCCTCGTTAGAAGTTCCATGAATAATTTGTAAGACTAGGTACCTTCCTTAAGTGTTATTTTATCAGGTCGATAAATGCAAACGAATTTGCTTTGCAAGTTTGAGTGTTTTATAATGGAACAGACATGAATCTTATTAGCTTACTATCTGAGGTCTAAATTTGCTTTAACTCGGAGCATTATACATATTAAATTTCTACATAACCATCCTTCTGGAAAGGTGATAGGCACATGCAGGTTAAACTGGTTAAGTAATCAAATATAGATTGTCGTTCGGGCACTGTTAGACAGATGCTCGAGCAAACATTTATTTCCACATATGATATTATCTATTAGTTTATTAACACTTCGGCGTTAGAGCGATCTAATCTCGGCGTGGGTAAACTTTTACGGGCACAATATACTTTGTATAAAAACCACGAAATGTCTGGGAGCTAGGAAACTAGGTAAGTAGATTTGGAAAACAGAGATAACAGAAAACTGGATACAGGAAAAATAAATGAATTGCAATTAGAGGAGTAGAAAATCAGGAACCTTGAGAATCGGTCAATTCAAAGACTAGAAAATGAGAAAATGTGAAAAAGGCAATAATAAAAATTGAGAAATATAAAGTTTAGGAAATAAAAAAATAAGTGAAATACGAAAATGGATAAATTAGAAACCTGAGAGGAATGAAACTCGGAGTTTAGATACATTTCGTAACCTAAATAACGTAGTACCCTTTTCGGGTCATATTTCATAGCCCTCTTTGTCTTCGACGATGATCATTCTTCTCTTGCGCATATTTCTTCATTTTTATTCCGATCGCAACTCTCGCATTTCAACCATTCTCCGAGCAGCATCAGTTTTTATTTCCCTTCTGAAATATCACTGTATTGTGCCTCTATTTCTATGAGCGTGCCGTTATAGCGCTTCAATCGCTACAGCCAAGCAGATATAAATGGAAAATGGGAATTGTACACTCCTTCGCGAATCAAAGGTACATAATATTATCGGGACGTGAGATTTACGAAGCCAGAGCCGTGAAACTATAATGGCCACGATAATTATACGGACGTTTTTGCGAATAAATTGCAACGCAGGAGACAGCCAGGAATATCTTTAGCGGGTGGTTTATTGTCCCGGTGCTAACGATTCAGGGAAATCGTTATAGCGCTTAATATTACGGCACTGTTGTGCATCCTTTCCCATTATTCGTCAAGAGCAGAATGTGTGGTTCTCGCTTATACGCTCTTTTAATTGTAGAGGCTGCAGGTGTCTGCGAACGTTTCAATGGGTACTCTAATTTTTAGACGCGAAACGAGCTTTGCATGGTTAACACGAAATGTCGGTCAAATTTTGATGAAGAAATCTCTGAACACTTTTCCGCTGTTCGTGAACATTCCCTCCTGGTCAAGGATTAAGAATAAAAGAACCGGTAATAAATTTCCTGCTACCTGGTTTGCGAATATATTACACACATTCTACCAAACGATATATTTTCTAGCTACCTTTGTTACAACCATGCAAAGATATCATCTTCATTCTCTTTTTTAATTAAATTCGTTCTTTCTTGCAACGTTTTAACCATCTCCATTTCGGCTTTAATGCATAAATGCAAAAGTTGTGACATTCTATTAAGGTTTCTTTCTAATTGTTACTATTTTGATTATATATAGCAGACAGTGCAAAAAAATTGATCGTGTATCATGAACACAATTATGATATTTTATCAGAGTTTTTTACTTAGTTATTGTTATCTTGATCATACAATTGACATAATTAGAAAATTTGTTATATATCATGTACCGAATTATAACATTTTATTACAGTTTCCTATTCAGTTGTTATTGTTTTAATCATATAGTAAAAATCCTACACAAATCTACGATACATTATTATGTTTTCTTCACCAGCGGGTAACCAAATACTATGCGGATGAATTTTCGCTGCTTTGCGCAAATACGTTGTTTAAATTTTGCTGCTCACAGTGGATGTATACCGATGTGTATGCGAGGATTTCTTCCATTATTTAAAATGTTTGTACGCGAGTTAATTAGCCCCGTCAGATGGCTGGAAAATTAATTTAAATTGGAATTCATTTAAAGCAGCGATCTGGGACTTGAAAGTATTCATTGTGATTATTTCTGTTTGTTACAGATATTCTCGTTTAACTCGTTATAACTTCAAAACAACGTAATCGTAATTTTAATATCACTGTAAAGGGTATTAAATTTCAATTTCCTTGATTCGTATCCGCATTCATTGTAGAAGATATTAAACATAGATATTTACGTTCATTTCTGGTCTTTTCAGTCAGGGATTATTAAAAATGTTATAATTACTTTTCGGATGCAGTTGTTCGTTAAATTTTGTTACAGCCGCATGTCCAAACGTCGCGTAACAGATTTTTCATTGATCGTATCAGTGAAAATTATCCTCCACTATCTTTGACCCGTATATTGCGAAATATCCGATGTACCGATTTATATTCACATCGGAATTTGCATTTATATTAAAGTCAAAACATAAACGGTACATATCTCGAACCAATTAATCATCGATCACGATACACATCCTAAACCTACCCGAATACCATACATAACGGGTTTGCAAATGGAGAATAATCTTAAGGATCGCAGTAGCGTATCCATAGGGGGGTTGCGAATATTTAGGAACAGAGAAATCATTTATTAATTGATTCTTCGATCGTTTGAAACATCTTTTTAAGAAATTTAAAAATTTGCAAGTTCTCAAATTTTTAAATAATTAATTTTTCAAATTTTCAAGTAATTATTTTTTTAATTTTCGAGTAATTAATTTTTCACATTTCGAAATATTGAAATTCCTATATCACCGAATTCCAATGTACTCAGAACGCTACATACAAAAGTCCCTGCACTCAAAAATCCCTATATGCAAGAATTTCTATATCGAAGAATCCTTATTCTTCAAATCCCTATTCCCCGAAATCTGTATCGTCAAATTCTTATATTTCCGAATTTTTACAACCCTAAGTTGTCTCTCTACATCTCCAAACTCTTACAATCTAAATTTGCGAATTCGTAAATTTATTCCATTTTCTGGTCAAATATTAATCCCCGCTCATTCACTTTCCCAATTTCCCTATTTTCTCTCGCTTCTCCAAGTACCCGCCACAAAATTCGAGGGGTCATACAACAAATACCAGCGAACAGGAATTCGGTTGCACCCCTACACATTTCTGTCGAAACGAGGGTTTTCAATTCACCCTTTACAAGTTTGTTTGTCTCGCCCCTTAGTATAGACGGTATAAAATCTCGATTTTCACTTACCTTTTATGAAATCCACCGCCATTTCCAGCCCGTACGTGTCTTTATCGCAGTCGTCGAGGATGTGCGCTCCAATTTTCACGCCCGGCACAATACCATCGCCCTCGTTCAGTTTATCCAGGGTGTAGAGCATGGCTTCGAGGGCTTGTACGCCGCCCTGTGGCATAACCGGGCCGCAAGTCACCGTGTCCTCCCTTTCGTGCACCATCATTAAACCGCCCAGCACGAGATCGCCCTCGACGACCGCCTCCTTCTTCACCGGCCAACCGAACAGAACGTGCGTGTTCAGATCCATGGATCGAAGCTGTCGTCGGCCGTGTCGAATACGGTGATGAGTTCGCGGATTTTCCAGTCCGAATTGGGCGATCGTGTGTGCCCGCGGGCGCCCGCGATTCATCGCGACGCCATTTTCCTCGTCCCCGAACGATCCGACGTACGCGAAACTCGTGGATCGTTCGCGGACGTCGTCGTTGAGCCGTCGTTGTCCGTTTCGTGCATTTGGCAAGGCGGATATCCATGTGTCGGTTTGGCCGCGGTTGCCCGAGCAACACACGCAACCGAGCAACGCGAGCAGCAGAAGCTTCATGACTTCATAGTCGTGCACGGTCACGTCGCGGTTACACTGCCCGGATCGTTGAGGCGTGTTTACGGGGCTGCTGGACTTTTGCACGGGGTTTCCGTTAATGCCGGGTCGTTAGCGGCCGTGCTCGCGATCGTGATTTCTGGGATCTGTGAGCATCGTCGAGCAATCGCGTCGCGTGGCTGCCTACGACGCACATTCGTTGCGCCATGCTGGATCTCTGTTTGGGGAAGATACGTCGTTTTCAGGGGTCGAGTGACAGAGACGCTTAGAATTGATTATGACACTTCTATGAAGAGGAGGTTTTAGACGGTTCTTGGTAGAAGGTACAATCGTTCGTCGTTCGAGTTATTCGTTTATAAACTCGTAACATATTGTATTCGTTTTCGAATCGTCGTTTATGATATAGGATTAAGTTCCGAGGTAAATTTGGAAGTAAAATCAAGTTTCTGAACTTTCAAATTTGTAGGGTCGGATTATGGTTAAATTTGTAGATTTTCTTATTTTTGATTCACAAATTTCTGAATTCCTAAACTTTCCACTTTCTGGGTCTCTAAGTTTGCAGATCATTAAACTCTTAATGCACTCAGCTGAATTGACTCGGGTGTAAGGAAATGATATTTTTAACGATTTTTAATTATAATTTTTTTTCCAATCCGATCCAGAGGCAAAAACACAGTTGGCCTGGGTTAAATTCTTGAATATCCAAATTTCGTAACGTGCACGCAAATATGAATCTACAAATAAATATCCATCTACAGTATGCATCTATAAATCGTCCATTACAATTCATGGATGCAATATCGTATACGAATCCATCATTTTCCTACCGATTTCTGCGAAAACGTGTTTCGGTATCAAACGATCGATTACAAAGGGCACGCAAAGGGCCGCGAAACTATCGGAATTCTTTGATTGGATAATCTTGTCGTTCGTTCGCGAGCAAAGCCTCGGGCGAGCTATAGCTGGTACCGGGTTCGTCGCAACTTTAAATTACTCGCGATTCAGCGCGATTCCATCACCGATAACGACTCGGGTCCTTTCCCTCGAACTAATTAAAAACTTGGACCGAACCGTCTCGTGTCTCGGGTCTCTCGTGTTTCTTTCGTTTTTCGTGCGTCCCGAAACCGTCTTCAACGTGTCCCGTTTTCGTGGCTGCGGCTGCTGGCGGTCGTACGTGTCGTAACTCGTTACGGAACGTACCTGTTGCGTGCGCCTCCGTTTGGCTTTGCTTCTCGATGAAATCCTCCGTTGTCACGCTATTTTCGCCGGGTTCGCGCATTTTTGGTAAGCCGCGTTTTTGGATAGGCTGACAAGCGTGACCCGACGCCATAAACGCACCCCTCGTCACCTGACCCCGCGCTCTCTTACCTGTTGCGCCATACTCGCTCGCTAACACAGACGTTCGATCTTTCTCCAGAGAGATCGACTTCGCCGCAACTTCGCGATTCGATTGACCTCTCTGGAGACGCGTTCGATAGTTCGGCCATGATTGGATCAGGATACATGATTTCGCAGGAGACTGTATCGATCTCTGGACGGCGGAACTTTTGGGGTTGGCGTGCTCGATGCCGTTGAGGGATCGGCTTTCTCGAGTTGAGGTAAACTCTAGCGAGTTTGGGACTTTGGACCTTTGGGGTGGTAGGATTTTGGGAACTTGCGAGATCAGAATATTAGAGTTTTAGCAATATGGAGGATTGGGATTTTGGGAATTCGGGAAATCAGAATATTGGTATTTGGAATTTGGGAGATTGGAATATTTGAATTTTGAGAATTTTGGAGATCGGCATATTGGGATTTTGAGAATTTGAGAGATCGGAATATTGAGACTTTGGTGATTTAGAAGATCGGAATATTGGGATTTTGAGAATTCCAGGTCATGTGGCCTCGACACCTCCAGAGTTTGCGTTTGAGTTTAAAAATATAGATCTATGCAACTTTGTTACATTACTATAACTTAAAATCTTAGATCTTCCAAATTTTTCTAATTCAACGCTTTGCCATATTGGGACTTCGTAATATTATGAATTGGATACTCTAATATTTTAAGACTCTGAAATTAATGGAACTTTGATACTTCAGAATACTCGAACAACCTTTTTGAAACAATTTGCCGATTCATCCAATGAAGATTTCTAAACATTTTTGGAGGTTGTTGGTCAAGAATAAAGGTTTAGAATAAAGATATGAATAAAGATTTCGCAATGATGGTAACATTTGTACATCGCAATATACATTTCGACGATGTAAGAGGTCGATAATTGGAAAATGAAGAAAGATGAGGATTGGGAAGACAATCAATCATACAAGTTACGCGATATTCGACGTTCTGAGCAATTACTGCATGTGAAAACGCTACTTTAATTAATATTGATTAGTCAATATTTTATTATTGTCTATAAACATTGTCAGTAAATATTGATATCGTGTTGAATACAGATACTGAACAGTCTCATTTACATTAAATAGCAAAATGCGAATTGTTTTCTGAAAAATATTTAACATTAATCGAAAGTTTCGAAGGATCTTCTAGAACGTTTAGATAGATATTTAGCGTTGTAAAATGTTCGAAATTTGCAGGATGTTATTCAGGTCGTAAGATTCTTCGGACGTTTAAATAAAAGTGTTCGAATGTGAGAAGTTCAATTTGTCGTCTTTTAATTCGATAATACGGGAATCGGTAAATCAAGCTTGTTAGGGTACGGTATAGAGGTATCGTAGATAAACTTCCTTCGAATTACGCTCAATACGTATTTAATGAACCGAGAACGAAAAGGTTCAATTACATTAAGTGAAGCTTCGGTTCTTCGGGAAAAGAGTTTCCGTTGGGAGGTTATATTTCGAGGGCTTATTTAAATGCAAAACTTAAATAAGCATTACTTAACATTGGTACTCGAAGTAACAGCTGCATCGATATTAATTCATCAACTAAACTCGTAGCTTGATTTTTCTATTTTAATTTCTTTCAAAATTACGACGTTTCTACTGCAACAGAATTAAAAACGCAGTTGAGGCATAGGAAAACTTTGTCGGTCCAAATCATGCTTATTTCGTTGATTCAAATATTACTTTGATAAATAAAATATCACTTTAAGAATTTATAAATTATCTTGGAAATTTAAAAATTACTTTGAAGATAAAACTTCGTATTTCAAAATTTATTTGTAACATTTATATCATTTTTGTGTATCAATTTTTAACCACGTTCATTATACTTTTGAAAAATGGGGGTTCTTCGAAACTTTTCAATCACCCGAGTTTGAATGCAACAAGATTGAAATTGCAAAATCTAATTTTGGATATAAAATTATTAATCTGTTCGATTAGTATGATATTAATGGACGCAAGTTCAGTGATGTATGATCCCTTGATCGTCAGTCAAAAGGAAAATAATTCATCGTACAAACGGTCGGGACATCATCAGTTCTCTTTCGAGATAAAGTAATATAACCTCTCGTTATTGCACAGTTTTGCTTGTTCATTGAAAAAAGTAGCACACGACGTCCTTTCGGGACGTGCATCGGCTCTGTTCTTTTTTCATCGCTCATTCGTCTGTTTTCGACGATCTGTGCGAACTTTTCTAGGAAAAAAAAGTTTTTGGCATGCAATACTGTTTGCACGCCGTAGAAGCAAATGTCGCCATGACCGATAAAATTGCTCAGAAACGAAATCGAGCGTGAAAGAAGATTTCGATTCGGAAAAATTATTAATTTTCAGTATTCAAATTAGCGAATTTTCAAATGTTTAAATTATCAAATTTTCAGGTCTTCCGAATTTCTTAATTTTTGGATATTTGAATTTCTTAATTTTTAGATACTTCAATCTCCAAATTTCGAAATTTTCAGACATTTAATTTCTGCAATATATAAGTTTCTATATTTTCGAGGCTTTCAAACTTCTGTGCTCCAAGTTGTTACAGTTTACTCTTTTTAAATTTTCAAATTTCCAAATTTTCTAAGTTTCATGTCTGAAAATTCCATCATCCTAAATTTTCAAAGTTTCATGTCAGAAAATTCCATTATCTTAAATTTTCAAGATTTCAAAGTTTTCAAAGTTTTGAAGAGTTAAATTCTTAAATTTCCGAGTTACCATTAATTCCTAAATTGTTGAAGTATAACAGTTTCAAATCTACAATTTTTTAAATTCCATATCTCGCAAATTTCTGAACCCTTGAATTTCCAAATCCTTGAGTTTCCAAACCACAAATTTCGAAATTATTAGGACGCCGAGTTCCAAAATTACTGCTCCACCCTCACCAAAAATATCTTCCAGACATTTTCGTATTCCCCCAAAAACCTTCGTAAAAGGGAATTACCGAGCAGCTCCCTTTCACAAGGGGAAGAACAATTTTTTTTGAAAACCTTGTCCATTTTCGCAGCTTAGCGCAGTGTGATAAACGCGCTCTGCTCTCAGGGGTGTGATTTTCAAGCTCACTTCCTCGAGGGGTCCGGGAAAAGTATTAATTACCAGCGTTGCCGAAGTAATAATGATATTACGGTTGCCTTTTCCCTGACACGTTCTTACGATAATTCAATTTTTCATCAAGAAACCCGAGATTCTGTGATCACCAGCCACGAACATCCTACGAAAACAGCCCCATTTCGAACACGAAAAATATTTACCGCTCTATTACGAAATTGTTGCTAAATCGGCCGGCAAGAAATTTTTCAATAATTTGTCGGGCTGACGCGTAAATTGCAACGAGGCTGAGCAGGTGCTACTTAACGAGGTTGATATTTTAGCGAATTCTCGTCCGGATGGCACCAAAGACATTCCAGTTACGGAAAGCAATCTTCCAAAGTGGTTTGCACGCCGTTTTACCTGCCCGAACGTAATCTTATGGGAATTAGTGTATTCGTTTTTACGATGTTCTTTCGAATTCGACCCGAAGTGTCGAACGATCGTACCTTCCTGTCACGATCAATAATGTGTGCTTACGATCTCCGATGACAGAGGAAACCTGTCGCGACGACGATTTCACGGGGACGCGGCCGAAGTTGCGAAGAAACTGCTGGTTCGTTTTTCGTCCACCTGTTTGATTCTTCTTCGGCGATCCTTCGAGGGTCGTTATGCTCAACAGCCCCGATTGAAACGGAAAATGGGCGGTCCATACGTTTTATTAGATCGAACGGCGGGGAGTTCCTCGAATCGTTCACCGCGAAAACTCACCGTACTTTTTCACAGTTACCGAATTCGACGGCGACGAGCGGCAGAAGTTCGTCGATATTTTTCGACTGTAAAATCACGATTTGGCGACGGTGCACGCGCGTAGTCACGTAGAAGAATGTTCGAGACGATGCTCCGTCGAACAGTGTTCGGTTTAACAATACTTTTCTGTCATGTTTTCACGAATTTCGTACATGTTCGGTCGAAGAGCGCGCGCACGCCGCTCCGTGCCATAGCAGCCACTGACTGGCTCTGCGACTGCATCAACACTACCCTCCTGAAACGTATCAACCCTCTTCCACCCTCGGCGCCTCCGTCTTTTCCCTACTACCCTACCTAGCCCTCTCTCTGTCACCGTTTCACGCCTCCTGTCCCTGAAGTTTCAGGTTGAAGTGTGACCACCGGTGTTGTTATTGATGTTCAACGATATAAACCGAATGTTAACGATTATTGATACGTAGCACCCTCCTTATAAAAGTGACGAAGGGTGGTACACAGTGAGGGCGATATCAGAGTCGCGGAAGTCAGTATGTGACATTGTGTTATGACACGAATACGTTATGTTATGACAAACTTACCATGTCACGGAAATATGTTATACTGAAAGATAGAGGGGAAGTTACAGACATATGTTGTACCTATGTATGTATACAGATCTGCATGGACATACGTATATGTACCTATCTATGTATACAGACGTGTATAAACATGTATGTACACATGCAGACATAAATGCATTACGATGAACTTATTATGTGATGAAAATGTGTGATCATGAAAAATATACAAAAGTAAAGTTGCAAATGTACATATGTACGTATGTACATGTATGTTATACACATAGAGAAAGGTTCAATTTAATAACGGTTTAATTATGATTGATAATAATTTTCCGACTTTCTTGGAAAACAATTTTTGAATATACACAGATGTACTTCGTGCATCATGCAAAACAATTTGTAAATTTACATTTAATGTAAATACAACGGTAGAAGTATAAAATTATCAAGTTTTAGAATCAAAATATCGAGTTTTAAAAGTAGAATCTTGGAAAGATTGAATTTGGAAATTTGAAACTCGACTAGAAAATGTACATATTCATAAATTTGAATGTTTGAAATTTTTGAACATACAGAAAATTTTGTGCATCATTGCATAATTTATTGCATAATTCTCCCGTACATATCAGTACGGGTTAACGTTATCGATACACGTATCGAGAAATCGATAGTACCGATAAACCGACGAATATCTGCAATAAATAAGAAATGGACGATCAAATAATCACGGCTGTAATTTAGAAACCGTGCGTCTTATTACTCCGTAAGTGACCATTTAACTCGTCCATCATAATTTCCTTAGTTAATACAGCGTAGAATTTGAAGGGGTGAAAAAAAAAAATGAAATTGGGAGGAAGAAAAAAATGGTAGAAGCCGGTGGATTTTCTTTATTGTACCATCGTGGTCTACCGTGCTGCGAAGTCCCTGGAATCATGACGGTCGTTTAATCATCCGAGAAGTACTTTGATAAATTATCGTTAGCGTCTGTTGGAAGCTAATCTTGCGATGAGCAGCGTTGCGTGTGGGGATAAAGGAACTGAAAAAGGAGCTACCGCGAAGTAGATTTGTGGCAGAACGAGGAAACTGTGAGACTGGCATTTTTCTCGTTCGTTGTTTAACTACTTGATGGATGCCAGTGTGCGTGCGTGATATACTAGGGAAGTGTTTCCTGTCATACATAGGGTGAGATAATTTGAAATATTCGCCGCAATTCGAAATTCCAACGCGACGAGTGTTTCGACCATTTTTGAACGTTTCGCCCGGCCACGAGTTTCGAAGATGCTTCGCGTAATTCCGAGTTCGAACATTCTCGTTATTTGGGGCAATTGGTACGCTTTCAATATTTTAATCGATTCCGAATTTAAATACAGCCAGAAGGCGCACGGTCCAATTTTGGAACTGTATCGCATATCGAAGGAATCGAATGTTGAATTATAACGAATATCGGGAGCGGCAAATTGCTATTATGCACTGAAAGCTGGATAAGTAAAATTTGGGATCGTCGGAAATATTGAAAGTGCCGAATTTGGAAATGATCGGGTATCGTAAATCGTCTAATTACGAAAAATATTAAATTTCGCCTACGAGCCGAGAAGCGTTTCTCATGATTAAAAACCACGATTTCACCCCACGTGGTATATTAGGACGTCACACGGTGCGTCGAATATTTGATCAAAGAAAATTTCTTACGGCACCGGTTTTAATTTCTCCGTGCCCTCCGAAATAAATTTCATAAACATTTTATGCAGAATTTATTAGCGGCTATTAGGCGGGCTTAAACATAGAATCCACTGAATTTTCTCGAGCGAACGAAACAAATGATCGGAGGACGTAGCATTCTTTTTTATACCGCCCACACCCCGACGCCCCTTTTATATTCCGCGCGAGTTGTAATTGTTTCAACTCCGCGGTACGTTTCGCGTATAATCCTTGACCGCCAAGAAATATTTCATAGTGGCGAGTTTTAATTGCGACCGTGTTGATTCAACGAAGCAAATCCCGCCAGGTAAATTAGATAACAACGGCCGCCGTTGTATCAAGCTAATTGAATTAATCGAAAAATTACATTCTCGGGTTCGCACCACCCTCGGTCCCGTTATGAAGTTATCTTAATTCTCTGCGTGCTAATTATCCCGGGGCGAAGCTGCGAGATATCAATGCAACGTCCATTTACGGCTTCAATTACTTTTAAATTGCACGGCGAATCGTTCTCGCCGTTCAACTCTCTTTGCTCGGCGTTTATTTATCTCTCTTCTTTTTTTCCTAATTTCGCCCCGCCCGGCAAGCACTTTAAAGCGACCCGTAAAACGCGCCGCATCCCGGAATAATGGAGCACGACGACGTTATTATGGTTCTCTTTAACCGTCCTGTCAGGATAAATAAAAATGGCGGCACGCTTGACCGGCCTACTCTCCCATAAGTGAAAAGAGAGCAATTAGGGTGGCGATACAGCGGACGGGACGTTGAAAGGCAATCGCGTTCACGGTCTCATAAATTTACGAGAGTTAGCGGTTTCTTGCACGAAACTGCCGGCAACTTCTTCCATTTCCACGTGTATCGCACCAATTAAGCATTTTTCCAAGATTTATCGATGACACGAGCGGGTATCGAGTTCGTATCTAAGATTCAGATACTCCGTTCGGTAAGGAAGTTCGATTCTCGTGAAGGTTGTTTCGTGTAATTAACTCATTCCGAGACGTGGCTATTATCGCGTTCGGCACGATATGTCGTAATAAAGGTTATTAATGTTGGAGGAATACCGCGATATACAATTATGTCTCCTGCCGAGCTCTCGACGTTCGGGAGGAAAGGCTTTAAAATGAACGCGGGCAAATAACTTAGGAGGAATATTTATTTTAACCGCGTGTGCTCATCGGACGAACGCTACTATCGCGTTCGGATGCTAGCATTTTGTTTTCGTTCCTATAACGCCATCATCGATCGTCGAGAAACGAGGGTTTTGTACGACAAATTCATTTCGAACGCGATTTTTGTTGACTCGCGTGCGCGGACGACGTTCTAATTTAGTGGGCACTTGGGTGGGAGTTTTTTAAGTATGGTAATTCAATTTTGGCAGCGATCGGTGGAGCTATTGGTAGTTCGACGGTTTTGGTGTTTGACACTCGGGAAGTTTGAAACCTTAGAAATTTGGAAAATCAGGAAGTCGGCATTTTTCGGAATTTCAGATTTTGGGACTTTGGACTTTGGGGATTTCGGGGATTTGGGGCATTGGAAATTCGGGATTTTGGGAATTTGTAACTTTGGGAATTTGGGACTCGGGTAACTTAGGATTATGGGCATTTAGAAATTTGGAAGTTTAGAACTTGGAGAGTAGGGCACTTTGAAGTTCGACATTTTCGAGTTCAGAACTTTGAGATATTGACACTCTGGAATTATTAGAATCTTACGAAATTTGGACTCCAGGAGGTTAGAGACTTTGAGCGTTGAAAACTTCGGAATTTTAAAACTTTGAACGATAGAAATGCTACATCTTTTAAAAATTCGGAAATTGGAGACTTCGAGAGATTGCAAATTTGTGAGTTTTGGGAATTGAAGTGTTTCTAGTAATTTCGAGAATACGGCACTTGGGTACTTTGGTTCGATAATGACAACAAATTTCGAGACATGGAAATTTTAAATTTCCAAATATGAGTCCATGAGAACTTGCGACTCCAAAGTCATTAAAACTTTGCAAATAAAAAATTTGCAATTAACTGACATCCCACGCAAGTGATACCGATCGAACAACAAAATCGAAACATCTAATTACATAATACTTGTACTAGAATAAAGAGACGCAACTACTTTTCTCCCGAACCAACAATTTAAATCGGAATCTCTTACCTTGAACCATTAATGAAATGGCAAATTGCAAGAAAGTAAAACTTGACCAAGGTTCGTTCAAACTGCGAAGCGAATGTTCGAGCGGGTCATCGAGGAACGCGAATCGTTCCCGAGGAACAATTTAAAGAAGGAAGTTTCAAGAACATTTTCAATGTTGCCGGCGAGAAAAAGTTGGGTGCATCCACGAGTGAATTACTCAAAGCAATTAGCTTTCGTCCGTAAATGGAATGCCGTGCAAATAAACGTTTCTCCTTCGTTCGAATCAATTGAACGTAGCGGCGAAGTTGCCGAAATCGCGTGGAATTAAAGGGTACAAATTGAAAATCGAACAGCGGTATGCAATTACGGGGGGAAAAATCGTTTACCTTCGCCGATGGAGGATGATCGGGATAGTTTGAAATTTAATGGCGGACGGGACGGGCACTTTCGGTCGCAACGGAACAGACCGAAATTGATCTAACAAAGCACTTCCGGTGTCCTTTCGAGAGCGACCGAAGTATAGAAAGTTCGCTTCTTTCTTCGGATTAGCTACGGAACTTTCTGTTTTCTTTGGTCGTTTCGACTTCTCGTTATCTGGCGTTCTTCCGTTTCTTTGTTCGACGGAGACGAAGCAACGCGGCAAACTTGTTCTTCGTTTCGCGATACGAACGCTCGCTCGAAACGGGAAAGGGAGGCGAAGAGATTTCGTTGCTCGTGACGCGTTTCGATTTTCGCTTATCCCGTTGGCGTATTTCGCCTGTCAAACTCATTCCTCGCAGGAAGCTGAAGTCTCGAAACCGACGCCCCACCGCTCGATGTCGAGAGGATTTTCATTTTTAAATAACAACCCGATTCGATATCACTTGAACGTGGATGCAGCCAATTTCTCGCTCAAGTATTTTCGCATAAACTTCAACCAGACTCTATGAGACTCGATGATCGCCGTGGGTGTTATCGAAACGCGTTTGTAATTTCCACGAACGCGAGTATGAAATTTTTATGGACCTGGTGGAGCCGCTGTTGGTGCAAGCTCGTTCGGAGGGGATGAATGTTTGGAGATTTATTTTGGATATTCGGGGAAGTCGGGTATTGTGATGGTCGAGTATGTTTGAATATTTCGGAATTTCAGAATTAGAAATTTTTATTTTAATATCTGCGGAAGTTCGAGAAGTTAAGGAATTTTGGATATAGTGATTTTGGGAATAGAGAATTTGAAACATTATGGATATGAGAGCTTATGGATGTGGGAACAATGGATGTGGTGATCTAGGAATATGGAGGCTATTGATTTCGAAATTAGGGACTTGGGAACTATAGTTGTGGAGACCTAAGAATTTTAAAGTGACTTATTAATCTAGAGAATCTAGAGACTTGGGATTGCAGGTATTTGGAAGTCTGGGAACTTCGAGCGAAAGAATCTGATAGGAATTTGAGACTTTAGAGGTTTGAAAATTGAGAAATTAGAAAACTTCAAAAATTTGAGATTTATGAAATTAGGAACTCGAAAATCTGAAAATTTCAAAGTTTTCTAATATTCAGTCTTTCAAATAAAGAATTCTGTAATTTTCTAAATCAAATTTCCAATTTCCCAACTTCATAAATTTTTGGATTACGGAACTTTCGAAATCCTACATTTTCAAATCTCTATAATTCTAAGTCAGTTGCTATTTGCTAATGGTAAAAATACTTACGACCGCAAAGGGTTTAGCTGTTTGTCAGAAACAGATTATCTTCTGGTTCCGAACGACCATAACGAAGGAGTCAATAAGGAAACGCGTACTCGAAGATCATCGAGCGTGCTGTCATTCGAGGTTCTCCCGCGTGGAAACGTTTCCATCATGCAAAGCGAAAAGCGACAGAATCGAGCCGACAAACGGAAATCACGCAACGAGCGAACAACGGATGTGAATCGTGACCGGTCGCAGCGGGTGAATCGGAAACGAATCGATCCTGCGGCAACGATAATATCGTATCGTGCACCGTGAACAGTTTACACGCGCTCGCGCACACGTGCCACGTCGTAATTGCAAGCTGTTCAACGCGGAAACTTTCTTGGCTACTTACTCGACATCATTTCATACGAAACAGATGCCGTGCAATTCTGGAAATTGCCACTTGTCCCTGGTCGAATTAATTGCCGGACTGGCTGCTTGCCAAGCGTGTTCGATACCAGACATCCAATCGACTACCTTACTTTTTCCCGGATCGATCACTCGTTGGTTCTTATATTATTCCGAGGGTATTTTGCCGGTTTCGCGCGTTTAATGCTGTCTACAACGCAGGCGTGCGATCCCACGTGCTGCTATTCGTACGGTAATTGGACCTAATTAACGTCGAGTCGAATGAAAATGGTCGAAGTCTCATCGCCGATACTTGATTGCGTGCATTGTGACATTTAAATTTCAAATTTAGTGGCAGCGAAGATGTGAGAAAGATTTAGCGTTATTAACTTGGCTGAGTTGGAAATTAGGGAGCATTGGAGGACTACGTTTAAAGATACACGTAAACTCGGTAATTCATAAACCTTTGAAGTTTCGTATTTCAGTGTTTTGTAGTTCTCAAATTACTGCTCAGATTGTCAGCTTTGCTAATTGTCAAATTTTTAAATGGCTTAATTTCTAGATTCCTTAGTAGCCAACTTACGAAATTGTTACATTCTCAAATTCCTAAATCTTCACAGAACTACAAATCTCTAGATTCCCATACACTTAGATCTATAAACTTTTGTATTTCAAAATTTATGCATTCTCAAATTTGTGTCATATATTCACGAATTTTCATGTTTCAAAATTATAAGCCTTCGATGAATTTTATACCAATACCCAAATATTCAGATCACAAAATAATCCATAAAGGTTAACTTCAAAAATCCCTAAAATTACTGGACAGATATCCTGTTCATTGGGTGCAACATTTCGATAAGGGTGTTTCGTTATCCACTGTACTAAATAAAAACAAGAGATATTTGGTTTCTCGTCAAGTTGAAAAGGGACCAGCAGTATTAAAATATTGATGTCAGTACGTATCAGCGATTGAATTATTGTACCTGTCGAACACTTTTCCTGGTCACGAAACACTTAAGCCTTCTATGTTCTGTTCGATGACCCAAGGAACGAAACGGATGGTAGTAATAGCTTTCGATAGAAAGTTTCGCGAAATGAACTCCTCGAACGTTTCGATACGTGAACCGAACGATTTCGAAGGATTCGAGGTTGTAATAAATTGTTCCATTCTATGGTCAACTGCTTGAAACTGTTTCTGTCGAATTACTTAATACTCTCAGCTGATCACGAAAGTATCGAGTCTTCTTGCGATCCAAGTTATACGTCGAATCAACGGCTAATCGAACAATTAACGATAAAACATTGCCATAATTCTTCGTGGAAACTTTTGCAAAACGAACCTTCGCCTCAAGCAAAGAACTGTCAAAGAAGTGTCTCGGAAAGTTTTTCGTTCTTTGACGACAACTTCTCTCGCCGATTGCTTCGATCTATTTTTCTTTGTAATATTTAATATTTTGGAATCGAAGATCGAGACTTGTGCCAACGGGATGAGATGATCGTGGATTTTTGTGAAATTTGTTCAGGGTGTAGACAGAATCACAAATTTCTCATAAATTCGTACATTTCTGGCCGCATGAAGATTGCCGATAAAAAGACACAAACGACCGAAAGCTTTCTTGGAGGAACAACCCCAAACATAAACCTTCACCGAGTGTCTAACGATCCTCTGGAGAAATCTATTGGCGATGGTATATAAGACCTGAGATGCGAGAATTTGTACCTGGACAAAACTTTCATTCGCACAAATTACTTGGCTTCAATTACGCGCAATACTTTTTTGCAAACGAGGCTATCAGTTTTATGGATTTTTTTGGGATTGTTCTTTAGTATGATATCTGATAAGTACTTTCGGCGAAACACTCATAATATTGATCCTATCGAATGTATTTCTAATATTTATATTTTTGACATTAATATTGATGCGTAGTTGTAAATTAAAGATTTCTATATTAAAACATTTTTTTATTTATCATCTTTAAGTTTTCGAATTTCTAAATTTTCATATTTCCAAGTTTGTAGATTTTCAAATTTGTATATCTTAAAATTTTTGGTTTTCAAAATTCTGACGTCCCCAAATGTCGCTAGATCCCTAAATCACTAAATACGTAAATTTCTAAATTTTCAAATACTTAAGTATCTAAAAGTCGACACTTTCCAGCGTCCTAAAATCCAAGACTTCCAAACACTTATAATTTCCCGTGTTTCAAAGTCTAAAATTCGGAAAGTCTTAAATATCGATGTATCAACACACTAAAATTTCCGGATGCCAAATTCTCAATATCTCAACATTTCGAAATTCCAAAATAAAATTTCGAAGACCCAAAATCCCAAACTCCCAAATGTCCAAAATTCCGGAACTCCAAAATTATATTTTAGTAAAAAATACACCCCAACGTTATGGTTCTGCGCCCCAAATACTTCCCTCCAAAAACTGACAAATGTCCCTAAATCATTTCAAGTAACTAAAAAATATGAACAATCTACTCCAACAAGTGAAGTCATCTTGAACAACGAAGCTAATTGTGTCATCTAACAGTGGTTGCTATTATTATGCCGTGAGCGCCTCGTGTAGGGTAATTATAGTCAGGTTTAATAATGGAGGGGCTAACCAACTGCAACCGAGTTGATGGAAATTGCGGAAACCACGGTGTAGTTCAATAAATAAGAAACCACAACCGTAATTCACGACTTTCGAGGTCGATTTACGGTGTAGCAGAGAGTAACTGAGAAATATTTCGTAATAATGTTGGCCATTGTGGCTGGTCAAGGGATAAAATCGTGAATGGATGCTGCCTGAGAAAGACTTTCAGGTTCGACTCTTTGAGTCCATCATACGATCCCTTTTGTACAACAAACCTTTGTACGAAGTGTTTTCGAACATAAATCGTTTCATTCTGCGCGGGTCAGACGGTCCATGACATTTATCACTGACGTTGTTTTAATCAAATTAAAAATCCCGTGAAAGTTCGTGCCAGACTCTCCCAGAACAGATTACAAAATTATTAATTCACGAAATGAATTTAATTTATGATGCAACGGACGAAAATAAGGTCCTAATGTATACTTAATTACGTAGCAACGTCACAAACATGTTGTCTCTGGATTTCAAGGTATGAACAGGATAACTGCAAAGAGAATGTACATGCAGTTATTTAATTTCGTAATCTGAGAGCAAATTTTTACAAGAATTAAATAATACTTCTTTTTCTGACACGTTTACCGTCACAGTGGAAACTGGCATATGTGGTCAGACACGTTACGATACAGATTATTAGGAGCATGGGTTAATTCGTCGTTAATCATTCAATTTCATCCTTCAATTAAGGTATATCATGTACTTTCTTTTACTCATCCCAGAAATAATTATTTTAACTAAATTTGCAACATCGGCCATACATGACCATCGTGTGTCAACGTGTTAAGTATTCGAGTACGTTCAATCTGTAACGTGTGCCACTGATAACCCTTGCAATAATTAAAAATTTAGTACTAATTTCTCGATGAAAACATCCTAAATTATAATGTAATAGATAAGAAATTTAACAGTAGTGTCAGTATATGTATAATACGACCTAGTATCGCTAGGTCGTACTACTTAATCAGCTTATAATTGCACTTCGCACTTAATCGAGCATCGCCCGTTAATTTCTCGGTAATTATTTTTTGCCGGCATTCCAGGACCGGCTGTTACAGATTTCTCTGTTCGAAAGTTGGAGCTTCGTCGTTTCGCGAGTTCGCAGCACCTCGTAGTTTAAATTCTTGCCAGCTACTTCGCGAACGAAAATCGAATGCTGGATCCATTTTCTTGCGTCGCTCGCTACAATCACGAATTCTTGAACTTTATTTAAGATATGAACCTCGAATTACACCGGGGGTATTATTAAAATAAAAACTTGCCAGATTATGGAAATTCACGGAAGAAGAAGTTGTTCGATTATTACACGCTTCGTTAGAAATCCGACTTACATTGTATTTACTTACATTTGTTAGTAACCGAAAGTTATGGTCGCCTTTTTTCTGCTTCTCGAAACTTACGGTCACCTTTTTTTCCGCTTCTTGAAACATACGGTCACCTTTTTTTCTGGTTCTCGAAATTTATGGTCACCGTGTCGTGCGAAACGCATCGATCAGTATCTTTCAGAGGGTTTCAGTTAACTAACCAGTCCCCTTTTATCGCGAAAACTTCTTCGTGCTTCTTCAGACCTATTGCAACGAGGACGAAGTGGAACTTTGTAATTTAACTTCTGCGTTCTTCGAAGATGTAGTTACACGGCAGGTTGTTACGAAACTGCTGCCGATGTGCGATGTAAGGATAACAGGTTTCTCTGCCTCCTTGAATCTCGTAATAAATTTATAGTAATTTTTCTCCTTGCGTACTAGCCCGTTCACTATCGACATAAAAATAGACACGTGTTTCGAGACACGTTGACAATTTATTTAAGAAGAAGATTGCCACCTGCCGAATTTAAGCCTTGAACGATACTATTATTCTAAATATCGTCTCCTTTTTTTAATCATTTAATTACATACGTGACCCTTTCTGTTGATTAACATTAAAATCCTATAATTCGATGTGCGCCCAACTGCAGTTATTTAATTTAATTTCATTAAAATTCTGTAAATTCAATCGATTGGCATCAATTAATGAGCTAATGAAATTTAAACTGCATTCGACTCGATGAGAATTTAAGTAGAATGATCTGTGGATGGTCATACGCGTTAAAATCGATACAATAATATCTGTCACATCTCTAATTATATTCGTAATTATGATATTATGTTTCGGAACCGATCCCAGTTTACAGTGGTCGAGGTTCGCTTAATTAACAACAAGTTATTTAGCTGGTAAATTTAAATTGATAAGAGGAGAGTGGTATTTTGCGTCGCTCCTATAGCATCAAATGATGTCGTCCGATAGAGAACAACCTGATAGAAACATATTGTACCATGGATGCAGGATGATTACGGGCACAGTCATCAACGCTTAGGTGAAGGTGTTGAAAACCGTCAGGAAGCTGTTTGAATGAAACTCGATTACCAGCTGTTCATGCATGACAGCTTTACTCCTATAGCTATCTACCAAGGGCGTCAGAGAAATCCCGAACACGAATGTTCCATGGAAAATGACGCACCTTCCCGTTTAATCTCTCTCGAGGATTTCTAGTTAAAAATAAAATTTTCTATTTCCATACTCGTGTGCAGAAATTTCAACATTGGAAACGTAATTCGGTAATTCGAAAACTTGAAAGTTTCAAATTTTCGAATTAGGGACAATGGGGAATGTTGAAATTTATCAATTTACGAAATTTGATGTTTAAGAAATGTGGGAAGTTTCAGAATTGAACTTGTAGAAATTGGAGGTTTCGGAATTAATAAATGTAGAAATTGGAATTTTCCGAATTTTAGATATTTAAGAATTTGGGAACGTGGTACTCGGATATTTGGTGATTCGGGAATTTGAAAATTTAGGAATGTAGAAATTTTTAATTTCAAAGTTTGACGTGTGTAGCGATTCGGAAATTTAGGAACTCTAAAAGTTTGAAAATCTAAGAACACAGAAATGTGAATACATAGAGATTCAGGAATTTGAGAGTTTGTAACCATAGAAGTTTGAAAGTTTCAAATTTTGAGGTGTTTGACAATCTGGGAATCTAGAATTCGTAGGTTTAATAATTCGGAAAGTTGAAAATTTAGTAACAAAGAATTTACAAATTTTCAAATTTGGAGTATCTGAGAATTCAATAAATATGATAATTCTGAAAAGTTGAAAATCTAATAATTTAGAAACTTGAACATATGAAAATTAAAAAATTTGGTGACACGAAAACGTGCAAGTATGAAAACATCTAACTCGGACCTTTCATAATTCAGTAAAATGCGAACGTACGAACACGGAGTTTTTTAGATGCAGAAATTTCGCACCATTGTTCCAGCGTCGCGAGTACGATCCAACAGAAAAAGTAACTCATTGTTCGAAAGACCTCGGATTTCGAGGATGAATGAAAAGGATTCTGTTTGTCTTTCATTCCAGCGAAAAGGAATCTGTAAAATATAGTCGCGATATTCTGCACGAATCATGCACGATTACACAATGCAGTCCGTTTAGTTAACAACGTTCTTATCTGCGACCTGTATTGTGAAAATTTATCGGCAAACCGCAGGGCTTCCGGCACGAATTTCCGAAGAAAGCTCGCTCGCTCCTGTACGGATACTCTAAGTAACTAGGTAAAAACATGTGTAATTTATTTCCTAGTCTCCTGACCTGCCAGAAAGAGTGTACACTAATTTCTAACGTGTCTACGGCAGATTCTTGATACCGACGTACAACGATATCCCCTGTCGTGCTTTCGCTTACCACAGTTTCGCATCCGTTCACTCCGAGACACCGATTAATCTCTTCCCCTATGATTTCTTCAGCGATTATCTTTATCGCAAATTTTCTAATTTTCAGATTTTTTGATTTTCTGATTTTCTGATTTTCTAATTGTCTAATTTTCTGATTTTCTAATTTACTAATTTACTAATTTTCTAATTTTCTAATTTTCTAATTTTCTAATTTTCTAATTTTCTAATTTTCTAATTTTCTAATTTTCTAATTTTCTAATTTTCTAATTTTCTAATTTTCTAATTTTCTGGTTTTCTAATTTTCTAATTTTCTAATCTTCCGATTTTATGATTTTTAATTTTCTAATTGTCTAATTTTCTGATTTTCTAATTTTCCAATTTTCTAATTTTCTAATTTTCTAATCTTCCGATTTTATGATTTTTTAATTTTCTAATTTTCTAAGTTCTCAAGTCTGCAACTGTTCAAACCGTTTGAAGGAGTGAATTAAATTAAAATTTGTAATTTTTCCAGTTTTCAATGTTACAAATTCACAAATTTACGAAATTTTTAAGTTTCGTATTCACAAATTTCCAAATATCGAATGTTCAAGTTTTTCAAATTATCGATCATCTGTATGCCCAAATTTCCGAACACTCACAAATTTAAACATCTAAACATTTTGGTAAACATCCAAATTTAACGCCGCAAACATTTCCAAGTTTCCTTCATAAAATTTGTAAGATTCCTTTCGTCAAGTGTCTCGGAACCTCTGTCCATTTACAAAGCTCAATGTTTCCGATTTATGAACGCTCATTACCTTAATCCAACATAAATTTCTTTGACTTCAAAAAGCTCTCGCCCGAAAATGGCGGCGAAACGGAAAAACAGTCCGAGGTAACAATTTGCCTGAAAAACGTTTAACGCGCGCACCGAATTGCGGACAAGAGCCGGAGGAAAAAAAACCCGACGGAAGTTGCAGTCAATTTAACGTAAATTTCGCGCAAGCATTTTATTAGAAGCGTAACGAAACGAAAGGTTTTGTTTCGGAACGAGGATATCGTACATTCGACCTCGTTCTGGGGAACAGTCAGCCATTGTCCCTTGCCAATATTCCGCGATAGTTCCGGATATTCCGTGACCAGGATTCGCTACCAGTTTCTGTGAAAGGTTTTTTTTTTTCTTTTCTCGGCGATATCGGGTTTACGGGAAGGATTCGGCGACGAAACGGGGACGCCGGCACATCCCCGATTTAAAAATTTGAAAACCTAATTTCATCACCGGGCAGGATTTTGACCGCGGCACCATCCACTTTTCTTCCGATATTCCTTGACTCTTCCGGGTATTTGCATTCGCGTGGATCAACCGGAATAAAGGTCGGATCTGCCGAGGCTGACATGGTAAAACTTTTTCTGGAGTACCGTTCCGATACCATGTAGAATCCGCGAGGAGAGAAGCGTCCTCGGATTCCAGCTAACGCTACTTTCCAACTTCTATTACTTCTTATGGAATTTCCTCTCGTTGATTCGCCGTTTCCGCGGGACTTGCCGACCCATTCCTTGTTCCTGTCGTTCGCGAAAAGAACGTCCTTCGAGCACGCTTTTTCCTCCACTTTTTACCACACCTCTCGGTCAACAAACGAATACTTTTCGCGTACTTCGTGTTTTATCCGCTCCAATTTCGTGGACGTTACGCGCTATTGAGGGTAGAAATTTGGCGTTCGTTAAATTTACAAAACGAATCCACGCCACGGACGAGTTGGAGCATCGAAAAGAATTCACGAACCGTGTGCGAGTCACGAATTTTGTCAGGATAGGGGAAACGAGCATGGGACAGATGCGCAGTTTCAACGATCTGATCAGAAGTTTCAAAGTACACGCGTGGTATATAAAAGTTGTCAGCAAAAGTGTTTCATTACGTGCGTGACTGATAGTGGATATAAAATTTTATACAAGATATAGCCTCTAATTAATGACTGACAACTATATATATGTGTGTGTGTGTATAAGACTCAGTATATTTATATGTATATGTCTTTATATTAGAGGGACTGGAAAGTAATGTTGTTTTTTTGCATTAACACTAAAGCTACCGACTTATAATGCATAATTATTTCGAAGTTAAAAATGAAGTTGAAATAAATGAACGAACGATGTAACATACATGACCGTGCTTATTGATTCTTTGCCTTGATGACAATCACCACAGATGTTAAGAAAACCATCTTAACAAATTTTGTCGTTTGAACTATGAAATTTGTAAAAGGGTCATTTGACGCATTTAATCATTTTAGCGTTAAAGTGAAACAGATAAATTTTTAACATGTTTTTGTCTTTAATCAATGATGTGATCACTCTCGTTATCAACAACCTTTCGCCATTTATTGTACAAATTTTCTATGCCGCCTTTGAGGTACACAACAGTGTCGACAAATAGTAAACGAATATCGTCATACACGGAAACGACATTACGTTCAGGTCCCCCAATGTATCAATCTCAAAATTGAAAAATATCAATTTTTCTTCATTTACAGCCGAAAGTCGGCGAAGAATGGAAACGGTATAGCCTTTCGTTCTATCCCGTAAGTGTTATATTATAGGGGTCACGGTATACGTTTGACGTGTTCTGGGGGTATATAAGGTAAGTTATAAGCTCCAAGGGGAACATTTGGTAACTAGAGGAGGCCCGAGGCATTGCCGGATGAAAATTATGTAGAAAATAGACAGTAGGTGTTGTCGATGTGTCCCTACGCCGGGCGAACGAAAGGATCGGTTCGTTGTGCCTCCACTTTGGCCGCCGTCATGAATAATGTAATTCGGGGTATCGCGTTCTCTGGTCCGCAACGAAATAACTTTTTCAACGGTCGAGCGGTTCGCTAACGGGCCGAAATTAATTTCCAACGGTGAACGATCTAATCGTTCGGTAGCCTGCTCGAAACTTCTCCCCCTGCCACTCTGTGCGTAATTATGCTTCGCGGCAGATAGTGATCGTTGTTGACGGTCGTTCGTCGAACGAGATCAACGTCGTCGATTAATCGTTTCCAGTTTTCGACGCGGCGCAAATTGTACGACGAGAGAGTAGTCGACGGCGACTTTTCCGAGCGGTCGTCGAGTCGACGCTTAATAAGCTCTGATAAACGGAGGCACGCGATTATTTTTAAAAGCGTCGCGCCGGGATCAACGGGCGGAGATAAAGAACGAAAGGACGAAAGCTGCAATTACCGACCGGGTCCGTGGCCCGTTCACCGAGAAAATTACACCGTAAACTCTTCTTATCGTGAAAATGTAGAACGTCCCGTCGTCGCGAAAGGATAATATTCGCCGACGTGAACCGAACGCCTTCCTTTTTCAACCGGGACCAACTTCTCGTTATCATCAATTACGGGATGCACGATCCTTTTCGCTTTATAGCCGCCTTAACTTCGCTTGTTTCTGTTGTTACACCGGTGAAAGCCCATCGATGATATCGCGGCTGTAGACGGGCGAGACGGGCCTGGATTCGAACATCTTCAAGGTTAGAAAGTTTCGTATGCTCACGGTTCTGAAACTTCAAACTTTTACGTATCGGTGTTTTTACATCCCCGATTATCGAGCTTTCGAACTCCTAAATTCTTCAGCTTTCGTACCGTCGCAATTTTTTAAAGCCTCGAATTTCTATTCACGCGAATTCCCATGTTCCCGATTCTAGAGTTTCTGAAGCTGGTAATATAGAAAGATTGGAATTTAAATACGAACGGACCTTAGATTTTTGGAATGTAGGTTATCTAGGGATGTAAAGATTTGGGGCTGTATGAATCTAGGAATATAGAGATATAGGGCCAAGTTATCTAGGGATGTATATATACATGTATAGACGATATAATATGCAACAACAAATATGTGGTATACAGTAGCAAACATGACGCTATAATCATTGCAATATAAAGTACAAAACTTTATATATATTATAAAATCATAAAACATAGAACATAAAATATAAAATATTTCATAATAGTCACGAAATTATAATATACATATATATATATATATATATATATATATACATAAAAATATACGAGTATATTATAAGTCTAGATATCCAAATTTCTCTTTCGTTACATAGTTATATTCCTTTTATTCACCTTCAGAAACGATCATTTGATCTTCACTTCTATAAAAAGCAAACGATACTATGATCTCTCGTATTTCATACTCTGCACTTATTTGAAGAATGTAAGATAGTGATCGATAATTTAATAAAGTACCCTCGAGAGCCGGAACTTCATTAACCATGATTTTCAGAGACGGATAAGTATAAAAATCGAGAAATTAGTACAATTAACGATGACCATTAACGAACAGAGTTTACGTTCGCTCGATAATCGCCACTTCTCCGGTGTTAAAAGTGTTTACTAAAATTTAAATACTTCGAAAGGTCCGATGGGCGAAGTATTGAAAACCGATAGCGGAACGGGGTTGATTTCGAATTTAATTAAATCCGCGAAAGCGTCGAGAAAGTGTAAAAATTCCACGAATCCCTTTTTTTTACACCGATAAACTGTATCGAAACATACGGCCGTGTGTGAACGATGGAGTATTGTTGATTTCATCGGGCACAAAGGAATCATGGTTGCGTATGATCTGGTACACCGAATGCGACCAGCTTTAAATATTTCAGCATCATGGTGCCATTGTATCCCGGATCAATTTGGTACTATTAAGCGGGCAATTTGCTGTCGATTGATCTGTCGGAAATATTCTGTTACACTATTTTATAATATTTACGCGAACCAATCAATATTCTGCAACGATACTCGAATATTATACCAACAAACTGGTAACATTACTAAGAAATTAGAGTTATTTGAAAGACTTAGAAATCGCTATAAAATTGAAAAATAATCTTGAACGAAGTAATCATAAATTTTTAAGCGACTGCCGTTAAAAATTAATTTCGGAGTTTGAAGTTTATCATATATCATTAATTTCTGCAACTTTGAAAAATATTAAAAAATTTCAAAACATTGCTGCTAGGGAGACATATTTAAATATGCAGTGATTCTGAGACTGAAACTAAGTTTGAAAAAATTAGTTTCGGAAGCGAATCGTTTTAATCTGGAACATGGACGTGATAGAATAATAAACTTATTTAACAAGGTCATTACTATTCGAAACAGGGAGTACCAATATTACTTCAACTTATTACTTGACAGCATCTTACGTTATAGATATCGAGTAGCTGTCCGGAGAGTCGGCGACGAACGGGTTAATGCACGGGCGCACACGTTCTAATCGAATATATTGACACGTGTCTTAAACACACCGCAGCGCAGAATTTGTGCAACGTGTGTGTACCATATAAGCAAAATACCTTCGTCGAAAGGAACGAAACAAAAATTCCTAGATCGTATGAACGAGAATCGAGCAAACGATGAAAAAACCGTGCGTGTTACAAATGTAAAGCGAATTCGATAACTCTTCGTGATCCGAGCTCGCTGAAATAAATTAAACGAATTCGTGTGAAATTGAAATTCGTTGAATCGATTTGCATCAAATTAACCCGCTCTAAATTAAATCGCGCCGAATATAAACATACCGATTACGTTTATAGGATCAGATTGCGGAAATATATTAAAATTAATAACACGATATTCTCTGTCGAACCGGTTATTATCGCTGTTGTTATCGTTCATAGAGATTTAGGAAAATTTTGTTGTAACGATCCAGTTTACGTATCTAAACGGCAAAAACTTGATACCTATCGTTATTCCCGGTCTCGAATCGCTTAAGCTTTCACAAAGAGGAGATTATTTACCAACATCGTTTAAGAAGATTCCCTCCATTCCCCGTCGTTTTGCACCCCTATAGAGTATCGTCAAAATGGAGACAAGTATTCTTCAGCAATTTCTCGAAACGATCGTTAATTAAGATTAAACGGAAAAGGTATCAAAGAACGAGCAATAGAGATTCACCGTTCTCGCTTATTAGCTCGTTCAGAAGTTTCATAAACAAGATCCTTTCTCCCGCAGAATTTCTCGTCGAATTGTCGTCACTTGACCCAACACAGCCGGCCATGCAAAACGAAACGAGGGTCCCCTCGTTTCGTATCTTGTATTTATGAAGCGAAACCCGCTGAAAAATTTGCGAATTTGCTCAATCTTTGCAAACTGCTATTCCAAATCGGTTGGATATTCTGTTCAAAAGGAGCTTCGATTTACCTCCATTTTATATTTTGTGCGATATTCGACGGAGGAAGCAATATTTTATATTTCATCGATTAATGAGAAAAACGTTTGTACTAGTAGATTATTCGTGTCATTTCATCAATAGCGTGTACTATATAATTTGTCATTCGCTACTTAATCATTCATACTACTTAATTTGTCGCTCAGCCCATGAACAGTCGTTCCGTAGTCCGATTGCTATTAACCGATGTCAATTATTATTAACCGATATCAAATTACTGGAATAATTAAATAATTGCAGTGAAATACGGAAGAACAATTTTGAACGAAACAATAATACAAGGTATAGAATTGAAAGACTTAACGTGAAAATTGACTATCCACATAATCCAGCTATCCGTGTAATTCGGTTATCTATACAATACGGTTATCCACGTAATTTGGAGATGAATTTTTCATCGATCTTCTCTTTAAGATCCTCAGCTTCATTGCTCACGGTAATAAATCGACGTTCAAATTCTTGCCAACAAATCGAGGAGCGTAGTAATTTTCTCGCACCCATACTTTGTTCAGTCGCGAAGCAAATTGTTCCGCGAACAGGGACCGAGTGGAAATATTTGAAACACTTGGAGCATCAATTATTTATTCCCCGTGAAAGTGGCGTGGTCGAAAGAAGAGTATATCCGTCAAAAGCATGAAGGCACTCCACGGTCCGTCTACGAGAATGCTCGTTGAAGTTGTGCCACGGACGGCGAATCTATTCCGCTTCTCCTTCATTTTTTATGGAGCGAAAATTATGATACCTTGGCTGGGACATTCGCTGCAACCTACTTTCGAACGGAAATCCTACCGTTATTTTGTTTTATTTGGAATAATCAACGACTACCATGAACCGCGGGGAAACGAACCGTCGTCGGTATCGGGCCGTTAAGCGAATTTGTACAATTCGCGAAACTTTATTGCGCCGGTGAGGTCGCGAAATTGTGGCGAATACGGGGAAAAAATTGCTAACCGAAGAGACGCTTATCTGCGTTCGAATTTATGTTTGATGATCGCCTGTGAAAAAATTCTGCAGAAAGAAACGTAGTAGTCGAGGCTGCAGATTTGAAATGTTGGAGTTGAACATTTAGATAATTAGAAATTTTGAAACTTGATAACCTGCAAATTAGGAAAATTTGTAATCGGAGTAGATGGAAATTGAGTAATGTGAGAAATGGAGAATGTAGAAATTGGGTAATGTGCGAACTGAGAAAGGTGGAGATTCAGGAAGATGGAAATTGGGGAATGAAGGAAATGACAATGTAGGAATTGGAGGATGTAGAAATTGGAAAAATGTGGATTGTGAAAGGTGGAAATTGGAAAAGCTGGAAGTTGGGGAAGGTGGAAAATGGGGAAAGTGATAATTGAGAACAGTTGAAATTGTGGATGGTGGTAATTGGGGAAAATTAAAGTTGAGGACGGTGAAAATCGAAAAATTTGGGAACTGAGGTATGTGAGAATCTAGAAATATAGGAATCGTGGAATGTAGAGATCAACGAACGTGGAAATTGGGGAATATGCGAATGTGGTAAAGTGATAATAGTAAAATATCAGAATTCAATTACGCTGGAATTGAAAAATGTGTGAGTTTAGAAATATAGAAATTGTGAAGCTTGAGAACTATGAAATTTTTGCATAAATGATTCTAAAATTAGTATTTGAGTATCAGGAAACAGGAAAATCCGAAAATTTGGAAATTCGTGCCTTCAGCAATTTGTCAACTACCAATTTACTAATCCACCTGCGGATATCACTTTAACGGTACGATTAAACTGAATTCGCTGAACCGGTGGTTAATAATTTCCAAAGCGGAAAACAATGTCATACATCAAATTAAAAACTGATTAGGTTCATGATACATTGAACACGTTCAATCTTCGCCAGAGTCTCGAAACTGGGTCACAAAGTTACATCGCGATATTCGATTTCAGCGAGGCTGCCACGGTACTAAATTCCTTATAGTTCCATGTACTTTTTTCTTTTCATTTCGCTCCGATATTGTTGCTAACTCCGCGATGAAATATTAAATTGATTACAAAGAATCTCTCCTCGCACGCCCGTTTCTCGACATTTCTGATTTCAATTCACCGTTCTGTTGTTATAGCGAGTTTTAAGAGGTTTCCCATGTTCCAGCCGGAATTTGAATATTTTTAATAGTAGTTCAGTGAAAGCGCGAGAGTTCAAAGTGGAAAAACTTTTCGCAGTGAAACGTGTATTCTTCGCGAGACTGTGCCCTTTTTGAAACGAAAAAGAGGAACAAAAATAATGCATAAACGAGATCTTGAATTAACTTTTTTCAGCTCGCTGTTTCGCTTGATATATTAACGATAAAATTTTCGGGCCATGTAAATTTTAATTTTATTCCTTTCTGTTATTTTATCGCGTAACGTTTGTGAGGGGTTGAAGTTTAGTATCAATATTAATTAAATAATATTTGTGGGAGAATAAACAAGTAATGTTTTTACATTCAGATTGCCAGCGAAACATACAATTTTCATGAAATATATTTCTTCTTTATGCACACCGCATGGTGTTCTTTATTTCTTGCCACCGTTAGTTTAGACACGTATTCTTTTAAACTCTTTTCACAGGGTGATATTACAGTCATGGCAACGTGCATGGAAATTGCCATTACATTCGTGCTACAGAACACTGTACACTGCTGCTCATTTAACTTGCTATGACCTGGTATAATTTTACAATTAAACACTCGTGAGCTCGTATCCTTTAACGCTATCTCACTTCTTTCCATTCGCTCGCGTCGCTATGCATTTTTTTGACAATATTCTGTGGAAACTCTCAGACACTTCGATTGTCTACCACTTCGTTAATATAATAGAATCTTCTAATTTGTAAGTTTTTAAAGTCAGAAATTTGCAAACGTCCATACTTACAAATTTTTTAATTTTCAATCGTCCAATGTTTTCATGTTTTAAATTTAGAAATTTAGAAATTTAGAAATTTAGAAATTTAGAAATTTAGAAATTTAGAAATTTAGAAATTTAGAATTTTAGAATTTTAGAATTTTAGAATTTTAGAATTTTAGAATTTTAGAAATTTAGAAATTTAGAATTTTAGAATTTTAGAATTTTAGAATTTTAGAATTTTAGAAATTTGAAAATTTAGAAATTTAGAATTTCTTCAAGTTACAAATTGTCAAGTTCAAAAGTGAAAAAAATTTGGATATTTAAATACTTTTTCGGTACAAAATGTAAAGTTTAGAAATTTGTTAATTTTCGAAATACCAAATTTTCAAATCAGCAAATTTTTAATTTTCTTGCGTTTTCTTGTTTTTTCAAATTCAAGTATTTCAGACACTTGCCAGTTTCGGTATTTAAGAACTTCAGCAATTACAAATTTTTAGATTAACGAATTCACTCGCACGCAAAATCTCTACACTCGACGAACAATAAAACGTGTACTCATCGAAATCGATCCAAATTGTCATCACATATGTCACCATCGATGTTTGCCACGTGCCAGCACAAGAAGGGAGAAATTATATTATAAAGGACAGCCAGTAGAACCTTAAAGGAATAGATAAAAGGGATCAATAAGTTGGTGGTAGAATAACAATGGTTTCGTGATACGAATGGGATATCCACGTGTTGGTTTTAAGTGTTGGGTATAAAAGTATTAATAAAACCTGTTACCCACGTTGAATACCAACGAGATTGTGTCGGAGAGTATATTTGTTGGTCGAACGTAAAAAGATAACGCGTACTTCGAGATTAAATGCGCAAACTGAATAGTTAATTGTACCCAACAGTAGCAAAACACGATATCTCTCCGACAATATACGCCTGTTAATTAACATTGTATTCCACTTGCACAATTAAGTAATCGTTTTGTGTTTTACTTCACCTTCCAAGCAAATTACTCTTTACTGAAATGAATTCTACGCTATTAATTTGTTCTTATAACTTCATTATCTTTTCGTTCACTTGCAAGTTCTATGGAATTACAATTCTTTTCGAATTATTTAAAAATAATTTTTTATATTTTGAGAATAGACTAACAAACTCTTATGAATAATGAAATTGCTCCGATCTCATCAAGAAGTACATAATGCTTCCACGTTCTTTTGATGCTTAAAACTAAACTTAAAATTAAAAATATTGAAAAGTAATATTGTTGCAACGATGCAAACGTTTTTGTTTCCGTATGCTGATAATTTATTGACACGTTCGCTGCCCGATATTTCCCAAGGTTTTCACAACTGTTCATTAGCGAGGGAGAAACGGTTCGAGAGTGATTCAGTAACGAGTGATTAAATTATTGCAATTTGATATTAGAGAAATATCCGTTACCGACAACGCAGTTATCGGTGGATGCTGTGTCTCTAAACAAATATTCGGTGCTGAAAACTTATCGACCCGAGTTCAGAAAACACCGCGACCTTACCGACAGGAGATACTCGTGCTTCCAGGATATCGAAAGCTCTTCGAAAGCTTGCATATCGACGAACCGAACATCGGTATATCTCTTCCCTTATCTGCGTAGAGTACCGAAACCTTCCGAAAAAGCTGGAAGATAAAATCGCGAGGGAAATTTCTTTGCCGATAGCAAATTAAATTATCATAATAGTTCGTCGTAATTTTGCACGAATTATGCTTCGAATAATCCATTTAGGTTAACTGTTGTAACCGTTCAAACAGAATCCATAACAAGATAAGAAATATTTTGTTTCTGCACGATTGTAAGGGCAAATGAACTTCTCGCATGTTGAATTCAAATGAAGTGCTCGTACGTCGAAACTTCAACGACAAATATTTGAGATAGCATAGAGTAGACCGTGTGTCTATTTGTAATCTGCTTTTCGGTTTAATGTGGAACGCGTGTTTAAACGAATTCGCGGCACGAACGTAAAGTTCCTCGCGTGTTTGTGAACGTGTCATGTAAGCTATTTGTGCGATACATTTCCGTCAAAGGGCAAGTGGGTTAGTTAATCAAACGCAGGTGTTAAATCGATAAAGTTCTCGCTTTGAAGGGGCAGAACAAACAGCAAATATCAATGAACAGGGCACAAAGAGCGATTAATGTAGGGTTAATAATTAGAGACAATGTACTTTTATCCGGTGTGCAATTAATTAGTTAAGTTACTTGTACAGTTTGCAGCTTCAAAATGTTGTTCTTAAAATGCTTTAGTATATAATAATATGATACGAAGAAAGATGTGTAACCATTGAAGATATTTCACAAATAGCTCTTTCAAACAGCGATAACATTAATGAACAAATGTTTCAATTTTTTATCACATGCAGTTCGTATGTTTCCTCTAAGTGTTTGTCTCAGTATTATGAATTTGTTCGATTTTATTAAAAAAAAATATGGATGCATTTACTTTCTTACTGAGACAACACATTTTTAATGTAGATCAATTTCTTGAACCATAAAGTGTTAAAATTGATTCGGGTGCGATATAGGAGTAGGAAAGTTAAAAAATATATTTAAACAAACTACAGTGTAACATATTTCAAATGATCGATGTAGAAAATCACGAAACAGAATATTTCAAATAATTAATATTGTTAGTTATTTAAAAATGGAACATTGTAAATAATCGATATTTTTAAAAACCTAAAAATAGAACATTTCAAATGTTTGATATCGAGCAAGGACTTCTTTTATTTAAAGAAGTGCATTGGGATTTTACAGATGCACCGCTTCGATTACAAAATGTAATAACACTTTCCTGTGATTTTGATCGAATTTCAAGATACAGTTCGTCCCTCCGTATTCACTGTAAATTGTTTTTCTTAACACGTAGATTTACCACGCCGAGAGCATCAATAAAACGTTTATCGCGTCGATTCAGTTGTTCAAACAGGTATTGACCCTTTCAAAGCGTCACTTCGTATTCCCATCGGGCCAAATTAGGATCGGAATATCCTCGTTTCGTTTTTATTCACTGTGAAATCGGAAAAGGCACTGCTTCCAGCGCTATTCGTCTGGTTAACCGATTTCGTATTCGCATCACGAGGTAAATGTCGGTGTCTATATCGGTGTCATCGTTTGGTCGATCGTATAATATTCGGTGAGTACACAGTGCCTCGCTGATTTTGCTGAACTTCTCGCCAGAGGTCAGGACGTGATCCCATATAAATATAGGAATGTCGTTAAGCTTCGGGAACAAGCTCATTTTCATCACGTTGTTGTTGCACGGAACCGTATTAAAGTTCGGACGTTCGCGTCCGTGATGCATACGAGATTCCCGACCGGGAAAAAATAATTTTCCTCGTTAATACGACGACGGAATAAATTTAAAAATCGCGAACAAGTTCTGTACGATTAAAAAAAAGAAAAGAAAAAGTTATTAGGAATTTTAGTGACGTCTGGAAATAAAAATGGCGATGCGTGTAAAATATTTTTATAACGAGAACCGGTTGTTTATTGCATTTACAAAACTACAATACTGCCATCAGATATGTCGAGACCTCGTTAAAAAACAAGGTGAGCTACCCTATATACGTTTTCGTGAAATTCCAACACCTCGGATCTCTTTCGACCCTCCATATATTAAATTTTCTCGAATCAATGGTTCCCGTGGGTCTCATCTGTTTATATGGACCAGCCTAGGGAAACCTCATACTTTCCACCGCCCATCCAAAAATACCCTCTCACTTTTCGATCGAAACATCCAACTTCAATTTTAGGTGACAATTTCGTGGAATTTTTCATAAATATTCATGGAAGGTTATACGCAACCAACGGAGGTTATGATAGTTAAAAATCTGAAAATCGATCTGCACTATATAGCTGATCACTATCGTTTTTCCATCATCGTTGTCCACTGCAATTTTTAAAACTTGATATTTTATATTCACTGAATGTATTCTATTTCGATTTAGACTATAATTTTCTTAGTCAGTTTTTCGTCATAGTACACTTGCAAATAAGTGTTATTCGTCACTGTATTTATCGTTCCAATTTTTTTCCATAATTCTAAACATTGAAACCGTAAATGCACGATTGTCTCGCGAGTTCATTTTCTTTCCAATAACATTATCGTAACCCGCATTTTATGCTACCATCGTAATTTCTTGGAAGACATAATTATCCCTTTACGGATTTGCGAAATAGACACAATGTATATCCATCAGAAATGCAAACTGTTAGGCAATAAACCGATATAGCAACGGTTTCGCGTTTACGATATCCTCCTAAAGGAAATTGAATCCTAAAGAGGCTTATCTCTCGTCTCAGCATAAAATGTGATGCCATAACAGATAATTTACTTTTCACTGAAATTGAAGTCGATGGCAAAACCGCGAGAATTAACAAAATCGTATAAATTAAATGATTCGTCTGGGCATCGAATTAAGGAGGCTAGAACTGACGCAGCGATAAAAGAAAAGAATCGAATTCGCCGTTCTTGTTCGAGGATCGAACGAATTAAGACCCATCGAAAAACTGACAACCAGGCATTTAGGAACACGTATCTTCGTACATTTTCTATTCGACCGATCGATTGACTCTGACACGTTGAAATGAGAATAGCACCCTCTGGACCGTTCAAGCCATCTGTTATTGGTGATTTTTTGCGCGACGGAGTTGAAGGCGATTGGTAAAATTACGTCTATGTTAGGTGTGCCTACCGATTGTTTTTTTTTTCGTCCCAGAAAAACTTCCAGCATCCCTTCAGAAATTGTCTTGGGTACCATCCAGGGTTAATGGCATGAATGACCTTTGACCAACGGCTGACATATGTGGCTGGCAGCTCCAAGAGTCTCGACTTATAATGTTTTTTCAACCACGAACTTGATTCACCTCTGTCGATATATCTGGACTCTCGCTCCTGCTATGTCCACAATATTATAATACTAGAAGGGTGAAAATACATCATTGATATTGTTGCCTGTGGTTTGTTGTGTTAATATGGGATATGGTAGCGAAATATCTTTCGAGTTTGAACATAGCAAGATTCTGTAGCGAAATGGATAACGCGTAGAGACAACGATTGGTAATATGATAGGTTGCGATTTAACGCGTGGCGATGCAATGGGTGAAATATGCAATCCGGATAATATGCACTGTATCGAATATATGAAGCGTGGGATGTGCAACGCATCGAACATACGATGTGTGGACATGTAACGCGCAGGAGACGTAACGCTTAGAATATATCACGCATGGATATGCAACGAATCGAATACACCGCGTGTGGGGTTTATAATACATCGAATGTACAACGCGTCGAATACATCACGCATGGATATGCAACGGATCGAATACACCACAAGTAAATACGAAACACGCGAAATACACCATGCGTGGACACGTAAGACGCTCGATACACGACGCGTAGGATATGCAGTGCGTTGGATACAGAACGTGTGAAATATGTACCGCGCGATATATGAAACGCGTTGACTGCACCGCGTATAAAAGCTGCAGCGTGTGGAATATGTAACATATAGAATATGTATCGTATGAAACATGCAACGCGTCAAATACACCATGTGTATTTTATGCAACTCGAACAATCCACATATGAAATATGCAATACATAAAATATGTGACACGTGGCAGTATACAATGTGTGGTAATCCAGCGTGAACCGACATAACGTATGGTGACCCGACACGTAGCAGTGCAACATACGAAGATACAATGCGTACCGATGTAAATCATGGCAATGGGGCGAGTAAGTCGTACGACAGCGGAACGAGTAGCAATAAAGCAAGAGACTTAACCCGAGAGAAGATTTCTCGCTGCAGCGTTCGCATCTTTCCAGGACTTTAGATGTATGACGGTTGAAAATAATCTCGCGTAGTAGCTAATTTGTAACCGTAGTATGCAGTTTCGAATTAGCAACGCGAGCATTAGGTATACACGCGAGTGATTGAACGCGATCAGGTGTGTGAACAAAGTTGCAGCGGATTAACTGGGAGTGGAAGAGAGAGACGGAGTATATGAAATAAGGATGTACATCCACAACCATCTGAGGCAACTAATCTATCATTCGTTTAATGATTGCACCATGAAAGATGCTATCACAACCTGGCTACGAGAACAAACTGTTTGCATTACGGTGATTAATCTCGCGCAAAAACGTAATTGCAACAGAGTCACGTGCCTGAAGTACTACAAATGGCGAGCACTTAATTACATTCGCTAGATAAAATCGTAGATGTGCATGCGATTATCCGACAAATTAATTTTTATCGTTTAAGAGATTATCGAGTTTGCTGGACGTTTTATTAACATTATTTATAATAGACGTTTGTCGTTAACTTGTCAGTTACACGCAAAGACAAATTCGTGCGTTTTCGACCTTGTAAATGTTTGTAGAATTTATTATTCGGCATATTTCGACAAATAATTCCCAGGCGGGAAAGTACGAAAAAGTCGTGAATTTAGTCGCCAACAATTTGTGACTTTTCGACGTTAGCCTATACTCTTTTCAAACTGTATTAGAGGGTTAACGAAAATCATTCTCGGTGAGATTGTATGGCGCTGTAGAAAGTTTTCCATAAGTTTTTCTTCCACCCGTGATCCATGTTAATCTGTTATCCTTCATAAAACGTACGGGGCTGTTTATGAAGCGGATCGTGCCCGGCAAACTTTCGTCGAACTTGAAATCGACGAAACAGCCATCCTGAGGGTAGACTCGTTAGCGGGAATTCGAGTTCTTCCAGTTTCAACGATTTCTCGACAAACTGACTGGAGAATTTGTGACGGATGTCGGGCTATTAAGTACTGGAACGACGTTTGCAAAAGACGAGGAACTTTCAAATCGTCTCTGTTCGTTGTTCCGAGAGAAGATAACGAATATTTTATTCCCCTTTTACACGATACGTACTTGCATACATTTGTATCAATTGTTTGTCAAGATCGTTTCCATTGACAATCGGTTATTTTTTATAATAACGACATTTGTTTGTGATTGACATTTAAAAGGACGATCATTTATAAGGGCGATCATTTGTTAGGTAATTGATATTTATAAGAACAATCCTTTGTGATTAACACTTATAAACAATCCTTTGGTAGCAATGAACATTGATGGTACCAATTATTTGTTGGTAAGAATTACTGATGATATCAATCATTTATTGACAATCAACATTTATTAGAACGACCATTTGTTAGGTGATTAACGTGTATAAGAACGATGATGTGTTAGCAATAAACATTTATGATACCAATTATTTGTTGGCAATTAAAATTGATGATACCAATCATTCATTGGCAATCAACATTTATAAGAACGGTCATTTGTTAGTAATATTTATGATACAAATTATTCGTTGGCAATTAAAATTGATGATATGAATTATTAGCTATCGACATTTATAGTAGTGGTAATTTATCGACAACTACTAACAGTATGAACTTTTCGATTGATACTTACATCCATAACTAGCAATAATTTATCAGTGACTCAAGTATGAAAAATAAGTGAACAATTTATATTTACACTCTGAATATCGCTCAAGATATTGGGGTATAAAATTTTCTCCGAAACAATGCACCATTTTCGACGGTGAAAGTTAATGAATTTGTAACATGATTGTTCCAACTTGATGTAACAATGAAGAAGCTGGCAGAATCTTGCGAATGTTTTTGCTCGTAGCATTTTCATCTTCGGCGGTCTATTTGATGAAAAGCGTGCGGATTATTCGCCACGGGGGCAAAAAATGTTTCCTGGTTTTTCATCATGATGCTTCTACGTCGACGGGAAACCCGACGCGCGATTTCATCGTTGCAATAAATTACAAAGAAAAAGGAGAAAACGGGTCGAAACTGTCGAACTAGGATCGAGTTATTCCTTTTAATTACTTTCGTTCTGCTTCCTTTTTCGATCGCGAGAATGTGTCGATACGGCCAACAGTTCGATAAGAAACGTTTGCTCAAAGTTTCTTTCGCTACTTTTTCGGCAATCAATTATTCTCTCTCGAGCATCATTGCTGTAAGAATTTCATGTTATACGTAGTTTGTCAACGTCGCGGTATGAATTGTCAATTTTTCTTGGGAAATTGAGATTGAGCGATCGGTTTATTCAATCGTTGTATGTTCGACTTACAGAAAAGTCGGTGAATTTTTTTTTTCGATCATCAATTCCTATCATGCCGTATGTATTTACGAGAGCGGAGGAGATTAAGATATACTCCCGCTTCTCTTCCAAACTTTCACCCTGATGATGTTATCTAGCAAACTCTTCGGGGCATGGAAAAACTTTCAGGCTAAACGATTTGTATGCGAATTTATAACGCGATAAGATAAGACCCTGGCTGATATCGTTTTTACGAGCGAATTAATTGCGAGCGAATTGATTCACATGCTCGCAATCGTATCTCTTGCCATATAAGAAATAATACTCTCCGGATGTATCTAAATGTCGGATCTTTTCCTCATTTACTGAATAGTTTCGCAATTTTTGCAGTAGTTAGTATTCTTATTCACATAGATTAATAAATAATTTAATAGCAAATGAAAATGAGGTAGCCGGACGTGTAACGAGATACTTGACACATGTTCATCACGATATGAGATAAAAATTATGTGACAAATTAGAAAAGTGATTTTCTATTATTATCTTATAAAGAGTATAAAACAAACGGATCATTTCAGACATCTTAATTCCCTGTATTCTATGAAATCCCATCGAATCGAACATCGAAGCTTACCAAATAATCCCAGCAGCTTATATTTCCACGTCAGTACACGCTAATGAATCGTTTCCCACGGCTTTAGTCGAATTTACACCTCCTATCCCTTAATACATTTTCCCGTTTATTAAATAATTAGCAGCTTCATGACACTCGTTACAGCGGGGCTATGGCCATTAGGGGATGTAATTATAATTGCAATTCGGCCGCAACCATAATTACAACATCCACAGGTTCATCATTCTTTAACGCGTTGACTGCCATGATGAATCCATTTCGGGACGCGGAATCTATGTATCTGCGGACGATAGGTACATTTGAGGTTTTGGTGGTTTGTGGATATACATGAATTTGGAAATACAGGAGTTTGGAATTATTGGGTTTTGGGAGTATAGATAGTCGTGGTTACAGGGAATTGTGGATAGAGGGATTGAGCGATATAGGGATTCGAAGATGATAGAGCAAATATTTAAACCTAAATATGTAGAGCATTGACGATATAGAAACCTAAATATTCCAGCACATTATTCATAAAGTGAAATATAAAAAACTGCCTAATAACACAAATGATAAATTCCTATATCAATACCGGCATCCAGTATGATTCACATGTAGTCAATCTAATAAGACAATTAAAAAAAATCAACCTGTATTTGCCCCTCAGTATAGATGTAATAATATCCAAGCCAAACATATTGGCCTGTTCATACATTCATAACTAGTTAAGGAATATAAGCTAAAGATTTAATATTGAAGTTTTTTCCGCTTTTTTTTTTATAAAGAAGACACGTAATTTTCAAGGGTGTAGACATTATTATAGATAGGAAGTTTAAAATATCGAAGGTTCAACATAACAGCAATAAAAGACCAAGGAACTGCATTTACTGATTTTGCCAATCGCTGTTGACGTTAGGTTGGGTCATCATCCAATAACTCTCGCAATTGCTCGTCTTCGCACTTATGTGGCCTACCAGCTCGTTCACTGTCTTTTACATCGAAATCGCCACTTTTAAATTGTCGAATCTATGTCTCACATGTTATAATCGATGGAGCGTGTTCACCATATGTTTCTACCAACAAACGATGACTTTCAACAGCCTTTTCCTTTTGATCGAATAAGAAAAGCAACGCGTGCCGCAAACGTTCTTTTTCGGGCACAAAATTCGGCATGATCACTGAACGATAAAACAAAGACACTAGATTTTGGCGGACTCAACTTGTACGTGCTTATCGTTTAATATCAGACGAACATAATGACGTATGATTCGAATTAATACTTTTCGCTCAAACCATCTCTTAGTTCAACCGGGAAAAACTTATGCATGCGCCTAGTAGTAAAGCCAGAGCAAAGTGTACATACCCTTGATGAAATCCACGGCCATTTCCAATCCGTATGTGTCCTTATCGCAGTCGTCGAGAATATGAGCACCGATCTTAACACCGGGCACGATCTCCCGATCGTTCAACCTATCCAAAGTGTAGAGCATCGCCTCGAGCGCTTGTACACCGCCCTGCGGCATCACGGGACCGCAGGTAATGGTATCCTCTCTCTCGTGCACCATCATCAGACCACCCAACACTAAATCTCCCTCCACGACCGCGCTGTGTTTGACCGGCCACTGGTTCAAAGGTTCCATTTCTATCGACGAGTTATTTACTCTGTACGATCCATCTTCCGCGTTCGCGTGTTCCTCTATGGAGATCACGTCGAAACCGAACGATCGTTGCTCGTTACCGGTCGCCGCGGTAATCGATGGATCGATATCGACGAGCCGCACACCGAATTCCGTCATCGGCGATGTGACATTCTCGTCGACGGGAGCTTCCCAGTAATGGTCAATAACGCGATTCGGACTTTGCGTGCGGTTCGACGCGATTGATCGATTTTCGTTCATGAGATGCGGACGCGGCAAGGATGTCGGGGTTTTAGGATCGTTCTCGAGTACACGTAACGCGGGTACGACATCTGCAACGTTGTTTCCGTTTCGATCGGCTTCCTGAACGGAGTTCGATGTCACGACCGATGTTTCGTTGACGATCTTCGACGAATCGGATCGAGCGGACGACGTCGTGCTCGACACTCGCGACGATCTGGATTTCCTGCCTTTCGGGAAACGCTCGATCATCCAGTTATCCATAATGGCGTTGGGGACTCGATGGTCCATCGATCGTTCATCCTCGATGTCCTTGATCTTTTTTCTGGTCGGATTAAATCGCTTTACCGTTCCATTATCCTCGGATGCGACCGTTTTGTTCGACGCGTTTCTCCCTCGGACCGGTTCGTTATTCTTGATTTCCTCGACGGCGTTTTGATCCGGGGAGACACCGTGACCTTTTTTCGATGCAGCAATCGACCGATCGAGATTCTCGTCGAATTTCGTCGAATCTTCGCTATTTTTCGCGTTAACGCTGTTTTCCTTCGAGGAACCGGAGAATTGCGTTAACGAACTCGATCGATCCAGCTGCATTCGCTCGTTCATTTTTAAACTGTCTGATAATGTGTTCGTTATATTTGATGTTCCTTCCGAATTACTCGAAGAGATCGTCTCTCTTCGCCTCGATTCTTCAGTGTTTGTTCTAAGACTTACCGATTCGTGCCATTTGTCTGAGGAGGCTGTAAATAAGTTTTGAGATGTGTCATTATTTGATTCGTCGAAGGTGTTCTCGATTATTTCCGTAGAATGTTGCGTGGAATTCTGAACGAGTGACTCGACAGGAGAAACCACGAAGAGTTCTGTCTCCTTTGTCACGTCTTTAGCTGTGGAACTATCTTTTTGTGTGGCTTTAAACTTGGCTGCCTTGCCGTGTTCATTAAGCTGGTTCCATGTCGCGTTTAATTCTGTCGTATCTGTTTCGTTCGTGTCCCCGCAGTTTGACTCAATCTCGTTGTTTGCCTCGATCTCGCTGTTTGACCGAACCTCGTTGTTTGACTCAACCTCGTTGTCATACATCAAAGCCATGGTTACCAGTTCACCGCCGTTTAGTTTCGCCGCGTTAGGTATAGCTTCCTCCCACTTTATCGAATTATCGGAGACGTTCCCTTCGCCGAAAGTGAAATCCAGTTCTTGCGTGTTATTATTTGTCGCATCTTCAAGGTCCTTTTTGAACTCTTCGTACGGTGTTTCTTCCCGATGCGAATGTGCACGATCCTGATTCAAATGCGCGCGATCCTGATTCGACCGCGACTGATTGTTATCTGAATATGCATGATCCTGATTTGATGAATTGAAACGTCGAATATCGCTGGATGAAATTACTCCTTCACTTTTGTTCATGACAGGGAAATTCAGCTCCATGATGCGTTCTTCAACATCGCCGCTTACGTTATCAATGTTTTTGATAATTTCTTGATAGTTCGAAATATTCGATTTCGTTTGGTCCGGATGTGTATAATCGTCGTTTGATATATTGAATTTGAAAATATCAGTAGACGGAATTAAACTTCTATTTTTTGTAATAGAAGTGTTGTTTTCTTCGTGGTCATTTGTTTCGATATCGAAGGTGCTGTTAATGAGCGAATTTGGAGAAACTTCTCTGTGGAATATTTTTTGATCGGAAATTACGGAAATCCGATTCGATGAACTGGAGTATGAAATATGTCCAGGTAAGATTAAGCTCTCATTTTCGACGATGAAAGTGGAATTCATTTCACTGTTGTAGTTTGTTTCGTTGTCGAAACTTCTGTCGACTTCATGATAGAGCAATTTTTCTTGGCTCAAATTCGCGTGATTGTGATTTGATGAATCGGGGTATGGAGTGTCCCCGAATGAAATTAAGCTACCACCTTCCAATATAGAAGCGAAATTCGTTTCCATTTTATCTTCTTCATGGATTATTTGCTTCTCTTCCGAATCTGTATGTTTGTGGTTCGACGAATTGGAACGTAAAACATCAACAGATAAAGTTGAATTCTCTTTTTCTATATTGGAAGCAAAATACCGTTTTATATCGTCTGCTTCATGGTCACTTTTGTCGTTATCGAACTTCGTGCTATTTTCGTGATACGCTATCTGCTCTTGATTCGAGTCTGCATAAGTTCGATGGAGTGAATTACGATATAAAAAGTCACTAGATGAAATGGACCTCTCATTTTCTACACCATAATGCAACTTAAACTCCTTATTATATTCTTCGTGATCGTTCGTTTCGTTTACATAGTTTCTGCTAATATTATTATATAATATTTCCTTTTGATCCGAATCAACGTAGCTTTGATTCAAAGAATCGCGATCCAGAATGGATGACACCAAACTCTCCTCCACGATAGAAGGATTATCTCCGTTGTTCGAAAATGTGATCGATAAATCTGGATTCATAGAAGAATTATTGTTGTCTTCGCGAATTTGATTGTCCAACTGTTCCGAAAGGGTTTCGTTCTCCAAAGGAGCAACCGTTGATTCATTAAACTCCAACTGCATATCTTCGAAATCTGAAGAATGCTCCTCGCTGTTCGTTCGATTCAACTTGAAATCGAGCGAGAAATATGATTCGTCCGTATTCGTTGAATTCTCGATATCCTCGTTACCATTTAACTCCGAGATATTCATCGATTTTTTAACCGCGCGTTGATTATTCATCATGCTGTACACCGACCTGACTAAATTACTTCTCGATTTCGAGCCTCCTGTAATTTCACGTTTCTCCTCCTCCTTTTCGTCAAATAACTCATTTCCTGCAATAGCATTATCCGTCACGTCGTTGTCCAGGCGATGGTAGGAAACCACTCTGGTTTTTTGATTCCCTTTGATTTCCCGAAAAGATGCATCCCGCACAGCATCGGAGATCGCTTCCTCGAGAGTTTTCCCGCTGACTGCATTCCGGTCGTCCCTTTTTTCCCGATCTACCGCAGAATCTACTGGCGAGCGTCCATTGACGTGACCGTAATACCGATATGCAAAGCTTACGAGCTGGTTCCCGGTCGACTTTCCGTTTGCGGGGCTCCTTGGCTCCTGTTTTTGTCGTCGACGTACCCCGTCGTTGGTCCTCCACGAGCGGTTCTTTATCGCGCCACCGAAAAACCACCACGAATCTCGACTCGCATCGAGGATTTCCGTCTCTGTGGACTTATCAGCTCGTTTCCGCGAATCCACCGCACTGAACGTCGACTTTTTCGTGCTCGTGCTCTCCCCTATCTCGGACAAAGTCGTCCGAGCATCCGATCGAGATCCCCGATAGGAAATCGCGTCACTCGCCGGTGACTCGACGCCGTCGTCGATTTTTGTCGCGGACGATTCGGACTCGCGATTCCCGGCGACGCTGGTCGGTCGATCCGGGCCGAACCGAGCATCGTAAACGGATTTGCCGCCGTTCGTGTTGCCATAATCGAGCGGAACCCGTTCGCCAGCTAAGCCATGACGCAGAATCGGCAGCACCATCGATACGGCCAGTACGGCCAGCCAACCGTTGTTCCGCCGCATCACCTCTCTCCCTTGGCGATCATGTCTTAATCCTGAAACGAAGGAAACATGCCTCGAGTTAAATGGTGCGATACACACTGCATACTGGATGAAATACGCTGGGGACGGGTCGTAGGCGAATCGCCGGACGTGTGACGGACGGTAACCTTTCGATATGGGCGGGCGTAATCGTTTGACACCAGTTGCGTTTGACTGTTGCGAATGCGGTACGAGCGTGGGGACGTCAAAGGAAATTCTGGGATCTAGGAAAACTGCGTGGAAAACGCACAAAGAACAGGGGTGTGAACTGCAACACGTATGCGTAACAGTGATGGTAAACATTTACGCCGCTTGCGTTTATCTGTTGAGAAATGCAGAGGAATCGTAGGAAAAATATAGGTTCTGACTAATCTGTTTAAATTTTATAATCTAGAGCTTAAGAAAACTGCCAGGAGAGTGTTAGAGTCTACTCGAGGTCTAAATTTATGGCAGAGACCGAATGTTTAGTTTCAGTTCATTTTTAAATTAATGGTAATTCATCACAGATTTTGATATTAATCAGATCACGCTTCAGTTCAGATTTTAATATCAGTCAAATCAGCGTTCAGTTCAGTTTACTTCAATTTAGTTAGTCACCTAAATACAAATTACAGATTGTAATTAATACACAGAGCACACGTAGTTATATACACCACACATCATAGTTTAAATAAATATAATTTAACAGATGAATCAGTCCTGAATTCTGCTCCCAGTCTTGATTGGGTGACCCGTCGAGCTAAAACGATATTGCAGTATGGTGCAATATTTTCGGGAGTATTAGCTCCTGATCAGAGAGCACAAAGAGAACACGTAGGACGAGAAGAGGACCTCGAGCAATAATAGTAAACGGTTCTCAGGTATAATAAAATTTATCGAGTCGATAGTGCGCCAGACAGTTTGGAAACTGCAGGAAAATTAACTGTTCTGAAATGTTATTGAGAGCAGCTCAAAAAGTACCGCGGTATTTTATTACAACCACCACAGACGTGCAGCTAGTTTTATGTAAATCGGCGTAAAACGCGCTAGCAAAATTGTAGACGTTTATTATCCGAAGTTCCTTTGAAATGTTAAATCGGACGCGATTGCTTTGTGGCACTGCACTACCAGTATCCTCCGTAGATTGTACTTGGAATATAATTTGAATCTTGCACGAATCTAACGCTAATTGCACCCGACAAATTCGTGAGAGCGGAATTAGCTCAGCATTCAGATGGAATTGTTATGTATTTAACTTTTGAGCATAATGTAGCGCAACGGGGGTCTAATCCGATCCGAGCCGTAATATCTGAGAGAGGAAATAACGGTTTTATGCGAAATTAAATTCGCACGAATCGCAGCATATTCGAGTGTTGATAAATTTACCGCTCGAGCGCGATAAAATCTTCGATCGGTGTAAAGTTCGCTATCATTGATCGAATTTTATATCCGGTCGAGTTTGACTACGTTCCAATTTAGCCCGACGATGCGACAGATATATATTTCGGAGAAATTCGGAATATTATACGGAATTTATGTCGACGACGAGTCATTTCTCGGTTCTTGCCGCGTGCAAATTTCGTAGCCAGCGAACCCGATCATTTTGATCGGTGTCGTTCGAATTGTAACAATTGGGAACGATTCTTTTTATTAACCCGATCCTCAAGTACGGTATTAAAATATTCACGAGTAGCGGGTCAAGGTTACTAATCACTGAGCGTTCACACGCGAACATTTAAACGGGCGTTTGTCATTTTCGTCGCTCGCGGAATGAAGGCAGATTATTAAACAACGAAACCAGCAATAAAGCAACGTGAAATAGCCGCAATGATCATTGTTCCACGACCGAACTTGGAATATTGCCATTAAATTCTCCAATCTAGAAGATAAACGATACGTTTTGTTATCGTCGCTTTTAGGTAACAATGGATACGGGTTGGAGGAATTTCGTTTTACCTTAGAGGAATTTTTCATTCAGCTAGAATGTTTGAATTAATAGCTTAACAAATATTTCATTCACACCTCCGGTCATTTAAGGGACTTCCAGACAGATCTGATTAAATTATATCGTCACAATTTTCAACGTGATTCAAAGAAATATAATTTACACGTTGTAAATAAATGCTAAAACTACAAATGTGCTCGTTTAACGGAATACTATTTATAGTGTATTAAATATTCTTTCTTAAAAATACTGAGAATAATTTTAGTATCACACTCTAATAAATTAATTAAAATATACATGCATATTATATATCTAGTAATTATTAAATCAGAGGATCTCAGTTTTCGCAGGTACAAAAGGTTTGCAAAATTTATGTGAAATTGTTAATGCTTCTTCGGCAATGAGTCTTCTTTCGAATTATCTATCCTTTCTACGATATCGGTTAATACCGATATATACTACTAATATCGCCGAGGAACATACTTCAAGAGGAAATATAGGAGCTCGTTCTATTGTCCGACCGCGACGTAATAATCCAATAATCAATGCTTTGAAAAATTAATTTCCTGCGGCGGTGCTGGCTACACTCGCCACCGGAGAGATACTCGAAACGCTTATATGCACTTTCTAGTAAAACCTTGCACGATTATTGCCATACTGGTTACCTCACGCTACTGTGCCGATATTGGAGGTTAAGTGGATAATCATTTAAAATTCTTAATTTTATCTAAATTTAGAGCGTTCGAGATCCAAAAACTAGTAACATATTTTGGATTTGTGTATTTAGGGATTTGGAGATTTGGGGTTTGGGGATTTGGGGATTTAGGGTTTGGGGATTTAGGGTTTGTGGATTTAGGGATTTGAGGATTTGAGGATTTGAGGATTTGAGAATTTGGGGGTTTGGGGATGTGGGAATTTAGGTATTTGAGAATTAGGGGATTTGTGGATTTGGAGGTTTGTGGATTTGGAGATTTGTGGATTTGGAAATGTGAAAGTTTCGGAATGTTGAAATTGGGAGATTTAAGGGTTTGTAGGAGAGATATGGGGATATAAGGATTTGGGCCTGTAGAGTTTTGGGGATATAGAGATTGGGAGTTTTGGGAATATGGGGATTTGAGGACATATGGATTTCAGGATACAATTTGAGCATCATCTATCATCCACCTAGATATTTAAGCATCAGAAGATTTGATGATCTAGAGATTTGGAGATATAGGACTTGGTAATCGGAAAATTATTATAGTTTCGCATTTGGTATTAGAGGACATAGATAATTAAGCAAATCCACAGGACTGGATGTTCGAAAACTTGAAAATTCATTATTATGAGTACTTGTAAAGTTTAAATTCAAAATTGTTTGTTTCCTAATTCCTCGGACAGACGCACTAAGCAGAGCCTAGGAACGAATCAATGTAAGTAATCGTATGAAGCATACAATTAAAAATACGAAAGCGTCATTCGTGTAGAATGGTTCCACTTTTGACCGAATCTGTATGCCCGTGAGGTGAGCACGTAGATGCCGGAATCTTGAATACAATTTAGCAAGTTGCGATCGTGGATGTTATCGCGGGCGACACAATTGTCAGCAACTCGGAGCGGGGCAATTAGGAGCGGAAACAGGCCGCTCGCGAGCACACTACTGTACCTGCACAATGCGTCACGATAATTACACGCACTAGTTGTGCGAGATAATAGCGCGAACAGCATGACTCTCCTTGTTTTCCGCTAGATTTATCCTCTCTTTTGTTATCGCATCGACAATAATAATAATCGACGCTCGTTTATCGCTTGATCGATCCAAAACAATCTATCAGCGGAGCTTCGACAATGATAACCCTTCAGATCGTGTTTAAAAATAAATTTAAAAAATGACGAACCTTCAGTCAGAATCTAAAAACGAACTTCAAAAATGACGGAAACCTTATTCGATGCTTAAGAACTTCGAAAATGACGGAAACTTTACTCGATATTTAAAAAAATTGAAAAACAACAACACTGTTCAAGGTTTAAAAAAGAATGTCAAAAATGATGAAAGCTTTACTCGATGTTTAAGAAGAATCAGAAAAAGAACGGAAACTTTGCTCGTAGTTCAAAGATGACCCTCACAAACGACGCAAATTTTACTTGAATTGTCACGAGGAACTTTTATAAAAATCTTGTATGACTTTATCTAACAGCGACGAAAGAAACAAAATTATTTACACACCTTCATTGCGTTCTTAATTTTACTGACAAGATTGTCAACTTTTTAATAACTTGCGAAGCACAGAAACGTTTCTTTGCGCAACAAAGAAAATGCGATCGATTTGCATTATTTTTCAGACGACCTGTATACAGCGCGAAGTAAATCTAACTTAATAAAAGTGTGTTCGATTATCGAGAATAGCTCGATGCTTGCAGAAAGTAACAAACGATACAAACTTGCAAATATGACACAACATTACAGATAGACAATTCTCAAATTGGTTCATGGGTTCAAACTATCGCATACATGTTTAACACTACCGGCATTAAATGCATACTTATTTTAAAATTGAAAGTAAACTAAAAAAATAAATGAAAATACTCTGTAGCATCACTTTACATATACAACCATTCATTAGCTCCATAAACCATGACAGACATTTTGACAAATGTGCGGCAACGAAATTTTGTAATATAAAATGTCAAACACGAAACTGGTCACTGTGAGCAGTTGGTAGTTCTAGTGTTAAGCGAATTCCGAAAGGCCAAAGTTGCAGAAATTACATCAAACACGATTATCGTCTCTCCCGTATATGTTTAGATGGAATCTCGATAACCGTCGCCTCTATATTCGCAACCACGGTTAATATAGTCCCATAGTTGACCTATCATCAATGGTTATCGGGTAATGGGACGTGGTTTCCAAGGGGGATACGTTTCCAGGGGCGTACACGTACGATTTCACGATTCTACTGCCGTGATAACGGTCTGATAACAATACTCTGGTCACGGTTAGACGACTGTGCTTGCAAACGACTTCGGTTATCGCCGCGACTGTAAACGAAACGACGTTACCGAGTGCGTCGCTAATTAAAGTAGCTAGGATGTTGATTAACAATCCGTGGGAGCTGTACGATGCCGCGAGCACGTTCCAGCGAAATATTTCACCACGGGGAACCGTGTCATCTTGATTAATGGAATAGCGAACAATGCTCTTAATGTATCATCGCGCGTTCGGTTTCGAACAATCGAAAGGTAAATCTAGTAACGCTGATTCTGGGTCAGAACCCCGGATGCTGGGTCTGTTGTGACCCAGAACTTGCGGAACACCCGATCGTACAATGTCGATGATATATTGTTGATTACTTGATACGTGAACCGAGTTTCGTTGCGTGAATTTCAAATGAAAGTGTATGGCCTCAACAGTTGCTAATAAATGCACGAAATAAAAGCGAAAATACGAAATTACGTTTTTATTGTTCCTCGAAGATTTGCATTGAAACGGACCCAATTACGAGACAGACGCACAGATATTTTTGAACACGTGTACAAACGATGTGTGTTTTTAATTTTATGCATTCTATTTGGAGTGTACGTATCGGTAATAAATTTTATTTCATATATTAGTATAAAAATGCGTATCGCGAGTCGAGAAACTTGCAATTTTAAAAATTCCATTTTGCGAAAGAGGAATGGGATCTCCCGATGGCCGAAGTTCTGATCATTTTATACCTAATCGATTATTCCGAACACCTTGGCAAGATCCATTGATCCATACCAACGTGATTTGACACAACAAAAAGGCGAACCTTCCAATTTACATGGAAATAAGGGAGAGACCGCGATGGTTTTCTCATAATTCCGAGTGGTATAGCGAGAAGTACATTGGGTGCAGTCGGATTTCATCTATTTTAAAAGAACCAACCCCGTCGAATGGAATCCCATGGTGGTGTCGTCTGCCACGCGGTCGTTCCCGGTGTTTTTTGCGAGAACAAAAGAAGATCCTTGATGGCACGCGAAACGAAGCGGATGAATAGAGAGGCAGCAACGAGCCCAGAAATCAATCAGCAACAAAAATTGTTCTCCCAACGGGTGGGCACGATCCGCGTCAAAATAACGGCTCCTATTGGTATTTCTTCCATTTGACCTTAAAAACAATTACGCTTGCCTAGAGAACACGGTAATTTGGATCGATGCCAATTGTTCGGCAGACCTTCCATTGGCTTCATTCGCCAACTTTCGACGCGATTCGAGAACCTCAGTGACGGTGGGTGCTGTATTGGTTGATATCGAAAACGAGGTTATGGAAGAGTCAGGTTGAGGTTCCTCGCTGTTTTTGAATTTTTATAGACGAAGATTTTAGCATGTATGGTCTTGGATGCGCGAATGAATTTGAGATCTGGAGGATACTGGGATTCGAGAGATTTTCAGATGTGGAGGGTTCTAGGATTTGAGAGATTCAGGGATGTGGGGGATACTGGGATTTGAAAGATTTTGAGATGTAGACGATTCTGGGATTTGTGAGATTTCGGATTATGGAGGATTTTCGGATTCGAGCGATTTTTACATGTGGAGGGTTTTTGGACTTGGGAAATTTGTAAATATGGAAGATTTCCAGGTTCCGAAAATTTTTAAATATGGAAGAATTTGAGATGTTGGGATTGAAGATCTGAAGGATTTATGGGCATATAGGATATGGGGAATCTGGATTATAAGGAACTGGTATATGGAAATTTTGGGACCCAAGGATTCTGAAATGCAGAGATTTTGGGATGTAAGTAACTTCGAGATTCTAGAATTTGAGGATACATGGAGGGAAAAATTTTGGAATTAAAAATATTGCAACCTGTGAATTTTCGTATATAGGCGACTTTTGATCATGGGAATTTCAGGGTATAAATGAATATTTGATGCGAGAACTTTGAGACATAGGCACATTGAGATGAACAAATCTTTGAATTTAATAACTCTGAACACTATATACCCAGTGTTTAAAATTTCTAAGCACTAGGATCATGCTCGAAGTGTTACTCATCCCAAAAAACATTGATTACCACCAATATCTCTAGCAAAATCACAACCACACATTTCGCAAAACTTTTCTAAATCTCCTAAAATCTTAAAAAATAAAAATAGTTTGCACAAACCATGCATCCATAAATAAAAAACTTGTCACTCAAGCAAGCAGCACTCCTTATCAGCAAAATTCTTCTGTTTAAAAAATTTACTTGTCCCCTCGTAGTCTCTCATTTTCTATGCAAACGAAAAACAGGTTAACTTTAATCTTGTCAACGATCGACGAGACACGGTCTTTAATCTCTTTGGAACGAACGATCGATTTCGTGTACACATGAAACAAAGCATCGTTAACGTTCGATTCTTCTCCGTCGAGTTTTTTAGAGAGTCTGACCTGGAATAAATGATCCTGTGCCCGTACGTCGGCCGATTGAAAGCTGTACACCATAAGTTTTTCTATTGATGGCCCGTTTAGAGAATGATGTATGACCCCTGTCGATATACGGGGAAAAATTTGTGTTGCAAGCTGGTGGACAAATTTCGTCGAAATTCCAGCAAGGTTCCGAACTTTCTTCGGCAGGGGTTGGTAACATCGACGCGTAGCTTAGTTGTCTTAATACTTCCTATGAGGGAAGTTTTTTATCGAAAGTTTTGCGGATAAGCTTGGGTCAGTTATTAGAAGATATCGGAGGAATCCTTAATGAAAGTTTGTGAATGAAGTTTCGGGATTGTTTGTGTTCTTAACAAGCTGTTAATTACGCGTAACTATCACCTTCTTAACTTTTTTTTTTTTGAGATTTTAAACATTAAGATGCAAACTGATAAATACCTTTGTCGCGTACTAAAGTATTTATTTATAGAACTTTTTTTATTAAGAAACTTTGGATCGTTCTTGGCAGATGATTAATTAATCGAACAAGTTTATAAGCTCGAACATGAACTTGTATTTTGAAATGATTTAAGCATACTATATTAAAAGATACGTTTTATGGAATTTTTATATAGTTGTTAAGTAAATATTGTTATTAGTATTCATGTCATATTTTATGAAATATATTCTACCGAATTTAGTATAATGTATGAAAATATTGGAATCTGCTCTGCATTTTTATTGGATCGAATTCTTGCTGTATTTTAATGCGAAATTAATAGGATAAAGGTCGTTAATATTCATTGAAACTTCGATTTGACAAAATGTCTTCCATTATGATCAAATAATTCGAGGCGTCGTCGTAAGTAACCGATAGAATTCCATATTCTTCGTGAAGATAAAATCAATCATCAGAGTATACTTCACCACTTTTATGCCTGGGAAATGGGGGATCTCATCGTGCGGATATTACTCTCAGGCAAGACAAATTATTATAGACGCGCAGACTTTCCGAGACGAGGATGAAAGTTATTGATTAATAGCGCCTTTTTATAAATGGTGACTTCACGAATACCCAATACAAACCTTCAGATTCTGCAATTAGCAGATTCTTAGACTTATAGATTTTTCAGTTTCCTAACTCTCGCATTTATGAATTTACAAAATCTCTAAATTCGTAAGTTTACATAAACTTTTATAAACAAATGCATAAACTTCCAAATTCTCAAATCTTCAAATCTGCAAATTTTAATATTGGCGAATCTGAAAATTTAAAAATCTTCAAATCTTCAAATCTTCAAATCTTCAAATCTTCAAATCTTCAAATCTTCAAATTTTCAAATCTTCAAATCTTAAAGATCTTCAAATTTTAAAAATCTTCAAATCTTAAAAATCGTCAAATCTTAAAAATCTTCAAATCTTCAAATCTTCAACTCTTCAAGTCCCCAGATTCTCAAATCTCTAAATCTCCAAATCCCAACTACTTAAACACCCCAATCCATAAATCCCCAGATCCCAGCACCTAATACCTAAATCCATAAATCCTCAAACTCCAAAATTGCCAAATTTTCGAATCGAATCGCACGAACCCGTCGATGCAGTGAGTACAAAATTTTCGTAATTACGAAAGTGCGACGAAGATTGTGTTATTCCTGATCCTGTTAAAAGTAGCTGCCCCGATCGATGTAACGGAACATCTTGTTACGCGCATAGCAATCTGCGTTCCATTCGCAAAACTCGAGACCGATGTTCCTCTTTGCTGGATAGTTAGTTATGGTGTGTGGCCGACGCGACTCGGCGAGATTGTGACTTTGTCGAGACTTTGCAAAATTTCAGTTTTCAGCTGCTTTTGCTAAATCTCCGTGCAACGTTCATTGTTGGAAAGTTGCGAACGTTGGCAGCATCTCCTGCAAGGATCCTTTGATAACCTGGCTGCTCTCAGATTTCACGGAAGGCTTTGAGGGATGCACCTTCAGCTTAAAATTCCTGATGGAACTTCTCAACAGCGTTGAAAGTTTCATTCTACTAAGTCGCTGGAAAAATCGGGAGTTATCGTTCGTTATACCAATTTCATACCTAAAGTTTAAAGGTCTGCTCCCTCGTCTTATTTCCACGCTGATATGTTGATCGTGTTGGAAATTAATTTTTTTATCATGCTGGTTGCAACTGTTTCAACACATCGTTCTCACTTTATAATCATCTCTGTATATTTGTTTTTAATAGTGCAATGAGATCGATTGATGTCTAGTAACATAGTTAATTTTGGAATAAACGTTCGACGAAGTTGATTATTGACACCAGAAGGTTCGGGGTTTTTAGATCTCAAAATCTAAAAATGTAGAAATCCGAAATTTGAATATTTAAGTACTTGAAAATATATTTGAATAGTGGAAAAATTTGTAAAAATCGTATTTCAACATTTTAAATATTGAGGAAATTTATAAATTGTAGATCCCAGAAATTAGAAGTTTATGAACGAAAAAATTTGAAAGCATAAAAGTTTTTAATTTGCTATAACCTCAGGCTGGGACAACCTCGTATTATAATATAAAAGGTCTTCTGAGTCATAATCATATTACCCACCCAAATCCTGCGCCATTTTTATAATTCCCTACTTCAACTCGCCGCTCCTATACAAATATGACCCGAAGAATGTCCGAAAGTGGTTCGCATGAATTTCAATGTTCGATGATTTCATACGTTCGAAAGGTTTAATTAAAATCGAAAAGAGTTCGTCGTGAAATAATTTCGTTACAGGACATTTTTGGCAGAAACTTCAGCTATAAATTTCACCGCGAAATTCTGTAATAACCTTCATCGTAGGAAAGTAGAATGCGTCGTTAGGTTACTGGACATATTTTTGGTTGGGTTCTGCCTGTATAGAAGTTTATCCCGGAAGTTATCACGGTGGTAGCCACGACCAAAATTTCTGCCGGGAGTTTTCGTCGGTTCCTTGTGGATTTTCGATGTTCGGTATCACGGATGAAAAATCACCGGGCGAAAGTAGCAAACCGGATTTCACGCTGAAAGCCGGCCGAGAAATTAAGTTTTTCGTGTTGGCGTCGTACATCAGCCGTCTTTTTGCCGCTTCAGCCTGATAAATTGCATTCGAAAGCGTTGCTCGGTAGCCAATCCACCAGATTGTTCTACATTTCGTTCGAACTTTCGACGATCGGGATTTACAAGCTTCGCGGCGATACGTGTCGAAACTTTCGTATAAATTAATTTTGTACCGGTTATCGATTTCGGTGGATAGCCGAAGGTATCGACTTCGTGCTTCGTTTATATTAACTCCGGTTGTACGTTCTACCGCTTTGTAAGACGCTTTAATAAGCATTAATCAATTTTTATTGCACTGAACGTGCAATTTTTAATAATTAGAAATGATCTGAAGGTACAATTTTTAATAATTAGAAATGATCTAAACATACAATTTTTAATAATCAGAAATTATCTGTTTGTGTACTCCTTTGCCATCAAATGAAAATACAAGTGAGAATATATAAATAAATTTGTATCGCTATCTCTGTCATATTTTTATTAAAGACCTTTACAATATTTTAATTATTTAACTTCCTCTACAAGTTTTACGGGAATAATATGTCTTTTAATAAAATATATGTACAGAGTACAAATTTTAAAATATTTTGACATTATCTTGTGTTGAATTTTCAAACTAGCATTGTTAGGAGGATTCTGAGAAATGTGATTCTGAAGTACCCTGCAACCTCTTCATCATTCAGTTCGATACACCAACGATTCTATTAAAATCGTTGCTTGACTCCTCCAATCGTATTTCGACGAAGACATCTTGACAGGAATAAAGGATTTACTGTGTACGCTTCTGAAGCTACCGAATGCAAACCAATGCTTTCATTATTTGGGAATCTGTGCAGTTGGAATTTGAATATCGGTAGATTTGATTATATACAGTTTGAACATCAGAAGACGCGTGTACTCGAGATTCGAATATTCATACATTCATGTGTGTAATGTATAAACATTAGAAAATTTAGGTACTAGCGATACGGCTACTCGAAAACTTCGATGCATAAAATGAAAAAAAATGGAGATTCGCAAATTCCATCTTTATTCTCTGATTTTGCTGATGCTGAAATTCGTCAACTTCCACCGCATGCACCGTTAACCATGAAAATCTCGCTAAAATGACAACTCGGATTTAGCAATCAGACTTGAACGAAGAAAGCCGGATCAATATCCAGAATCCGGAGATGTTTAACCACGAAGTTCGTCAGGAACGACTCTCCATTAAGCCCTGAGATTTCCACGGGGCCAGGATCGTTGTCCTGTCTCGAGGTTCTGCCCTTCGGCTGGTCGCATTCATTTGCATCCAATTTCGCTGACTGGGATTCGCCGAACCTTTGATCGGGCCGAGTTCCTCATCGCCGGGAATTAAGAATGCTATTTTGAAGTTTGCCGACGTCTGGTTGGTCGCCGACTATTCGCCTCGATGCCTTTAATCGTCGCTGAATAATAAGTAGCGTAACCGTCGCGTTGACGGGCGTTCTCGTCGGTGTTTCCGGCGATTTAACGCGTCGGAGATGCGCGTTTTATATGCGTTGCGCGTTCTAGCGGAAAATGCTTCGTTCGGTATCACGGGAACGCATACTGGCATCCTTCTAATTTCATATTGCGTCAGTGTGTTCGAGCGACGTTAATGGTGCTCCATTCTTTGTCGTTCGATCGCATATTTCTTCGCGAAAATTAATGGACGTACTTTGGACGCGGGAACCTCATCACAAGGGAGAGCCGGGAACGAAAGTTGCCAATATAAACACAAGTTTCTTTGTGAATTTTGCGAACCGGCACCATTGTGTCAGCGTCCTTTCATCTTGAACAGGTTTCCTTTTTCAAATAGCTGCCCGAGTAAATTTGCGAGCTAATTAGATTACGTTCCTTGTCGGTGCAACATTCAACGCTTTAAATTGTGATTTCCACAGTTATTGTACACTCTAACGAGCTCGCAGCGATGAACATTTTAATTCTGCAACTGCGTGTTAGTGGGTGCAAACCGACTGCTTTTATTGACACGACGTAAACCGACGGATATGAATAAATTGTGTCGTAGAACAGAAACGTTTGCGAGCGGGTGATAAATGTGGTTCCAGAACGGTGTTTCGCGAAATGATGAATGGAAAAATAGGTGTAACGTTTCATTGAAGCCTTGCAAATTGTTCAAACGTTCTACTGTATTTATGCGGGTAAAGCTGAGATTAAAATATGCACGATGTACAAAAGTATAGCAAGTTCGCGAAAGAAAACAAAACGCCACGGTGGGAACCATGCAACCCTTTTCTAATCGCGTAATAAATTTTGCACGGTTGCGTAAATCATTCCGTTATATAAATCATACAGGCAATGAGAATTTTTGGCAGAGCGCCATAAACAAAAGCTGCGGTTCTACAAACGAACGCAATACAAATATTATACAACGAGGCATGTTTCTATTACGGTTATGTGAATACTTGGCTGACTATGTACCTTCCTGTGTTTCACATGCACAACGTCACGTGCAACGTTACGCTTCTCATGATATTTCTGACTTCTCATGAGCTGTATCTTCTACTTTTTGGCTGATCTCACCGCCCGTTTCTCTACTCTGGTTTTATTTCTACTGTACTTAATCATCGACAGCTTAATTATATTTATTTGATATTCGAATATTCCAATGTACGTGGTCCACTATGTATTCCAATTTCGCTGATTGATCCACTAGTTTATTTGACTGCCTTATATAGTTTCATTCTACTTGTCTGATTACCCACGGTTTCGTTCTACTGGTCCGAATAACTACGGGTTCGTCCTACTTGTGTGATCGCCAGCAGTTTCGTTCTACTTGTCTGATCACCCGCGGTTTCGTTTTGCCTGTCTGATTACACACGGTTTAGTTCTACTTGTCTGATTATCTACAATTTCTTCCTACTTGTCTAATCACCCACAATTTCATTTTACGTATTTAAGTACATATCACCCGTGATTCTTTCATTTCACTTGTCTGATTGTTCATGGTGCTACTGCACTTGTGCTGACCATCAGCATCCCCATTTCATTTGTCTGACAACGACCCATTCGTTTCTAGCGCTCATTTCACCTTCTACCGGTTCATTCCTCTCGGTCGATGACCTACGCTCTCTTTCTACGTGCCTAGCTATCAATCACGCCCTCTCTGTTTTAATGTCTATGGCCGTAATCAACTTGGCTGGTCACCCGTGCCCCATTACATTTATCTATCCATGGTCTTATTACGCTCGACTGGCTTCGCGAGGTTCCACTGCACTTGACTGATCACCTTAACTTCCGTTACATTTATCTATCATCCCTACTGTCTCCTTTTACGTGGCTTGCTATTTGAAATTCCGCTGCACTTGGCTAACCACCAAGTTTTCCGTTACATCTGTTTCACTACCTCTGGTGCGATCGAACCACTCGTTGATTCACCTTCTATCGCTTCATTCTCCTTGGCTGATGGCCTAAACTTTCCATCTGTTTGAAACTTCCGGATCACTGCATCTCACCTGAATCTACTTGACCGGTTACCTGACATTATTATGTTTATTTGACTACGTCCGTTTTCACTGTCTGGCAACTCGCTGTTTCACTGCACTTGGTTGATCGCCAATTTCCACGCCGTATTTGCTTTACTGTCTCCTGTTTTATTCTGCCGTATATTCTTTCGCGTTGCACGGCATTATTTCGCATGGTCGGTCACATATTTGGTCTCATATTTCGATCGTTGCACGTGGCTACTTATCTATGGTCTCCTTCAACATGGTTGATTACTTATGGTCTCGTTCCACTTGGAATCAGTTCTTGGAATATTCTCGTTTTCATTTCAATCGTCCGTCCATCATCTCTGGTCATTTTACATGGTTTACTGACACCCCGTTCTCCTTATTTAACTACCTGAACGTTTGCAGCATCCTGACATTTAACTACGGTCACATTTCACTTATCTAACTACCTGCAGTTACACTGCACTCGACTGACCCGCAGTTCTCGTTCTCGTTACATTTATTCGTCCGTTATCCATTCGATGCTACTTGGTCCACCATGTGCAGTCTCATTCCAGTTGGCTGACTACATACTGCTCTATTTTACTTGGCGGACCACATTCGGTCTCCTCACGCCTGTCTGAGCTCCTGTCAGTTTGATATACTTGGCCGCTAAGCTCGCTCTTGCTGTACATACATAATCACACGTACTACTACTGTATTTACACCGTTATCATATTACATTCATATCCATAATGTAGCATTGCGCTTGTACCGTATTACTTATGATCAATGTGCGTGCTATTTCATTTTTCTCAGAAGTATATCATTTTACTAACAGCAGAGCATTCTGTTCATTCTACTAATGTATAATTGTAGTCAGACAATTATCTTCTATTAGATACTCGATTAATTAAATTGTTGATTAAGTTGTGTGACTACTCAAGTGTATCCACAGTATTGATCCTGACTTTTCATAACAATATAGTATATTTGGTTGACTATTTATGATTTCAGACTGTTTATCCAACTGTCTATGGATCGATTCTATTTGACTATGTATTTCTCGATCATGGTACTCTCCTTGTCTGGCTTATTCATAATTTTGTTTGAGTGATCCACAATCTTGTCTGACTTATTATAAATAAGTATAAATTATTTTGTTAGTAGTTTCATCTACGATAATAAGACGCTTGTCTGATAAGTTATGCTTCCATTTCACTTGTCCGACTCTATTTCTTCTACGTTAAAGAAATTCTATCTCTCTATAACATATTCGAAAGCAACGCAGTGTATCGCATATTTTTGTGGAAACGAGACGCTATGGTAAATCGATGCGACTACCTGTTGATAACTTTCCAGTGTTATGCCTGTTGCTGCGTCTACGTGAGGATACCACCATTACCAACACTAATAAGTAATAAATTATTCCACAGGTAGCCGGATGTTGATACTTTATGGAGTCGGCTATTTATTGTCCCCGGAAACGGATATGGATCTCATCACCCGGTAAGGTTTGCATATAAAATTTCTCACTTTCTCGCGTTATATTTTACCTAATTATTTATCTCCATATTGTATACCAAAAAAATCACTTAACACTTGAATTTAGTATATCGTTCAAAAATGTTGAAAAAAAATGTATTAACACTGACACTGCCAAAAAGGTGGAAGGATTGTTTCACAAATTTCTTGATTTATATTACATCGATTTTTATGGTGGTTTTCTTGTAATCTGTGCTAACTTACATCTAAGACAAAGAATCAATATATACATTAATTCATGTTCCATTGTTTGTCTATTGTTCAACGTTATTTGTAATTTACAAATAAGTGTGCATTATACGCTGGTAGATTCCGTATTAACAAACGAAGAGGTGTTAGTTGATTTAAGATATGTTTCATATATTCGAGTGCATTAAAAATTGCAGTTGTGTATTACGAAACACAAATCTCCCCCTAATATCCGCACGTTCATCGTGTAACATACGATATTTCTTAAACTTTATTAACCTATTGAAGAAAAGAGTGCAAATAGAACGAGTAAATGCAGGAAGAGTGCGAAGAGAAACTGAAATGAAACATTGCTACGAGAGTGTGAGCAACAAGTGATAAATATCTGTTTATTCGACGTAGCCGCAGGTAGTCGAATATAACGTTTCACGTTGTGAAGTCTTTTGAACGTCTTTTCACCCTTCACCGGCTACCTTTTCTACTCTCGCGAAGATTCGATCTCCGACACCATAATTTCTCACGCTGTCACGCGAAGAAGAGTTGAAAGGAAGCGTATATACTATACAAGACGTGTTAATCAGACGTGAGGATCTCACGATTTTATGCGGCAAGAATTTAATAAAACCTGTTATTTTTCGATGCTGTAAACTACGGACTTCTTCATAATGCGTGTTATGTCCAGCGACCATAAAAATGTTCCGCGATATTACGAAGTTTATGGTTCACCAGGGACACGTGTTCGCGGACAAAGCATCGGAACCTTTATCCGATTCGAAAAGAAAGAGTCTCTGCTTTTATACGAGGCTGGACTTATTTACAGCATCGTCTGTTGTCAATTGTTAAAAGATACGGAGAATTGACTCGCGAGTTTATTTCGTTTATTATGTTAATTGCAGGGGGGTGGTAAGTGGAAGGTTTCATTTGAAGAATGAGTCGGGGGTATTTTGTATAATTGGGCGATATTAATTCCTGTTTTTGTCTGAGATAATATTCTAGCATCAATTCAGAGATTTTGGGCTTGTTGGTTGAGAAACTGAAATATGAGAGTATTATAATTCTATTATGGTAATAAAATGCTAATATCTTGATTTATTCAATTTAAGTGTAACACGGTTCGATGTTTCACATTATATCCTTAATTAATTGTTTCTTTATATTCTTAATTTGTTGTAATTACGAGGCGTTGAAATGTCTCGCATGAGGTTAGTATACGTGGAATTACATAATGATGAATGTGTTGAATGAACACGCATTAGAATTATCATATGTTGGATTACCAGGTGTTGAACTGTGGTATGTGGAATTATTACGTGTAGAATATGCACGCGTTGAACTTTGGCATGTGATGTTTCCACGCGATGAAATTACCATGTGTTTTTCACCACGCGTTGAAGCACAATATGTTCAATCACTATACACTGAATTTTCACACACGAAGTTACCACGCATTGGAAATGTCACGCATTGAATTACAACGTCTTGAAGTACAGCGTGTTGAATTATTAGATATGGAACTATCACACGTGGAATTACAACGCGCTGAATTTTCACGCATGGAACTGCCACATGTGGAGCAGCCATGCACTGAGTTACCACGCGTTGGAATTGCCACGTGTCGAATCACCTCCCGTTGAATTACAATGCGCAGAATTATTAGGCGTGAACTACCACCGGTGAAATTACAACGCGCTGAATTTCCACACATGGAATTACCACGCGTTAACGTACACAGGATTGCAGTGCCACGCGTGAAATTGCTATGCATTGAATTACTTCGCGTTGAATTATTAAACGTGTAATTACCACACATGGAATTACCACGTATAGAATTACAACACACTGAATGCCTACAGGCGGAATTATCGCTCCCATTGCCACACGCTGCATTATCATACGTCCCATCACCGAATATAACACATTAAATGATAAAAAATTGTGTGGCTACATTACAAAATCTAATGACCCATTACACCATCTCGCCACAATATCTCCTCCCATTCGCTCCGTCCAACTCAAAATGATGAAAACATATTTCTATCCAGCTTATAAGATTATTTCTACTTCGTTCCCTCGCCCTTAAACCGTGAAAAGTGGAAACAGCCAATAAACCGCAGAGACGATGAAAAGTGCAGCTCTTAGCGGCCACGGCTCTTCCTTTGCCGTCGATTCAACCGCGTATTTGTTACTATTAAAGGCGAGCTGAAACCGTAATCGTTTTTCTCCGCGGCAGTAATGATCGTGCCAAGAGTTTTCTAAGTGCAGTTTAATTTATAATCAAGCGATCCCTTGAACTCTTCGTGCACCCGTTTTCACCGGATCTTTTCCCGTTAATCTTTTCGCGTTTTCACCGCGGACGCGACACGAAAGTCCATCGCGAAATTGAATCTGCGGCTATTTTTTACAACGGCGGTCGCGATCCCGTAGAAAGTGTCGTTGTTTTTTCCTCCGCGGTTACAAACATGCGCGTTGCATTTGCATGCCGTTAGAAGCGTGTCCCGTTTAATGGCCATTATCGTTTCACGTTGATTGCGCTTTTTCGTGTCCAGCCCGTGTTTCCATCGTCCTGTAACCCCTGCTTTGTTTGTAATTCATTTCGCGTTTGTTTATCGTGCTTTCTCTTTTACGTGTGCCTGGTTGTTCGCGTGGCAAATTATTTAAGTCGTTTTGCTACGTGGTGCTTGAACTGAGACCGATTTAGGGCGAGTACAGTCGCTTGAGAAAGACCGCATACACTATGCTGCTGTTTAATATTGATACAAAGACGGTAGATATAATTATATTTAAATATATATGTTCATTAGGTTCGATATTTAATTGTATTCAATTATATTTGTTCATTATATTCGACATTTAATTATATTCAATTATATTTGTTCATTATATTGGACATTTGATTATATTCAATTATATTTGTGCATTATATTCGACATTTAGTTATATTTAATTATACTTGTTCATTATATTCGACATTTAATTATATTTAAGTATATTTGTTCATTATATTTGACATTTAATTATATTTGTTTATTATATTTGACATTTAATTATATTCGTTGTATTGTTAATATTGCCGTGGAATGAAAGTATCTGGTTGCTCTACTATAACATATATATTTTTTAATTTCTCAGTAACGTGTATTGTTCAGTTCTGTCGATAAATCTCGCGTATACAACTAAATGTATGTAGACTTTCGTGACTGGTTGCATTCGATTACAAGATTACTCCTATCGCGGTTAACTAGAGACGGAAGTTTGTACAACGTGCGAGCGCATTACATAATTTATATAACGGAATGTTGAAATTGCGATTAGAGATTGCTAAGTTCATTAATTTTTCAGGTGCAGTAATTAAATCTCGTGTTAAATTGGAAAACTTGCTGCGTAAATCAGGTCATCCCGGTCTCGTTTTTTTTTTCTTGCATATCGGAAGTAGTTAATTCCTCTTGTCCGGGAAGCAGGGAAAATGTTTTAATTACTCCGCATCGGGGAGGATTACGTAGAACTAGAGCATAGTGCATTTGTTTTATAGATCATACGCATGTTAAATCAGAGAAAAATATTTCTTTATTTTTCACTCTACAACATAATATTATCTAATAATAAAACTAGTTGCGTACGCGACAATTATAATCATTCTTCCAATGTTAAAGACACTGTTGATATATATTTTTTATTCAGCATTATTCAGTACTGTTGTGATATGATCCTTTAATGATTAATTAATATGTATAGTATTCTAATATACTAAGGTAATATATTACATACTAATGTACTAATGCTCTGTACTAAGTTACTGTAAATAATTAGTGACCCTCGTAATAGTGAATATATTAATCACGCTCCATTAATAATCGAAGCCATCGAAATCAAATACTAACAGTCAACAATGAGTATTCACAAATTGTCTGTGTACAATTTAATAATTCTGTCAGAGTCAGCGAAATCATCTCGAAATATAATTTAATAGCATTAGCAGCTTAATTAGAGAACAGCAAATTGTTTCATTTTTCTGACCAAAGGTACAAAGTATTTTCGTCGCAATTTCTTCACCGCGCCCGCGGTCGTGCACAAATTTTCTGTATTTTAGGGCGACGAATTTTCTTATTTTGCGGAAGGTCTACATTTTCTGCGCCCCGGGGACGTCGGTAATGGGTACTTGAAAAAAGAGGGAATCCTCGTTGGGATTCATAGAGACAATGGTACGCGACAAGGCTATGTTGCATTACGTGAACGCATTCGTATTTAGGTCAGAAAGCCGCGGAGGCGCATGAATTTCAAAAATCTTCTATCTCGTTCGTGGAATTTCATTAACAGAATATACTTGTGTTCCCGCGGAAATTCCGCCAACTGGTGCTAGTTCGGTCGAGAGATTAGATCAATTACCCAAATTGTCTCGGTGCACTTGAAACCGAGGCAACTGTGACATCGCGTGGCAGAAAGGTGATTAAAATTGTACCACGGGGTTGTTTCACTCGCTCTCGTTTAAGATTCACCGTCGTTTAGTCGTTTTCCGGTCGCTCTTCATAACGAAATAACTTCGGGACGAATCGAGTTTCGGTTGTTTCCCATCCGACGCAATTCCTGTCTGATTTAATTCGCGAATTTCTCCGCGATCCTTGCTGAAAATTGGCTCATTCTTTTCGGCGTCCTCTATATTCCCTGTACGGATTGCACCGCTCGATTATGCAAATACGTGACTTCCAGTTTACGCGTTGGAAATCTGTTTTCGCGTAGTCGAGGTATTACGAGCTCGAAAATATCAGGAAATAAGAGGAATTCGCAGCGCGAAAACTAAGTAGGACCGATTTAATGCTTCTATTTGATAAACTTTATTTGATTGCTTTGTTAAACTATATTTATTTAAACTCTAAGGTGTAGCGTGAGGCATGTAATTGCGAGTGTCTTGGCTGATCGAAAATATTAACACACAACGAAGTAAATTAAAACATGTCATATTTTTTAACACATTGTTTAAACAAATAGAAATTTTGTAAATCCTTTTGCACTATCGAATTAATCGTTCTAGAACATACATCTCGTCAATTTACGGCACGCCTCTATCTCTAATAATTGCTCAGATTATTCAACAAAACGTTCTGCACTCCTATCTAAAAACTATACTTCTGTTAAGTTTCATCAAAATCAATGAGTGACACTTCGGAACGATTCCTTGTAAGTTAAACTATACTGAACTGAAGGCTGTTTTGACCGAAACCAAAATTTGAACTGAATTGTGATCTGGCTGAAATTAAAAGCTAAATTTACACGTGGTCTAAGTGAAACTAAAATCTGAGCTGAACTGCACTGAATTGGAAAATGAATTCAAACTAAGCATTTTCCCTCGTGAAAGGGTTGTACGAAAGTCTCATGTATGGTCGAAAATAAGACCCATGACAAAAGGCAAAAGTGGTGTCTGGTTATCTTCACTCTCCGAAATCGAAAACGAAGATGTGCATCCAATTGCAAACTAAGACCTAGCCCTTGCCATAAATTTCAACATCGAGTGGACTCCAACAAAAACCAATTTCGTGATACGGTTGTTTAACCCAGATACCGCGTCGCGTTTCCGGTATAACTTCGATGGTGTTTGAAATTATTCTACCAGTGTATTTCTACTTTCTAACGCATTCCCACCCGGAATGAGAGCCGTAGATATCGCAGCCCGAAGAGCGACATATTGCTCGGACGTGTCTGAAAGTGGCAACTACTTGACCGAATTAACACGCCACTGCTAGAACGATGCCGAATGTTTCAAAGGTTGTTTGTCGTTGGTAAAATCAATGCTCGAGCCCCCTTTATCGTCGATGTATGGAAACGTCGACGGATTCAATAGTCTCGCAAGATTTATCACTTCGAAAATCTTCATGATTCGATCGATAAAACGTCGGTGTCGCTGACGAATCGCGATATGACGGTGTACGCGAATTTGCGGAATATTGGCAAGCTCTTTGCGTTTCATCCTTTGGATTACGGTTTGATCGAACATATCCAGCTGTGTTTATATCGTGCATGCTCGTACGCTTGCACGCTCGTGTAAATTCGGTATATTTTGATATTCGATGGAAATGTTGAACAACCTCGTGATTGGTTAATCGTCTATCTGCGTAACGTGATATCCACATTGCCTAACAACCGATACGTACATCACGGTATGTTTTCAGTCGTAACGATTCGATACAACGATATTCATAAGTCAAATAACGTTAAATAATGATTTACCGGCCCAGATTTTTCACTGAGAAGTACAGATTTGTCGAAAATGTATAAATACAATAGGAAGGATAGTATAAATTCTGTAAATTCTTTTTCTGTTGCTGTATTTAAATAGGCTCTCCTTTGGACTTGCTAATATCGTTGATATAATTGATACAGTTGATACAGTCAATACAGTTAATATTGTTAATATCGTCAATATAGATAGTATAATTAATATAGTAAAGTTAGAGTATTCATCCATGTATATTGAATTATTATAGGGTCGAGTATCATATCTTCATATATTATATGGAAGACAATAACGATAAAAAGGAGTATCACAGATCACCTGGAATCTATGTATAAATTTTTCACGAAGTGAAAAAGCGACATCGAGTATCATACAATGTATTGGAATTAACTATAAACGTAACAGAGTAAACGCGTTCATAATGATGTGCTTACGTTTCAGGTCCCTAATCAAATTTCTCACACTGTTTGCTCTCGGGCGTGTCTTGCCGTGGAATTAGGTCGGCCCATCGTTCTTAACGAACCGCGAGTTACATCACCATTTGCACAAGCCAGTGAACACATCAGAAACCACAACCTCAAAATTTCACGTCGGAATCGAGTTTGACGAGCAATTAACTACTTCGCTGTCAGCGATTCAGATTTTTGCGGCTAACCATCGTTTTCGCGCATACAAAACCGTCAGCTGCTGCTTAATTCGGGCCGAAGTTTGAGCCGTTTAATAAGGATTGCCAAAATATTTGCACGGTTGTTGTCGAAAGCAGATATCGCGGCCGCTTCTGACTAAGCTGTTAACTTCGAGCGTCTACCTCGTTGCATTGGCTGTTCAGATTAACTCCGAAACATTTCCCCGTGATCTCTCGTCCGTTTGCATAGCGTTATCGCGATGATGACTGTAGTTTGCTATGCATCGATACGGGAATAATCGACAAACTTTGACGAAGAAATTAACTGTAGCCGTTCCATTGAACACTGTTTACGAAGTGTGCAACCGTTGTCTTGTTTCGCTTGTCTAACCATGTGTCCACATACTTCGTGAAATAGTCTGGCTATCTGTGGTGCGATGTCGGTGCATCGCATGTGGACTTCATTCGCTTGGCTATGTTCTTGTCTGACTATATACGCTCTACTTCTACTTGCCTGACTGCGCACGTTCTACATCTACTTGTCTGGCTACATACACCCCAGAACCACTTGCCTGGCCGAGTACAATCCGTCACTACTAGTCTGACTAGTTCATTCATATACATTCATATACATTCCATATCTACTTGTATGACTGTAAACTTTCCCTTACTACTTGTCTGACTACATGCATTTCAGTTCAACTTGTCCGACAACATAAGTGACATTATTATTAATCTGATTGTGTATGTTCGTGTGCATGTTGTTCATGCTTCAGACTACTTTCTGAGCACATATGTTCTATTATTACTTGCCTGGCTAGCTACGTTCCATTTCTACGTCTCGGTCTATCCGCATGTTGTTCTAGTGGGCAGAGTGCATATGTTATGCTGCAATCTATCGTACTACACACATTTCATTGCCACTTGTCTAACTTTCTACGAATTCCTTTCCACTTGTCTGAACACTTACGCAAACATATAACGCTTGGCGACCCGTGCTATTTTAGTTTAGCTCACTGTTTCGCAGCACACTCCGCTTTTCACATGTACTACAACTTACTTGAATAGCTTTATCGTTTACAACTTTTTCTTTTCAAACCAGACGCGCAATGTGAAGATGGTTCCTTATTAAGATGTCGTTTTGTATGCAGATCGGGAGTAAAGATTGTGTAATGAAAGGTTGTATAGATTGTTACTCGTTAAATATTATGGTTCTCACTTCTGGTTTGAAATCTAAAAGGTTTCTTTTGTTCTAAGGACATGCAGCTTTCTTCCGTGATTTTATGGACGAGAATAGATTTTAGTATAACATCACTATTTCACGTGGCCGAGATAAGATTGCGCTGATAGCAGATGCATTCATCCGTCGTAATTAAACTTACGACATTCGATTATCGTCGTTCGTTCAAGCAACGCGCGTCCCGCCTTGGTTTAAGCAAAGTTTATGGATAGTGCTGCAATACCATCCCGCTGCGTTTACCATCTCGGCTGATTAACGATTACCCTTTCTCCGAATTAAGCATCCACGTTAAACCGGCTGGGGCATTTAATCGGAAAACTCCATTTGTGCGATTTAACAGCTGTCCCTGATTACTCTTTTGCATCGGGGATCACCGTGCTTGTGTGCTTATTTTCCGTTCCGCATTATGCAGTTTCTTTTCAATTTTCTACCTCGTGCAGAGCTTGTTTTGCCTGAAATGAACGCATATTCCTATCCACGCGATAAAGAAATTTATACGTACGCGAATTTGCATGTATGTACATTTCTAGCTTTTGCTCATTGTCTTACGTTAACAGCTTAGTAAGAAAATCTCTGTCTAATTAGAGAATCCGTGTGCGAAAATTTTGCGGTATTAAATTTGCCGTGTTAGTTTGCCCAGTTTCGAAAACCAGCCCGTAAACATTGTCGCAATTTTCTCAAAAACCAGCCGGTGTCTCTAAACATTGCAATTTTCTGAAACAAGCGTTCTCAGTTCCTTAACACGTTCAAGTCTTCTCAACTTCCCAGCACCATACGGTACTTTAATTTAACTTTTTCTGCGACTCGTACTCGCGACAAGAGAGCATAGTTGAACGTAGTTCTAAACGCGGTATTGTTGCTGTACAGTTTTACAAAGTTACATTCGCAGCATCGAGAACCCGGAGACTTTAATCGTCGAGAACGGGAATGAATTTTTCAGAAGCCCGCGAAACAAACGTTCCGACGGTTCTCCGCGGAAATAGTCGATTTCGAGTGGTTTTCCAGTTACCTGTCCGCGTGATCGAAACTCGCTGTTGCACGCAGACGACAGTGGCAACCAACTATACCTGCTGAACTGCCGATAAGATTATTTACAGCACGAACGGAATCGTGTTACACGCATCCGTGCCCGGAAATTGGCACTGCCGTTGTGTGGACATCGTAGATCCTGAAAAGACTGCAAATCGATTGGATCCGTTGAGTAAGTACGGCACAACGTCGAGTTTTCTGCTCTGAATGTAGACAATTGAAACATCGCAATTTTTGTATGCTGACAGGAAGTGTGGTTCGATCCTTGATCGCTTTAGTAGTTTAACTGTTAACATCGGATGTTATTCGATTTCTATTTAACAGATGAAGAATGAAGAAATTTATAAACATTCGAGGTTGATAATTTGAAAGTTCTGGAATTAGAAAATTTAGTAATTTATAAGAGTTTCTTATAAAGAAGATGATCTTATGAATCCTTACTATTACTCCTTATTGTTTTATTATTCTCATTATTTTACCTTATTTTATTATTCTTATTATTTTATCTTATTTTATATATTACATCGTGTTACTTTATTATTATTACAGGAATATCATCCCAAAGATTCCTGTGGTAACAATCTAATGAAGATACCTTGTAATTTTCTTTACTCTAACAAAGAGTAAACTATACACTTTACTCTGTTAAAGGTTCTTCTTGTTCGTAGATTAAGTATAAGAATCTTCTTCATTCTTGTAAAGATTTTACGAGCAACAAGAAGCTTTCGGAAGAATGTTGTATAAAAAATACACGAACGCATTTCGTCGGACAGATGAAACAGCACGGTCGTGAAAAGACTGTTGATCGAACGGGGAATACTGTCGCGAGATTTTCCATTTCACGCGTCGCGACGTTGTCAGCCAAGTAAGAATACATAAAAATCGTGAAACAGGATCAATGGGTGTTTACATTTACCGTGAACGAAACTGTCGAAACAGATGTCGATGGAAATAAAAGTTGTCACTTCTAGTCACGGCCAACTTTCTGATATACAGGGATATGAAAACTTTCCGCTGGAAATATCAACGGATTTTTTTTTTATTACGGTTCAGCGCGTACAGGGAAATCGTACTGTTTATGGCGAAATATGAAGCTTCGCGAACTTTCCGCCGGCTCCTTTCGCCGTTCGCGTCGACGGCCACGCTGTAACGCGAGGTATTAAAACAACGATCATTAATAAAAACCGTGACGTGCGCGTACTTTCGTCTGGACGTATCCAAACTTTTCAGATAACCGAAGTCGACGTTCCAAATTCGATCGATGAATTAAAATCTCTATAAGACGTATATTATGGGCGAATCATCGCAATAGTTCTTTAACCGGTTAATTGCGTTCGACGTGTATACTCTTCCTAATTTATTAGAGTTGCAACGAATAATCGTATAAGCGAATGAAAAATATCATTCAGGTTCAATGCGACTAGGGGTATTTACCGAATTAGCAGGAGTACAATGGGGATTATACATTTCAATGCTATTAAGATATATAATAAAGTATTAATTGTTTATTGAACAAAAGTGTAATGTTTGCACATATTTCTTCATTTTTTCATTTATTTAACACTAGAACTACCAACCAGTAAAAATAACCGGTTTCGGGTTTGGCATTGTTTATTACAAAATTTCATTGCCGTCCTTTTGCCAAAATGTCTGTCAGATTTTATTGAGCTAATGAATGGCTGTATATGTTAGGTGATGCTGCAATAATTAGTTATTTATTTTTCTAATTTATTTTCAGTTTTGAAGTAAGCATGCATTTAATGCCGGTACTTCTAGTGTTAAATTATTCGTAATAATTTATAATAGATGCACTTGTCTGTACTCGTCATAATTTTATTTTCCAAATAAAATTCCGCAGTTGAGTAATTAATATTTGCATGGTTATTTAAACTATGTTTCTGACTCTTAGCCGTATGAATATGAAATAGTTTTTCAGTCTCTTTCTCGGCATGAGGAGCAATCTGTTGTAGAAACGTGTGTAGCTTGCTCATGTGCGAAATTACCAACGATAAATTGTCCCAAAGTGACTAGTTAGAAATCCCAGGGCCCGAGCACGATTTCAGTATTTTCGCAGAGTGCCGGAAAGGACGAAGAGAGCTTTTCCAAAGCGATACAAGCTCAATCGTATAATGCGTATTCGCCGTCGAGTGCCTTCGCTCGCTAAATTATCGACGATACGTGATATGTTAAACGAAACCTGTACGCGCTCTATACGAGAGCCTCGCTCGTAAGCACAGCTCTAAGCGACGATTTAGGGCCATCCGTTTGCGTTACACGTCGCGATATGTAAAAATCAGTCGATCCGCTGTTTGTCGAACGGCAGCTCGTCGAATTTTCGGGGTCGTTGGTTTATGGCCCCATAACGGAGTAATGGTTGCACCGTATCCCCCATCATCATTTTTCGCTTAGCTAACCGAAGCTTACGGATCACGGAAAGCAGTAAAAGTGACAAGCAGAAAAGCGAGCTCGTCGCATGAGGGCGTGTCGGCAAAGTAAGAGCCGTCTCCCGTTGGGTATACGTAACCGAAGGCGAATTTTTAACAAAACATCGTGAAATTGCTGCCGACGGGAAAACGCTATCGAACCGGGGCTGTATCATCTCGCGGGCTCTCGATCATCGTCGAATTTTTACTTACTTTCAATTTACCGACACGACGGTCCGATGGAATTTTCGTTCGGGAGCCACGGCGAAAATAATCTCTGCGTTAGGGGCGCTGGGAAAATAATTCCTCCGTTCGAGAGCGCAGAGAGATTTTATTTTCACAGGTAAGGGAGTGTTCGGGAGCTCCGAGAGTTGGGACTTTCGAGATTTCGGAATTTATGTCTTTGGGGACAATTATTAACCATTTGCACGCGAAAAGTGATTCATAACTTTGCTTAATATAGAAATTTGCGACAGGAATTTTTTAACTAAATCTATAGTATGTATAGACATAATGAAACAGCTAAGAGTGTCAATTAATAATAGAGATAATAACTTCGAAAGTGTTCGTCATTCATTCCGTCCAAAAAGTTTTCGAGTCGCTATCTGCTACCAGTAAAAATAATTGCGAGTGCAAAGGGTTAAGTTTTTGGGGCAATGGAAGTTCAGGTCATGGAAATTTGGGATTTTAGAGATTACATGGAAAGTTCGGTGAAAATTAAATGAAAGGATTCGAAGACTTTGTGAACTTGGAACGCGTGGATTTTCAAACGCGGAGATTTCGAAAGCTGAAGACATCGAGAGGCTTGAAATTTCATTGAATTAGAATTGAAGATTTCGTGATCTTGGTACGCGTGAAATTTTAAACATACAAATTTCGAAAGCCGGAGACATTGGAAAGTCGAAGTATAATACAATACGACCACGAAGGTGGTAGTTGCTTGAAACCGCAATTTGAACGATAAAATAGTATCTGGTAACTCGTTTGCGGTGTATTATCGGGTAGCTGTCAGAAAGACATGCGTTATTTCAATCCGTGTGTGAATTTACGTGGTCCACGCACGAGATCGTTGAAGGAAATTCGATTTCTCTCAATTTTGTTCCTCTCCTTTTTCCACGTTGCATTTATTTCATACTTCCTGCCAGTTTCTTTTCTGTATCCTCTGGTCTGCTCCAGATTTCAATTCCAGTTCAGGTTATGACGCGACCTTTTTCTATACCGGTACTTCGTTGTTTTGCCTATTACTCTGTTCATAAATTTGAATATCGATACAATGTCGTCTGCAGATGGCTACCATTCTCTCTCAACGTGGCCAGCAAAAAGCGTGACTCTGTTGCTTCCATGGCAAATGAGGTCATTCTATGCAGACTTAAGGCACCGAGGTGTCTGTTTTGTTGGGGGATCCTTGTGTATCATCGTTATTCGTTCGACTCAATATCAGGGAGATAGGCTTTTGGAGATACTAGGAACTCGATGATACAGTAATTTAGAGATGTAGAGACATGAAAATAATGGAATTTGGAGACGTGAAAATTTGTGAATGAAGGAATTTCGGGATGTAGAGATTTGAGAATTTACAGATCTGGAGATGTAAAAATTTGGGGGTGGAGAAATTTGGAAATTTAGGTATTCGAGGGTACAGAAATTGCTAGAACTAGGAATTTGGGAATGTAGAGATTTGGGGATGTAGACATCTGGGGATGTAGAAATTTGGGGATGTAGGAATTTGGGGATGTAGGAATTAGGGGATGTAGGAATTTGGGGATGTAGGAATGTTGGGACGTAGGATTTGGGGAATGTGTGGATTTTTCGATATAGAGATTTGGGAATATAGGAATTTGGGGACGTAGGGATTTGGGAATATAGAAACTATAACACAGCACTGTTTCAACGTTTATGCATCTTAGCGTTCGCGGCGTTAATTAACTTTTCCAATTACATACCTAGCAGCACAGTTCATCCGGCTGTTACATTTCTTCAAATTTTGAAACGCTCATTTCGCCGGCTGGATCCTCCATGTGACGCATACGTGCGCGAGATTTATGTGGCCCCTTTTTATTTCTTCGCTGAGACCGTATAAAAGACACGAGGATGCCAAGCCGTAAAGTGTAGCGTACTGCAGCCCGGATACGAGAACGCGTACCATTCTCTCTAATTCGAATGCCGTGAAATGAACGACGTCAGTACGAACCGTGGTTTGTTATGCGAGATCCACTTCATAATTTGTCGTTGAACGCCGGCGAAATTTAGGTAAATTTGTCGTCGCGAGTTTCGCCGCCGCGATTAGACAAGCGGAAAATTTATATTCTAATATTTGGCCCGCGAGAGTTTCATAAAAGTTGTCACGAAATTATATTGCATCCGTGGCTCGCTGTTATTGGAAATATTTTTTGACACGAAGTAATTTACCTTTCTTGACACCGAGCGATTTCATTTTTCCGCTATATTTCGTTACACGCAGCCGTGTCGCTTTTCGACCAACGTCGACGCTGTTTCGCGGGTACTTTTTTTTTCTTCTTTTTCGAAGATTAAAAGATTCGCATTCGTCGCGTGTCGTCGAAGGTGTAACGGCAAACTTCGTTTATTTCACGATAATGAAAAACGTCAACAGATATTAAGCGGATTCACGGGCCGATAAATCACGTTTGATGAATGTTTCTGGAGGACGCTAAAGGTACGGCTCGATATTTATATTCTACACGATCCGCGTTACACACGATAGGCAATTAATTAATCTGCCGATTAATACTTGTCATATTCTCTTTCAAGTAAAAACTTTAATCATTACTGAACATATATTTATGGAAGGTAACACATGTCAATTTTGCCGAAGAATGTGTAACATGAAAAATTAGCTAACATGCTAGATCAAAAAATAAAACATATGCGAATATAAAAAATGAGGTAATATATTAACATAAAAAATTAGCAAATACCTATTTTAGGAACAGAAAATACTGAATTTGCGTTTGATTTGCCTCGTGTCAATTAGAAATGTAGACAAATATTTATTTTAAAGGTCATTGATATAGTAGCGAGAGCTATACTAAAATTACAAGGCAGAATCCCTTACTGAAATAATCGTTCCTCGCATAAACTAACAAAACGTACCAAAATATACGGTAGCTAATGAATGTTAATATCCACTACGCGTAAAGTACGCGATCAATGCATGTTGGAAAAATATTTACTGAATTGATTCTCGACGAATAATTAATAACGCAACGGACTCAGTAACGTAACTAGAACCGTTTGCACTCGGCTAACGATACAAGCGTTCGCTCTTTTATATTCGAAAGTAAAGCATCGCAATTTCGTTGAAGCACAGGAGCCTCCATAAAATAAATCGAATTAAGCACAGCTTAAAACCGAGGTCGCTTTCAATGAGCACGCGGCCAAGAGCGACGCGGAATAAAAGTTTCTGAGGTGGAAACAATTTACTTTGCCACGAAATATTGGCACGTTTTTATTCAAATCCTCGTAGCTCGTAGAATTACGTGTTGCGTGTTACGCGTGAACGAGCGATACCTTTGGTAGTAATATTTTTTCTCGAGGTAGACCGAAACGTTGTTACAGCAGAGAAAGGGAGTTAGGGTGAGAAACACATCATGAAAATATCATCGAACAACGCGATAATATATCATTCCAGTTCGAAGTCTTATTACATTTTACAAATCCAAGATCGATTCCATAGTGTCGTTAATTCATTAGTAAATACCGTTGAGTTATAACACACATACAATAATAAACCAAATACGGTAATAAACCCAATCACTTCGGTTCATATATGAACTCCGCGACTCACATATGAAATTGCACCTAATGCAACCTTGGGCTCAACGTGATGGGTCGGTAAAAGCTGGCAAGTAATGGTTCATTTTACTGCTGCTATGTCAAACCTTCGATATAGCAATGCAGAATACGATAGAATTAATCTAAGTGTCTACAAGTGACGAAAGTGAGTTCCGTATTGACCAAGAATTACCATTTCGTTTCCTCGGCACGAGAGAATCCAAAGCAGCCATCGACGTCGCTTTATGGCGATTTCCCGTCGAAATAGTCGGTGTTCAATGCACGTAACGCCTACTCGTTGTTTGCTCGCGCGGAACAGCATCCGCATAAATATTTTATGAGGCCGCGCCTCCCGGCGCGAAATCGCGAGAAATCCGCCGCGAAATAATCGCACGAGGAATAGAAAATTTTTGCCTTACGAATTCGCAGGGGACATAAAAATGGTTTCGAAGCGCGATACTCAACGGGGAACGTATCGAACGCGTTTATTATATCGGAACGCGTGTGTGCGCTTTTTTCCGTGGCGCTTAGAATCGCGACCTTTTTATTCCGCGCGGATCAGCGTTTCTTGTCCCCAGATTGAGAAAACGTACGATCGATAACGGCGTTATGACGACACACGATCCTGTAGCTAGCGTTGCACTTAAATTTATGGCTGTTTGCGAACGTGGACCGAATTTTAAAGGAAATTCCACATACGTATGCGCTGTTACACCCGCGCCGGACAAAGGGGTTTGTCTCCGGTCGAAAGAGTTATTTATGATGAACGAGCTGGCGAGAAAGCAGAATATCGATTGCATTTGTTCTATTTATCTGATTAAGTACGGTGTTATTCCGCGTCGTCAGACATCGCATCTATTTTACTGATTTGATGCGCATAGCGCTTTTATTTTGCTGGTATATCCGGCCGCTGGCTGATGGAACTTTCCTGGCCACCTATGGCTCGTTACTACTTGTCTGACCACCTACGGTTTCATATTGCTTATTTACCTTGGAACTATATTACTTGTCTGGTCAATCGCCTACCCGCACAGTCAATCATCTATCGTTCTGAAAGGACCTATAATTTTATATCATTCGTCGTATAGATTGTTCAAACATACGGTGTCCTTCCCCTTGTTTGATTGTGCGTTGTTTCATACTACTTTCCCGTCTACGTATTATCATATCAACTTGTCTGAAAACTCGTTGGTTCACTCCGCTTGTCCGAGCACACACTATTACTTTGTCCTTGTTCCATTTCGCACTATTTCATTCTATTGGTTTGAACACATGCTATTCCCTACTACTCGTCTGACTACATACTATTTCGTACCACTCGCCCGACTAGGTACTCTTCCATACCGCTTGTCTGACCGCATACGGTCACATACTACTTATCTGACCACGCACTGCCTCGTTTTACTTGCCTGACCGCAAGTGAGCTCATTTTACTTGTCTTACCGCGCATGGGCTATTCCTCTTGTCTGACCACTCATTGCCTCATTCTACTTACAGCGGGAAGTCTGTTCCCGATTGTCTGGCCACTTAGTGTCTTTCTCTACTTATCTGACCGCGCACCGTTTCATTCAACTTTCCCGATTGTGTAGTGCCTCATTCTACTAGTCTGACTGCATCGTTTTATTCTACTTGCCTAACCATTCTCTGTTGTATTTAATTTTTCTATCTACCATCTCGTATGTGATGTTTGCAATTCGAACTCAACATGTGAAATTTTAAATTGTAAACATGTAAATTGAAGCCGATAAAAAGTGCCTGACAACTTAATTATCAGTACTACAACAATCAATCGGCTGAAGTCAATTCGGCCAATCGATGCGTACTAAATTGCGAACGTACTTTTCGATCCCGTAACTCTCGGCAACAGCAAGTTTCTCCACGGAGGAGTGCATAGTGAAGAAATTCAGTTTTCGATGAAATTCGCGATGGCGGTTGCAATCAAACAAAGTTATCAGCAGTTGCCGAACAAAAGGAAACGTGATAAAGGAATTCGCGTGCCCAGGAACTCGGTATGAAAAGTTTATGCATGAAAGTGAGCGGAACGAAATTGCTCAAGAAGCGGACATAAGTGGCCGCACCCTTCGAAGAGAGACTGAACAGATACCCGAAACTTTCGTCAGGAGTTTACTCTTCTGTCCCTCGCGATCTGTATCTAAATAGAGCATCGCGTAATATTGTTCGATAAATTTCGGTTATTATGTTCACGGAAATGAAACAATCGCTTTCGGCAGTTCCATAATTTGATATTTATTCGGTTCTCGTATCGTTATCGCGACAAATTTTATAGATGAACCAATTCATCGAAGATTTGATCCCACATATTTGCTGGTTTATCACCGTTTCGTGCGCCAGCTGTTAAATATCGTTGATAGAAACATCCGACGTGCGAAAATGTCCAACAATTTGTATAGAAATTTCATGTACTCCGATTTTGGCTTGGGTAACCAGTAATTCTCACTGCAAATACGTTTAAAAAGCTTTCCACGTTGCGTAACACTTGTTGATCTCAGTTTTCAAATTGTGCTTCGTGCGATACGACGCGTTTAAATTGTTTGGCTAAACTGTGGATGCATCGATTCGAACGTTGCATACAACGTTGAAAATTAATACAAATATCTTCTTCTGAATTAATCTTAATTATTGTTAATCAATTCTAATTATTTAATCTTTTTAATTAATCTTATTGCAAGTATCACCCAAATGTTTAATACCTATTATATCTTCGAGAAACTCGATGCTCCTTTGATGGAAAAAAGGCTAGAATTTACAAAGAACAAGAAAGTAAATAAGGTTATTTTCTGCTACAAGTTGCGATTGGAGCATCGAGTTACAATCTACCATAAACAAGTCGGAAGTCGTGTAGAATTTCATCGAATGCAATGTCTCGACGTAATTTTAGCAACGGGCATTCAATTAATACTTCGAAACTAGCTTCGCTAAAGTTTCTCGAACAAATTCGTTTTTCCGTTTTGTTGGCATTTTTTTCTTTCTAACAACAAAGGACGACCGAATGCAACATCCTCCGTGTCCCGGGAACGAGAATTTTCCTCGGCAATTGAAAGGAACGAACCTCGCCTTTCAATTATCCTCCAGGACCGAAAATGCCATGACTTTCTACAAAGATTTCAATGCTATCCACTCTCTGTTGTGTATAATGAGGCTGAATTTATCCGACGATAATTTGTTTGACCTTCGAAATTGTGGTCCGACATGTTTTAAGTTATATCAAATATTAACAATTTTTTTTAGCAAATGTATGTGAACGAACAGGAATCGATCTCGGGCGAATATAAATATTTTCAGTCGAAGTATTGCAAATATTTTCTCTTATAATTTACTGAAATGAAATCACGTGTGCTAGTGTCGTATGTTGGCGAGTGTCACAGATCGAGTTTAAATTAGACAATTCCAACTGCACGCGGACACTTGATACTGTCAACGGGGAAAGAAGAAAAGAAATAATCGTATCGAACAAAAGTTTCGTCCGAGATGTCGATACCGCTTTAGATAAAGTATCGTGAAATATGTGTGGAAAATTTATTCGTCAGGACGGCGGGAAGCTTCGTTCAAAACTCGAGGGTGGACGCGAAACGCTATAATAAATAATACCGTCATGATACTCTCTTGGGCGTCTTATCGCGTACGGCGTATCCTTTTCGAATCGATCACCACGAATATGGAAAACAAGTATGTCAAAAAGATACAAGGAACATTGTAACTTACTAAAGGGGAACTTTTTCATCTGTCGGAAGAAAAATGAGAGCACGGAACGAAAACTGGAACGAGTGAAATCAATCGCGAACGAAATACAACGTTCCTCGCGCCGACGAAACACGTTGTCTTTCTGACAGGTTGTTATTTTTTTCCTAAAAAAAAATTGCTCCCCTTCAAACACCTGCATACTGTGCCGTGCTACGAATTGTCTTATCGATGAAAAGGAACCGTGCGTTTTTAACGATGCACACTGATTACTATCGCGATCACAACAAAGGGAAACAGCGACAGTATATTCTCGTGAAACCCGACGCGAAGGAAAAAATAAAAAATAATAAATTGTCAGAATTATTTTGCGGGTCAGATAAATTTCATAGCTCGGCGAAAAGAGAGAACAAGTACATCGTAGTTTACTGTTTTGATGGCAAGGATTCATCTGAAGGATGTCTCAGAAACTGCAATTCTCGCAATGTTAGAAGCGCGGTGATAAAATGGACGACGGTTTCCTTCGAGTGAGCGACAGCATCTTCATAAAAAAAGGCTCGGCTTTAACTCACTCTTTTTTCTTCCTCATGGAACGTCATAAAGTAACTCAGGAACTTGTAATCACCTTATGAAGTGAAAATATCCATTGTTGCCGTGTATATATATACGCGGGACTGCGAGTTCGACGGTAATATCCTTAGCTTTCAACAAAATCCTCCCTAAAAGGTGGCGCTTCTCCAACAGTAAAAACATAGTCTGCTCTCTCCTCTTTCTAATATTTTAAGCAAATGCGTATGCCTTTGTGCGACCCCTTTCGTTCTTAATATTACAATGCTCTTATTACAGCACTAAAGTGTCCTACACGTATGATATTCATATAATAAGAATTACATATTAAGAATCATACAATAAGAATTGTATATTAAGAATTACATAATAAGAATTATATAATGAGAATCATACAATAAGAATTGTATAGTAAGAATTACATAATAAGAATCATACAATAAGAATTTGTATAATATGAATTATATAATAACAATCATATAGTTGGAATTATAGAATAACAATTGTGCAATAAGAATCATACAATAAGAATTGTATAATAAGAATTACATAAAAAGAATCATACAATAAGAATTTGTATAATAAGAATTATATAATAACATTTATATAGTTGCAATGATAAAGTAAGAATTATATGATGTGCAGAATAAGAATTATATAGTAGGAATTATATAATAAGATTTATTTTACAAGTGATATTAGCGAACCTAACCTAACCAGAAACATTGTCCAATGGAGAGTAAGTGCCCGCACAACACAGGGTTGATAAACGATCCGGGGAATCACGGAGGAAACGTGTTCCCGTTTTGTTAGCGTAAATTGTTATTTTAATTATGCCGGGCGAAGCAATTGCCTTCGTGGTAACAGGAATTAAGGACTTATTAACGAGAAAACGTTGTAATTCGGGTCCGCAGGAAACAAGGAAATAGGTTTGATTTATTCCACGCGGCTGGTGCTGTTAAAGGCCCAACGTACGAACTAACGAATGCGTTTCGCTATCTTGCGGCGCGATTTCGGGAAGCAATCTGAGCTCGTAAATTCACTGAGAGTCCGGCGTAGATAAAACACGCCACGTACCCACTCGCGACGATGATAAATTTTTATCTTCTACTTCGAACTCGTCAGCCTCGTCGTTCAACGCCATCGATCACGTCCAACTTCGCCTCAACTTCACGTGTTCTCGTCGTACACTTTCATTTAACTTAATGTATTCCATCGAGCACATTATCTTAATCGTGATCTATAGCAAGACACTTCGAGCTTACCTTTTGATGCTCGGTTACATGTTCGAACGATGAATTTTAAATTATTGACTGTATAAATTATTGACGGAATTAAACGTATTCTATCGGGCAACTAAATCTACTTAATCTACTTTTTACTTTGCGGCCATTATCCCGAATTCTCAAATGGAGGAATCGGTGGGCTTTTAAAATAATTCGGCGTTCGCAGTGCGGATGAAAATGTGAGAAATAAATATCATAGCATATGCACGGTTCTACAAATGGGTATTGATTTTCTTGCTGTTCAGCAAGAAAAAAAATTTAAAAATTTAAAATTTAAGGAAGTTAAAAATTTATATCGTTATTACTTAAACTAAAATAATTATAAATGCTATAAAAATGTGCTACATACTGTAAAATATACTATAAAAATCTACTATGTACTATAAACTATACTATAAAAATATACTTCAAGCTATAAAATGTACTATAAAAATAGAAAACATACTATAAACTATACTATAAAAATATACTATATGCTATAAAATGTACCACAAGAATATACTTAAAAAAAATAGACAAAATTTATTTCGAACGTTAGAAAGGATATAATAAAATTGATCGAATATATTTAATAAAAACAACTATTACATTGTTACTGAATATAGTTTATACATAAAGTTAAGACATTGCATGGAAGGAATTAAAGTGTCGAAATTATAAGGGAAAGAGTTTACGGTTCATTTATCCCGCATTTCCTGTCAATCTTAATCGAGAGGTAGTTTCAGTTAATTCGGGGTGTCTTCCGCGTCTCGAGACATGTTCGTATTTCCGCTCGAATAATATTTCGCGTCTTGTTTGTGGCTTGCAAACGTTTCGAGAGTTGACTCGTCAATTACGAAGCACCGAAGAAGCGGAAGCGAGAACCTCCCCAAACGGATTCCATGTAGGAGATCCGGTAACGCGAAGGCAAAGAGGCGAACCCGAATACGGATGCTCCGAAACCACGTCAAAGTACCAATGACGGTCAAGTTCCACGATCAGGTGTCGCTAGACTTAAGCGAAACTGCATTCATTCTTAACTAAATGCTGTGACATGTGATAACTACTTATTTAAGGAAAACTGCATCTTCGAGTACGCTTGAGATCTCTACGTAATCTTGGGACTATATTAACCCCTTGCACTATGTTTCATTTGACAAATGCGTCAGACATAACGAAATATTCGGGGCTACAACTATAAGGCGACTGTAGAAAGTTCGAATGTCAAGAATATTTTGCATTCAGCGATCCTCAACTATGCAAATCAAAATTAGACTGAAATTGAACATTCAACCGTGTTAAAAATAGAAACGAAGTGTACCGTATTTGAACTTCAATTGCGTCACGGGTGTAACTCGTTATTATAGTGCAAGAGGTTAAATTCAGAAATTTAAATTTGATCAAAGAACACGATAACACTTGAGATATCATGAAGGCCAAAATGGCTTGGCATGGTCTGAAATTTTAAACGACAGAATCTTCTTTAGGTTACCTTCTTGTGAAAATATATAGGAACTTTCGTAAAGATAAATAATAACCATATGTGCTACGTCGTGTTTCACCTTCTATTTATTCATTCCTCTACTTTATCTTCAATTTAGAAGTATGCGAATGTAAATCAGTAGTTGTAGGGTTAATACATAAAGTTTGCTATTTATAAAATAAATCTGAGACTAAACTAACGGGAGTACGATTATTAATTAAATATAACACTATAATTTATACACATAACTTAACAATATTTTATGTTAAGACAAATGGTCATGAATTGTATCACATAAATACAAACTCTCGAGTATAAAAATGTTTATTTCCTTGCTCGGAAAAAATAGAACACAAATCATTAAAAATAATTCAATATTAGTATCTGAAATGGCAGTTACATAAATATGCTGCTTAAATAAAGTATTATTATTCGGGCAATAATTTCAACGCGATAAAATCGGGACGTAATACCGTAAGTAATTAAAGGCGTAGAAACAAATATTGTGGTAATTGCGAAATTGTATATCTTTGAATTTTATACGTGCCGAGTTTGTGCTGAAATATCAGTTTATACCGTTTTGCTTCGCTTGTATCGTGTAAATATAATATCATCGATCTAGCTGCCGTAAATGAGCACAGACTGTTGTAATTACCATGTCAAAACGAAGCTACGAGTAACACGGCGCGAAAATTGTTTACGACAATCGGCATTTTCTGCAATTACGATCCGTAAATATCTTTCGCCTGATTGCAGCCATCAACCGTAGGTTAATTATAGTAGGACGTCGACGCGTTTCGCGCGTATCGATCGTGTCGTTCAATTAGAACGCGGATGAACGTTATATTACCGGATCATTAGGAGAATGTTAATTATGTACGTTTTTAAGTCGAGAAAATGTACGTACTTGTGCCGATGCAACCCACAAATTCGGGAATTTGTACGTCCAGATAAATAATAATTCGGAAGTTGTTTAACTTACCGATTTTTAATCGACTTATCGAATTTGGCAGTTCAAATATTCAAAGAAATAATTTGAGAATTTGTAAACTATAAAATTGAGAGATTTAGTAATTTCTAAAGGTGAAAGTGTGGAAACTAATAATTTAGAAATTTGATAATTTGGAAACTTGTTAATTTAGAAATCTGCTAATTCGGAAACTTGGTAATTTACGAATCTGATAATTTGGAAACTTGATGGTGTGAAAATTTGAAGATACTCGATAGCTTGGAAATTCGAGAACGTAGAAAATGTTGAAAATCTACCTTAGAAAACTTCGAAAATTATAAAGTCCAACAATTTAGGACACCAGAAGTTGCAAAAATCGAAAGGCTAAACATTACAAGCCTAACCTAACCTCACCTCGATTTAAAACTGTCATAAAGTATACCAAACATCCGCACTTCCGAATGTCCCAGTTCGGGAGGCACATCCGAAGAAATAATTCGTACGTACATGCAATTTGAATTACAGGAAATAATCGATAGATAAACAACTTGAATTGCAGGTAATAATCCATAAACATTTCTGGTCGAGTATCGAACTACAAATAACTGACGACAGTTAGGAGCATCGTCGCATCCGTGTATCTATATCGAAGATGATCGTGTTTGTGCGACGCAGAGAGCTTAACGTGGATCGATGCTGAATTTTCTACGAATTACGATCATTTCGGTGCAAGTCGACTAGCAAACGATCGATCGAAAGTTCAAGTTTGCGAGCTTCGATTACGGTTTGTCACTTCGGGTCCGAGTGTAATGATGCGAGGCTGAGCGAGTTATTTATCGGCCCGGCCTAGATTCAACCTACGTGATTTATCGACGCGTGAAATATATTTTCAGGAAGTTCGAACGGCAAAGGTGCTACTTAATAACTCGTACGTAATGGCTCGCTTCAATGAATTACGATCGCATTAACGTTAGGCAAAAATTCTGGCCATTTCACTGCCACGATGGTAATTAAACTGGGAATGATATAGCAAACTTATGAAAATATAAAAGGACAACTTTTATATCACGCTTAAACACTCGACACTGATGCTGAATTTTTACTAACTCCATGTATCCTTAAAATATCAATTTCAAATTAATTTTCGAATTTGACACGTAGAATAGTAAATAGTTCTTAAATTCCATTCTTCACAAATACAAATATATATTTCTATTAATTATATTGTACTCGCGTGTTCAATTTTACTACATCATCACGTTTTATGTATCCTATTATATTTATATTTTCAGTGCATTATGATGTTATTACCATATAATTACTGAAATAATAAACAACAATTTGTTGCAACAGAAATTTCAATAACAATAGCAGTATATAATTTTCATTCACTTCGCAACAAATATATAATATTGATCTACACATATACATCAATTTCCAGAAGAGTTGTTCAAAGATATAAAATTTTAATGACGCGCGCGTATTAAATAGTAGCAGTAATCGTTGATCTTCGAAGACAAGTACCGTAATCGTTTAACCTCGGCCAACAAATTACCAACAAAATTTCCTCTAAACTTCTAACAGCCACAATTCTAATTTCCTCGCGGTTCTATCGGAACGAGAGTCTCGACCATGATAAAAATTGCGAAGAAACAATGCTTCGGAGTATTTCGTGGAATGTCGATTCCTCAGAATGGGTTATGAAGGAGCGAGAATTATGGCCGAAATACCGGGAAGAAAAGAAACAGCTCCCCGCATAATGTTTAATGGCAGAACGCATCGGGAAGCGGAGTTGGCTAGTTCAACTTTCTGATTTGCGGCACCCTTTGAAAACCCGAGCGTTTGATGTATATCTTATGCCCGACGCAACGAACGGAAATCGTTCGAAGATACTAGCGATGAATAAACCTCGGCCTTGTTAGCCGTCGGCTGAATAAAGAGAGGGTTGTTTCAGCAACTTCGCCGAGCGAAAATGTTTTCGGCGAATACTTCGTCGCTCGGTATTTCGAGACGAGAATTCCTCTGGAACGATCTAGGGCGTAGATATTTTTCGAAGTACAACCGAGCGGCTGTATTGTGAAGAGCCACGAACTCGAACCACAGCAATATTCCTTGATTTGCGAAGTCGAGGACAACTTGGATCGACTTCCGACGTTTTTGTTCCGTGGAGATCGATGCACGTTGTGTCGCTGCTACTTGCTTTTGAAGATGAAAGTAATTGGTAAGGTGATAGGATGGTGAGAATATAATATGTGATGGTTCAATGCGTGGTAAGTCAACGCATGACGATAAGATGCGTGACAATTCAAAACGTAGTGGTTCTATGCGTAGAAATTCTATCGCACGTAAAAATAAGGCGTATTGAATATGACAAATATCACGCATAAAAATTGTAATCCATGGAACTACAACATGTGACGATGCAACGCGCACAAATACAACGTGTGAAAATTACGGTGTGTGGAAATACGGCGTTGGGAACTAGGATGTGTGGAAATTCCAACGTGTGAATGTACAACACGTGGAAAAACAACTCATGAAAATTACTATACGCGGCAATTCAGCGCAGTGGAATTACAACGCATAGAAACTGCAACGCGCAAAAATACGAGTGGAAATTACGGCACGTGAAAACTTCAATGTGTGGAAATTCCAACGTGTGGATGTACGACACGTGGAAATACAACTCATGAAAATTACTATACGTGGCAATTCAGCGCGTGGAAATTTCAACGCGCGGAAACACGATACGTAGAACTACAACGCGTGAAAATACTACAAATTTGGAAATTTCTAAATTCAAATATCCCCCTGCTCCAAAATTTCCAAATCACCAAATTTGCAAAACTCTTAGAACCCGAAATTCCCAATCCTCCAAATCCCCAATTAAGAAAATTCTCTTATTAAAATACCCTAATGTTACCTAATCACCAAATTCCCGAATATTTCAACAATTTTGCAGTTTTCCGAAGGTTGACACAACATTTTCTTTCTATGTCGCCAGTTTTATTCGATGCGATGCGCGCTATGTGGCCTCGATTGGTCCCGATCGAGTAACTCGAATTCGCAGCAGTCAAATTTACGATCGGTTCCATTTTAAGCAGCTTACCGTGCCGGCCACGCCACTTTGCACGATACTTGGGTTTGGGATTCCAACAAAGTGATGGCACAGTGAACCGGAAGTGCCCACGAACTCGATGCAATGCCGGACCAATTCCTGCGATCGAGTGTTTCCGGCACGATGCATCCTTCGAGATACACAAGGACGGTCAGGAAACTTTGAGACATCGATTTGCATCTCCAAGAAATTACCTCGGGTTGCTCGACGCTGGAGAATTGTTCAGGGTCTCCAAACCGGAAAATGTGGTCGGTGTCTCGAGATCGATGACGATAGAATAAAATAAATGACGCGACGTTATGACGAGATGATTTTATCGAACGGCAGTTTTCGATCTCGTTCAAAGAAACGTTTGATCGTGTGGGAATTGTGTCGACGAAAAATAATATTGTCTAGTTGTGCATTGTTATTTTGGCAGAAATTTTACGGAACGTTTCGTAAAATGGAACCGTCATGTAAAAATGGAAACATGACGTCTGTGTGACAACGTTACAAACGATGCAAAGCCCGTGTCATTCTAACAATTGGTAGACTGAAAAATTGATACATCTTCGTACATTTATCATTCGTTCGAGTTTCCGTTTCGTCATGCCGAAAGGACTGATGATCAATAGAACATGCTTGCTTGTGTTTCGAGTGCGTACAATTTTTTCGTTACAGAAACAAAGACAATGTCCGGTACGCCGTGCTTGATTTCCAAATACACGTTAAAAATATATTGACGTTTCGAGATTCATTCTGGAAAACTTGTTTCGTTCTACCGCATATATTTTCTGTGGGTTGTAATTTCTATGCGTTATAATTTCTATGGGTTGTAACTTCCACGCGTTGTAACTTCTACACACTGTTTTCCATGCATTGAATCGCTGCGCATTTGGAAATTTCGGAGTAGGCCAATATTTGAATTTAGAAATTTCCAAATTTGGAAGTTTGGTAATTTGGTTATTTCCGAATTGGCCGTTATTTGAATTTAGAAATTTTGTACTTTGGAATTTTCGAAGCAGGGGATATTTGAATTCAGAAATTTTCAAATTTGGAAATTTGGTAATTTGGAAATTTCAGAATAGGTGAATATTCGAATTTAGGAATTTGGTAATTTGGAAACTTCGGAATAGGGAAGCTTCCGAATTTAGTAATTTGGGAATTTGAGAATTTGGAAATTTGGAAATTTAGGAATTTAGGAATTTAGAAATTTAGAAATTCGGAAATTTAGAAATTTAGAAATTTAGAAATTTAGAAATTTAGAAATTTGGAAATAAAGGGGTATTTGAATTTAGAAATTTGCACGTTTACAAGTTTGGTAATTTATGGATTGAGAGATCTAAGGTTTTAGAAACATACGAATTCAGAAATCTCGGGATATGGCGTCCTAGAATTTCAGAGATTCGAATCTCCAAATCTGTAATGCATTTATAGAGTACCCGGTACTTAAACATTTTACCTTACCAGCATTTTGCAAGATAAATACATCCATTCTAACGAGACAGATTTTATTTACGATCCACGACCATGCAATGTTCTTCCACAAGACTTAATATGAGAAGTAATAGTACACGCGTAATGTTAATTCCTTTTCACCACGGAGAAGTGCACATTTAATCGTGAGAAATGTGCTCATTAGATGTTCAAAGATAGAAATACAGACGCCATAAGTACAGATTACAATCTACAGCGCAAGATTTCGGCGCGAGTTCTAATTAGTATAGATTATTATACACGACGTACATTTATTGTGCCACATAAAAACGTTTATAATGGCTTCCGTCTTGTTCTTTTTTTAAACAATTATTTTCCTACGAGGGTATTTTCGATTGATGTTTCAATATGTTTAGCGATAATTATTTTCGGTACAATAAGTATCTTATTCTGAGCTACGTTGCATTTTAATCCTCGAGTTTATTTACTCGAGGTTAATGCATACTAAAATTTAAATACGTTTTAGCTTAACGTGGATGGCGAAAAGGTTAAATGGACCCCAGCTCGAAGTTGGTAAGCCCGTTAGCGCGTTTAAATTTACCTTGACTTGTGCCAACATGGGTCGTGTATTATTACTACTCATTAGTTTTCCATAAAAATGAGTACACATTGAACATGAACGAATGAAGACAGCTTTCCCATTTCCAGTTAGCCAACAATGGGTTAGCATTAAACGGAAAATCATTTGATACCCAAACAATACGTGTCGCTCTATGGATTTAATCGAATGTGTATAAAAATGATAATAGAAAAATATTCCGCGCTTCATCCTCCACTTTCCGACCATTTTTATTTGTCGAAGGAATCTGTATATTATCATATTACCGTTCTTTCTGTTTCTCGAAGACTCTTCGTACATTCGGTAGACACATCTTGACTTCTATTGAATAAGAAATTATGTTCTCAAGAAATACCACAGACTGGAATACGCGAAACACGTGTACTCATAAATATCGCAAACCGCGGGTTCAAGAATGCATACATAATTACGCGAACAATATTGTGGAATACAAGTAGGTTAAGGTTAGGCCACGTAGGCTGAAACGAAGATGTTATTACAAAGGCACACAGTCGCTTGGAGCAAAAGTATTGTAGATATTATGGAACGGATGTCGGCTACTGCATTAGGTTCACCGACATGTAATTATGCAACGATTTTAGTCGAAATTATACATCGTATGGTAATTCTACGCATAGGAGCTTAACCCATTGCGATTCTACGTACGACGACTAGAAACATGACTGTACAATGTATCATAATTCTTCCTATGAGCTTGACGCATCCTGCTTCTACATATGTCGATTCGAAGCATGATTGCACACTGTATGGTAATTCTGCACACATGTTCTACATATGGCGATCCTACACGTGATGTTCCAACGCATATTGATTCGGCACATATCGATTCACAGCATATGGCAACTTTTAATATGTTGCTGTCAAGCACGTGGTAATTCATCGCGTAGCAATTCTTAGCGCGTGTTGATTTAATGTGTGGTAATTTAACGCGTGGTAATTCGACGTTCAGCGATCGTTAATGCGCGGTTATCCTGCGCAGAATGACAGAACGCGTAAAAATCTACATATGACAACCTCAAAACGCGAATAAACCAACACGAGACGATTGTACATGTCGAAATCTACACATGGCAATTTCATAACGCACAGAAATCTGCACGCGACAACTCTCAGCGCGCACGAATTTATATGTGACGACTTTCAACGCGCGCAAATCTACATATGACGACACTTAACATGCGCGCAACCACATACGAAGACTCTTCACGCGTAAAAGTCTACACGCGGCGACTGCAAATGCTCGGTAAATCTCAACACGTTACGATCTAACTGCATGGTAACTGTACAGGTGCCAACTATCTGCATATGCCAATATGAGGCACGATAATTTTCAACGCCACAATTCCAACATCTCGTAATCTAATCTCGCGACATGGCACGCTAACGTCCTCCTCGATCTCCCGTTTGAACCTCGTCGATCATAAAAGTGCGGCTTCAGCGTCTACCGCAAAACGTAAATTTCCACGCCGCAAGAAACTTTTGACCTTATCAACGTCCGTTCATAACCATCCGCAACAGTCCCTGACGTTTCTTTCTACGCCGTTCGCCGAGTATTTCAAGTTCTAAGCAAGAATTATACTTGAGCGTTGAAATTTATCGCTCATAAAGCGGACGTGACTGTGGCAGTAAATTCACGGTAGAAATATGATGCACTCCCCGAATCATAATACCGCAACGACTCCATTTTCGTGGCCCTTCCGTGTTAATGCAAGATTTGATTCTCGGTCGAATCTCGTCGAAAGATACGAAACGGATGATAGAAATTTCTGTTCGCGGGGGAGAGCTGAACACGAATCGCGGAGGGTCGAATTTTGTCAAATTTTCGCGAATGTCGCGGATCGTAAAGTTTCGGGCACTTTAACGAAATGGATACGTTGCGAGGATCGTCCTGAGGGTCGATGACACCGGTCCACGATGGGTATTACGATATTAAAGTCATCTTTCTTGTTTTCCCTGTTGATTTCTTTCAACGGTGTAAAATACGCCCCTAACTACAGCGCCGGATGCATTCCATTAAGGACGCAACCACTCGCTCGCATATTCCCCGGGAAACTGACAATGTCAGCAATGTTCGCTCGTATTTCTTTCGGGCATATTTTATATTCGCTGCAGTCTGGTGATTCGGATTCTTGGCTGGATTTTTCTGCCGATCGGGGGAAACTCGCGGTGAAAACGGAACGGATCCATCGAAGATTGGATGCGTTATTTCGCGTACCGTTACACGAATCCCGTATTCTAATTTCGACGTCGAGGATTTCGAAATAACCAGCAGATATTTTTATAAATAGGATGCAACGTGTGTGGGCACCGCGTCGTTGTATCCGCGGCTCGTGAATATCGAGGCTTCGGATATTTGAGCGATCGGGAAATGAAATGGTTCATGTTCGTGCCACAAAATGCGCGAAACGGCGAGAGAGGTTCGCTTGCTATTGTTAGCTTTGCATTATTGCGTACAAAGCGGATCGGCTGGTGAAATTTTAAGATTACGCTTATCGCGGATTGCGTGGTTAATTTTGCATGCGATTATTTATATTAGTAACAGAACGGTTTCTCATAAATGTATCCTCCTTAATTTGCTACTCTTTCGTTCTTTATAAAAAATTTCACAAAACTTTTATATGTCTCGTATACACTTTATAAACAATTCAATATCACGAAGTCTATACTTATTTGTATTATATGTTATATACAGCAATTGTGACATTTTTATTGCATATTTAAGGAGAAACTATTTACTTGTACTATTTTGTACAACAAGATCGAGCGAATGAAGGAAAATATTGGTATTGAAACATTGTTCTATCTATATTCATGTACAAGAAATATGTAATGAATTTTAATCCAAACTGGTACAAAATATATATATTATATGTAAGAAAAATTGCCATTTTCAAAGTTGAGAAAGAAAATAAATAAATAAAGAAAGCATTATTTATGTATGTATAACTTTAACCTGTAATTAATAACTTAAAAATGAATATTTTTAGATCGATTTAATGTTCTTAAATGTTACAATATTTTCTTGGTATACGATGTATTTAATACGAATATCAGTAAATCTTCAAGGCCAAAAGGTGATCACGAAGAAGTACGCATTAATATCGAGGGATATTTGTCTTCGATGAACTTCCAAGATTAAAATACAAAAGAACACATCCTTGCTATATCAATGGTTTACTACAAAAGCTACCTTTCATAATTCTCATAAACTGAGGTTTGTTATACTCTGCTAGCAGAGCAGCTGTCTTAAATCGTGCGAACTTTATATTAAACTTAGTTCCAGGGGATAATACATATACTTGAAACGCTTCCATTTAATCTGACAACCGAACTTTTATTAAACTTCAAGAAGTCGGTAATGTATACCTACGAAAGATGCATAAATTACACTCTGTAATTCGATCGAATTAAACTGCCCTGCGTTCAGATCCGTGATTCTGTAAATGATCCAAATTATCCAAGTTCCCTGAATCTAGGATCTATCTCATCGATTTTGGATCGAAAATTAAACCATTCTGCTTTTATGCACAGTGTAAAAGTATTATCGCCAAAAGGTTACATATTTTTCGATTTTTAAGTTTTTCAATCTCTAGAGTTTTCAATTTTCCAGTTTTCTTAGTGCAACTTTCTAGCTTGTTGATTTCACAAAATTTTTTCACGCTAACTTTCCGAGCTTTGGTTTTGTAATTTTCTAATATTCAGTGTTCGAATTTTCTGGTCCTTTAAATTTTCAAAGCTCAAATTTTCTGTGTCCGAATTCTCCGTCCATTTAAATTTTCAGCGTTCAAATTTCCCATCCTCTTTAGCGTTCAAGTTTGAAATTTTTGAATCTTCGTTTTTTGAGTTTCCTAATTGTTGAGCTCTCCAACATTATAGTTCGCGAAACTTCTATTTTTCGAGAGTTAAAATTTTCCAATTTCCTACATTTCCAATCATCAATTTTCTAAATATCCACCCCCGCGATATTCAAATTTCCCAACTATAATTTCTCAACTATTCCTATCGTTCAACTTTCGAGTTTTCCGAGCAGTCGTCGAATTCACAATTTTACCATTAACAGGTCGCTATCTGTACAAGGCAGAATGTTTCTATCCAACAGAAATCGTGTAAACAGTGACCGAAACCGATTTCGCGGCCTTCTATCCTCCATCGATCAACCATATTGCCGATTTTATTTATTCCACCATTCAATCGGCGTGTTTCGGGTTTCTATTTGCCGACCAGCAATTCCCAGTGGCTGTTTGCTGGAACGGAAAAGCCGTGGCGTCCATGTTCTTCTATCGTCGCAGCGAACGTCGGAGCCCTCCGGTTGGTTGACGTTTTGCGAACGTGCTCGAGCAACGTTCGTGCGGCGCAGAATAAAGTGGTTGAAAAGCGGTGCTTCTGTCCTCTCGATGCGCGTTTTCGTCGCTCAAAGTGGCATACTGAACTTTCGAATATTCCCGCCGAGTATTTCCGCGGTCGTGAGTTTCTCCTTGACCATCTCGATCGAGCGTTTCCGACACACTACTCGTTAGAACTTCTGGCTGTTCCGTGTTGCAACGACGATAAACCTGATAAACCATAAATATTGAACTCTTGACTCGTTGTGAACTGTGTACATGGATACCTCCAAATGCAAAAGTGAATTGTTACTTACACTCATAGCGGTCGAATTTCGAGTCAAATGAAACTCAATGCTCGTGTTTCACTAAATGTTTGTTTAGAGTTTGACTTGAGTAACTGATCTGACTAGTACGTTCTGATTTCTGACTAAATAATTGCCAGCTGAAGTTCGAATTGTTAACTGATTCAAATACTCATTGTAACTAACTCTCAGATTGATCGTAATTCTGATGGACTAATAGTAACTAATTGATTGATGTACTGATGCTAACTGACTAATGTATTAATGACAACTAACGTTCACTACAAACCACTCACTCTTTCATTATCTTCTCCCTGACTTCAACACTCCTCATAAAATATTGTTCTATACCTATTCCTATAAAATAAAGTTTCTTAAAACTATGACACTACGATAGTATGATATAGTTGATAGTATCATCCGTGAGTCAAAGAGACAGAACAGCGGTCCTTGGACCGCATAGAATGAAATAAAATAATGTTTTAAAACGTTTGAAAATAAAATAATGAAAGGTTTTGAACCTCTTTCGCGGTTTAGGTTTACTGCTAACAGTAAAAAACCGATTGATTTACAACGAATGGACAAAAAGGTGGAAATTGTTGGAATAATATAAATTTTGAACAAGGTGAAGTACTCTCGGTGTAAAAAGGCAGTATACGACTTAACATCGCGGTAAGAAATCGTGAAAAACTCGCGTTGGTGTTGGACCACATACACTCTAGCGTGACACTAGAGAAGCGCTGAACACGCGTGGATACGCTCGAAAACGCGGAGTCACCGATTTTAACCAAGATTTACATACGCGGTTCCGTTCCGTTTCGTAATATCAGTCGTGGCTGCACGTAGTGTTACTCGCCACGCCCGTCACACGTTATTTATGTCGTTGCGACTAACGAGAACATCAGATACTGCGCGATTCGTGGAAACTGAATGCGTTTGTTAATGGAGCGAAACAGGAAAACGATTGAAAATGGTCGGCGGGATTAATGCGATCCGTTCTTTTGCGTTAAACAGGTTGTATGTTCTTCGAGAATAAATCGACCGTTGGGAGGAGAATAAATGGTAATTATGATTTTATCGGTTCGAAAATTTTCATTAGACTCCTCCTTCGAGGAGGAGACTCGGGAATGTAGGGATTTTGGTAGTTGAGGATCTAGGGATTTGGAAATTTGGAAATTTGAGGATCTAGGGATTTGGAAATTGGGAAATTTTAGGATTGGAGAATTTGGAAATATGGACATTTGAGGATTTAGAAATTTGAGAAATTGGAGATTTAGAAATTTTAGGATTGAAGAATTTTGAAATTTAGAAATTCGGGGATTAGAGAATTTTTTAATTTTTTAATGTGAGAATTAGAGAAATTGGAAATTGGAAATTGGAAAATTTAGAAATTTGGAAATTTTAGGATCAGAGGTTTTGGAACTTTGGGGTCTTGAGAAATCATAAATTTCAGAATTTTGGGGATTTGGAAATTGGGAGATTTAGAAACTTACGAAAGTTTAGCAAATTTGGAAGAAATGTGTGATTTAGAAACATGGATATTTCAGAACTTGGTGATTTAGGGGTCTGAGACCATCTAAATTTGGTAATTCAGGAAACATTAAGATATGTAAATTTTTAAATTTGGAAATTTATGGGTGTAGACACCGGAACTGTAGAAAAACGGAAAAATATTGTTATCTGGAAACTTTGAATGCGGTCGTGTGGAAATAGAGAACCATTCTATTTGAGCTTAATGTAGATTGATTGGAGCAGAAATATTTTTCCCCTCCATTCTGCTCCCAAATCGGCCATTGTTCTTTCATCAAGCCCCGAAACCGTTCGAACTGACGATAAAACCGATCAAATGTGCTGAATAAATTCAATGAACCAACGGAGTGATTTCGCAGTTTTGTATTTTCGTTGAATTTCTTTATTCAATAATCCAAGTGGCTTTGTCGAAGCGAACTGTTAAAAATGGCCGCCATTTGTATTCTCAATGATCCGAAAAACCGGATCGGCATTGGTACGTTCCGAATTATATGAAGTGACACTTCAGTTACAATTTCGTTCATATTCATACGTAACCTCAAATTATCCGTTTATATAAAATTTATACCTTTCGCATCACGTTTGTCCATTTATAATAACGCTACGAATGCCCGTGCTTCAAATTAACCCACACATGGGTACAATTTACGAGCATTTAAATCTGAATCATGTTCGTAGTATTACCGCGAATCCGTTTAAGTTACAGCGGTAAATGGCGGAAAACTCGAACAGCAAAGTTTCGAATTTACGGCAGAATTTTGATATATTACCTGAGACCTGTAGAAGCTCGTAAAGCATTAATTAATTAATTCCCCGTTCCGCGAAGCTCCTCAAAAGCATTTTATATACCCATCGGCTTCGACTCGGCCACGAAACCCCACGTCGACGATGCAACCATAGGTTATCCCGGTTTCGAATAGCGAACGGTACACGTTTCATAATTCGGCCATTTGGCGGACCTTAGAGTGCCGCCATTTCGCGGATCACAGAGTACCGTCATTTTGCGAGTGGCTCGTACGGGAGGACAATTTCCAATTCCCGCGTTCGACGTACTTTTTCCTCGGCTTTCTTTTCGATCGACCCCTTAACCTTCTTCGTTTCCACTCGATTTGTCGCACAACGGTGTTCCATTATCGCGTAATCGTCGCGCCGAAGCGCATGCAATTACCTCGCCAAGCGGAACAACGAGATTTGTCGGGGAATAAGCAAAAAGTGACTCAAGGTTAGCTGGAACGAATCCATTAAACGACGTTCGTGTTTCGATATCGTCTAATAAAATTGCTAATCCGAACGGCAACCGACCGGATCATTAACTGCAAACGGGAATTACGAATGAATCACCGCTTATTTTATCTTGACCAACTAATAAGGCCGTTTCTTGCCGGTAGGTGCGGCATAATCGTATATTTTAACGAAGATTAATTAACACACCGCTGAATAATTTGTCGAAGGTGCGGCGTGTGTTGTGCCGTTCTTGCATGACGAACGGTACGAGTTCTTCCACCGATTATCCTAACAATAAGTCTAATCTATCCACGATACAAATACGTCGAACGTGACTCTCGAAATCATTTTTTATCGCTGTTGCTACACCTTCTTTATCGCGTTGTTTTATATCCTCGCTCGGATTTTACAGAATGGTCGTAGAATTTTACTCGCAAATTTTTATAACGGTCTTTGGTTCGAATATTTTTTAAATTCCGTAAAAAATAACGCTCCTTCGACTTCGTGGCACGCGCTTTAATTTTAGAAACGCACGAGATCTTAAAAGCTTAAAGTGAAAAGGTGAACCCGTTCCGAGAAGAATACCGTGTTCAGAGGTTATTCTACGTTTGTACGATTTTCATTGTGAACCGTACGAAGTTTTTAAATATCGAATCAGTTCCTGAATCCCCAATCGAAGAAACCAATTACCTTTGATGGACTTAGTAGCCCTCTAAAAGCCAATCGGGCAAGTTATTCAAGTTACCTAAGATGAAAGGAATAGAAGAACGAGGGCATACGAGACGCAGGAACGGAGGGAAGGAGAAACGGGAGAAATATGGGAAACGTGGAAGAGCAAACGAACGAAAGACGGAAACGAAAGAAAAAAAAAACGAAAGGACGAAAAGCGGAGCTGCCGAATCCAGTCACGCTGCTTTGTCAACGGGAAAGATTGATGAAATAGCAGATTTCTGGTATTCAAAGAAGCTTTGCCGTTTGCCCGACTTGTGCCATCGTTCTTCAGGAAACGCTCCTTCCGCCATCTTTCCACTTTCTCCGGGTGTGAGTCAAGCAAAGTCGCAAGATACTCTTCGAATAAATTATCGATCGACGTGGCACGAAAGAATCTTCGAGGACCCTTTTTGCCGTCCTTGTTTCCGAGGACTTGGAAAACTTCCCGAATATTTTATAATTCACGAATCACAATCATTGATCACAATGAGATTATATACGAGAAAAAACAAAGAACCTAAATTATTGTGAAATGGGAATTTTTGTTTCGAAAGAAACTTTCGGATGTTGTTGACAATAAAAATGATAAACATCTGTTCGATGACAGTTGAACTTGATAGTCGATAAAGATTGGCGCGAAATCATAGGAAAAGCGTAATCGCGGGCATATAATGTTCGGCTTCCGGCCAAAATCGAAGATAGTTCGGTGAATTAATTATCGTTTAAGTTCAATCGAAGAGCCATTTCGATCGGCATCGTAAATTGGAATTACAGGCTTTAGTTATCTGCACAACCATCGTCAATTACGGAAACTGGCGGCGCACCAAAATTGTTAATGAAGAGAAATAAGAGGGTGCGAGTTTCGTTAATATCGATATTCATGTCGCTTTTGGTTTCAATTATCGAATCGCACCATCGTTGATATGGAGTTACACCGTTGTGTAATTTCTTTTTCATGTACGGATTATGTGACTGTTATCGATTAAATGAATTCTGATGGGGAATGTGGATGATTCGAGAACTTCGGGAGATTTAGGGAGTTCGGTACTTGCGAATTTTTGAGTGTGGAGACTTGTCAGTTTGCGAATTTGGGGATTCGAGGATTTGGATGATTCGGAGTTTGGATATTTGAGAATTCGGCGATTTGGAAATTTGGGAATCTGGAGATTCGGGAATTTGCTAGTTCGGGGATTTGGAGATTCGAATATTTAGAAGATTCGGACTTTGGGAACTTGGGGATTTGGAGTTTTGGGAATTTATGGATTTGCGAATTTGGAAATTCGAGAACTTGGAAGACTCGAAGTTCTAGAATTTGGTAATATGGAATCTTTAGAGTTCGGGAGTCTAGGGATTTGGAGATTTGGAAGGTTAGAAATCTTGAAATTGTGGACGCTTGAAGAATTGGAAATGTAGACATTTTAAACTCGGAGAATTTGTGGATTTGGTTACTCGGAAGTTTGGAAACGTCGGGATTTCCGAATACGAAGCTTTGATAATTCAGAACATCAACAAATTTGGGAATTAGACATTTTAGAAATTCGGGAATCTGAAATTGAGGATCTTGTTAATTTAGGAACGCGAGAATGCGGTGTTTCGAACATTCGGAGACGCGAGAAAAAGTCGCTAAAAAAGAAATCGCAGAATTAAGTCCGATATCCGATCAAACAGTTCGATTCCACAGAATTTAAGGTGTCATTCGCCGTTGACCCACACAGCGATCGATCTGTTCGCGCTATCTTTCTTCCATTTCTCGTTTCGACACCTCCCAACGTATCTCGTCATCCCTTAAGCTGTTTTTTTCCCCCTGGCAAGCGATTTCATTACTCTTTTCCATTTTACCAGGCTGCTTATCCTCCGTCTTATCGTTATTACATTACCTTCTTCCGACTATTTTATCGCTCGCTGTTTCGTCAGCTACGTCCGCTCGTTCGAATTTCACGGATGCACGTAACGAAACTGAAACTTCGCTCGACAGAATTTCAAGCAAACGAACGTTTGCTCCTTTGGGATAGTTTCTCGCGGTCGATTGCTGGAAAATACTGGGTAATTCTAGGGTGGGGGGTTGGATAGAAAGTTCCAACGATTCTTAGCCGGAAACAGCGCTACGAACGAAAGGAATTGACTCGAATCGTTCTGTCGTGAAATTTCACCGTGTATCTTGCGAGATTGTACGATCAGAAACTTACCCTTTTCGTCGATATTTTTATACGGCCCCATTTAATGCCTTATCGATTTTCACCGGGTTATACCAGTACAATATCATTCTGACAAAATTCTAAATATGATATTTAGATAAATTTAAAGAAATGTAGATAACAGTAGATTAATACAGATAAATATAGATGAATATAGATAAATATAGATAAATGAAAATAAATGTAGATAAATGTAGCTAAATTTAGATAATATTTAGATATTACATAATTAGATACGATGTAATTATTACAACTCCTTTGGAACAGATATTGTCTGCAATCATAAAAATCCGTCACACCGTTGAAAGAATATAAGATCTTAATAATACACAGCAAATTATATGGAGATTTGAAAGAAATACTAGGCAAAGTCCCGAGAAATGCCGGGACATTTTAAGAAATAGAGAAGGAGATTACGAGAGGAGTTTGTGCCGTGCAAATAAATATTGTGGTGTCTTTAAATTCGAAACGGGGTAAACGTTATTAAACGCAAGGATATAGAGCTTGGAACTGGCTCGGTATTTTTAGTACGTTATATAACATCGAGATCGTCCACGCTTCTAATTCAATTTACCGGAATAATTGGAATTATACCGATAGCCCGAAACGGAGAATCGAATTCGAATTTTCAACTTTCACGTTCGCCACGATCATTCGGCCACTCGTTTGGAAACGATCAATCGATTAGAAAATTGAATTCCCCGTTGAGAACCCGAAGACAAATGAATTTACCGTTCTTTCGTTGCAGCGTTTCGACGAGAATCTACTTTCTGCCGCGGCACGATTAAAAAATCGACGAGATGAACGTTCCCGGATCCCGGAAAACAGAGAATCGTGCCCAACGGAAGTGATCGCGTTCATAAATCACCGGTCAACGTGACCGTTTCAACTGATTATACTCGAAGCCGTGACGAAAGACGTACGCGAGCAATGATCGCAATTTTTTTTCGTTAAGAAACAATGAAAATTCGTTATCGACAATGGAGAATGCGAAATTACGCGACGTTTTATGTTTTCACAACTGTGTCCCTTCAGATTCCCTACAAATGTCTCTTCAAATTATATTCTAATCTATATGGTATCATTATTGTACCTTGCACGCTGTTCATGCATTTTCTGAATTAATAATTCTACTTTCGATTATATAATTAGGGATTAAAGGAATGTAGGGATTAAATTTAATGGAAGCTTGAAATGAATTGAAATTTTTGTATCTTGTGTACTATATGCATTCTGCGAATCAATAATTGACCTCTTATCGTATTAAGTTACTTTACAATTGTATTAGTTAATTCATTTGCAAATTCGTGTTAATTTTGATGTATCGAATAGAATAAATCATTGGTACAAAGAAGATCGACAATTTATCAAAACTCGAGAACAATTCAATGATGCTTAAACGAATATTTATGATTTCAACTGTCGTTTTGTTAATTTATCATTGACATCGTGAACTTTTATTAATTTATTGCAAACATTACGTCATTTTATTAATTTATTACAAACATCATGTCATTTTATTAATTTATTACGAACATCATGTCATTGTATTCATTAGTAGGAGTTAATTTATTACTAATTTATAACTAGTCAATTACTAATGGTTAAAATTTCAACAAAATAATTTTCTGTAACAACTCGCGAAAGGACGTACAGATAATGACGATTTAAAGGGGTTACCCTGCCCATAAAAAGAATCGAAAGGGCTCGAGGAGAGATTAAACTTTTTATATGATGGGAATGAAATGTATTTTATGGATCAGTAATTAGCATCTCGATAACATAATTTAGTGAAACGGTCCATAAAAGTGGCATGGAATAGCAACGTTTCAGAAGTCGTATATTATCTTTCAAGCGGTAACTTCGTCATAAAACGAGCATCCAGAACAATTCGAACGATCCCATAACTTTGTTTCAACACTATAACTACATCCGCTCGGCAATTAATTCTAGGGCGAGGTGTTCGCAACAGAAAGCGATGAATCATCACGAATGAACTGTCGTAATTACAATGCAATAATGAACCTCGAAAGCGTAATAACGTCCACTTGATACGTGTTATATTACCGCCTTCGCGTATATATCTCGAGGGTTCTATTTTCGCGCGTAATCGAGCGTCGCGGGCAAATTCGACGATTCGGCAATAAAGTGGCGTCGTTAATTAAAGAAGCGTCGAAAAATATTCACCTTGCAGGGCGAAATTTTCGCCCACTCGAGCGAAAAACGAACGACTTTGCCGACGAGTTTATCGCCCGGAAACGGTTATGTTCGTTTTAATGAAAGAGATCGCGAACGATGCAAAAATCGTCGGCCGAACGGCTGAAATCGCGGGAGGATTATTAATGGTCCGCGTGATATTTCGCTCGTTGACAAATGAATCAGCGAACGATCGTAAAGAAAAAAGAAATTTCGAAACCGCGGGGTGGCATTGCGATGCGCGAAACTAAATAAACCGAGGCGATAAAATCTGGTTCGCGCCGCCGCCAATTTGTCGATCGAATGTAATTAATTAATTACTATTCGCTGATACCGCTATTACAGCGCTCGTATCTTCTATCCCGCATAATTATTATTGCTGAATGTTATGTACAGGACCGTCGAATTAATTGTATTGCAATTTTCGATAGAGTTTAATAACTTGATCCGAAGCATTGCACTCGAAAGTATTTTTATCGTTGGCAAATAGCAACTTTTTCCAGTTGTAATTTATATGAACTTTTTGGGAATTATTTTTATACATTGGCAACATTGTCTGTTTCACTTTGTTCAAACATTAAGTGCGTTACGCTATAAAAGTTATTCGTTGAAAATAAATTACTTGATTTAGTTAAATAACAAGCGATATCGAACGTTCCAGCAGGGAAATAAAGTAATTCGTTTGATAATTTGCAAATGGTCCGGAAGAAAGTATCGATGTAATAAATAATGATTCTGTGTTACGAAACTATGGATCGCCTTATTTCCGGTTCGTTTACATTAAACTATACATTATCGAAAAACGTTCGCTGTTTGTTCATGTTCGAGAGAATTTAAGAAAAATTTACACGGTGTATCCAATCGTATTATCGCAAGCAACCTTCCTTTGTTTCATTTGTATTCGTGGAAAAATGCAGTCGATGTTTTACGAGCTGTCGGAAAAGCTGCTTCCAACGAAAGATACTTAAAATTCTTTTTTTTTTCAGAGCTTAAGGTACTAATCTCTGGAGCACCAACATCTGCTGTTGATTTTTTCAACGGTTGAAGTATCGGGCTTAACATTTATCCCACCCGATTCGGTTCTCAGTATTATTCTTTACTGCAACCGAATTATTCAGAAAGTATTATGTTTCAAGTGTTTTAAGTCCTTCAATTTTTGTGTTCGGAAATTTATGTTACAGGGTTTTTTGGAATTCGGGAGTTTTTGTAGTTGCAGGTGTTTCGGTTGTTAAATTTCCGAATTTTCTACTATTCCAACTTTCCTGTTTGTTCAAATTTTTAGTACCGAAATTCACTGGTTTTCAGGTTCCTGGGATATTCGGTATTTTGGTTTCAACGTTTTTAGATTGCTGGATTTGTAGGTTTTTATATTTCTAGGTTTATGGATTTTTAGATGATTTGATGTCTAGAGTTGTGGAATCCTAGATTTCTAGAATTCTGGATTTCTATATTTCTAAAAATTACAATCTCTATATTTGTAATTTTCAGATTTTCACATCTTTAAATCTTCAATTACTCGATTTTTTGAATTGTTAAATTTCTAGATTTCAAATTCCCAATATCCCAAATTCCTACTCTTCGAAATTCCCAAATTCTTTACCTCCTCACAAAATCCTCCTTCCTTGTAAAATAATTCCTTACAAAATTTCTCATGAAATTCTTTCTCACGAAACAATTCCTCGACTTCATAAATCTAAAATCTGAAAATATTCAAGCTTGAAAATTTAGAACTCGTCAATTCAAAAAAGTCAATTCATTATAACCAAGTCATATTTACGTTACATTGTATTTTCCGTGTCGATTATATGAAACTACCCGTCAATAAGTAAACAAGAATTCATAGTCTCGCGTGTGCTCGCAATACGAAGTTAACGGTATACGCTAAAAAGTTAGAAGATGAAACTCTGAAATTATCTACTTATACCTATTTATAGTTACCTGTATTACGTGTAGGTTGGACCGTACACATCATTTTTTACTGCGACATCAAATCCGTTTTCTCGAAGTCCACCGAACGTTTTACTCGCACTACTTGCTACGCCCGACACGAATCATCCTCTTCCTCTTTACTTCGAGCCGAGTGCTTCGAGGATGATATTTGATAGGTCATAAAACAGCCATAGGTTTGCTGTTCTTTCATTACGGCGAACCCGCCGCCATTTCTTCTAATCCACGGCCGATTCGCTCACGGCGTTTTTACACATGAAACGTGAGTTATTGCGATTTCATTCCATCCACCTTTCGTGTTGACTCAAACGTTTCAAAAGTAACCCCCTGTACAAATACCGGAATAACGGTCACGTTGCTTTTATATGCTTCCCCGTACCGGTTTCTACTTTCATTCCGATATCGATTCGATGGTTTACGCGCTTCGATAGTTCGTTGTAGCAAAGGCAGATCATAAATTATCGTTTATTTGTCCGTCGATTCGGACGACCGTAACAATTCGACGACACGAGAATGCTATGTTCCGCACGAATTTCTGCAACAATTGTGTATATACTTTGGCCCGAGACCAAATAAATGACACCGAAATAAATGAATACTCGGAGCTCAATTCAATAATGTTCGTGGTATATGAAATAAACTAGTCATTATTAAATACTACGTACTTGTCTTAACAAACGCAAAATAATTGATAATGTCTAAGACGTAGTTAGATTCAGAAGATAAATGATCGGTATATAGATGTAAACTAGTGATATATATAAAATACAATGTAGTGAAACTCATAATGTAAGAACATAACACGTCGCAACGTCAGTAATAAACAAGGAATACCTCGCCATGAATGTAAAACCACAAACAAAAGACTCTACGGTTAAGGCTAAGGGTTCTGACACGCAGATATGACCGGCAATAAATCAATTAAAAAAAACTCGTTAGAATGTAATAACTCCTTGGATCCTATACGTGCTACAGGTAAAGACTATTATTCTGAACGACAAATGTGTGTAAAGGAACGAAAAAGCCTTTAAACTATTGAATTGCTGTAAACTTGGACCAAAGTGTAATTCTCTCGCAGCAATATGTGTTCTAAGACCTAACAATAACTAAACTTGGTCGTTAATTGCTAAAAATCTGTTGGGACATTAAATAAATAAATGAAAAAAGAAAGAAAGAAACGCGAGAAACATCGTGGGATCTTCGTCGACGCGACCAATCTTTTTTCCCCTATGGGACAACTTTCGGGATATGAACAGCTACTCGAAACGTGCACGCGGAACCCGAACGAAAGGAAACGTTGAATCTCGTTGCGTAAATTGCGGCCGGGTAGTTACGGTGAAATATAATTCCCGTTAATTGAAACGATAACTTAGCCCGTGGGAGTTCGTAAAAGAACGCGTGCTTCTTTTACGAGGGCACGCGTGACAAACGTTTCTGTCAATTTGCATAGATCCACCGAATAAACTCCCACGCGCGTTTCGCCGCCGCCACGGCAGCCAGATTATTGAAAAAACATTTGCGCCGCGGCGGAACACGTGTTTTATGGATGCCCGACGGAAACGCGATGATCGCCGTATATTTCTCTCCTCGTTTGAGCGCCGCGATTTTGTAGTTTCAGCCGTGACGCCGGCGTTTACGTCCAAGCTGTGTATCGATCCGGTCGAATTATCGGTAACGTCGACGCTGGATATTGCGCGACTCGTTCGTTTCGATCATTTGTTTATTCTCGAGTCACGTAGTTCTGTTTATTTATCGAGATTCGGGGACTTTGCAATTTAAGAGATTTGGAAATTCTGACGGACGGTGGTGCGAAAGTTTGCCAATGCGAGGACTCGGGGAATTGGGAGCTTAGGGATGTCGGAAAGATTGGAGTATTTGGGAGTAGGGAAATTTGGACAATTGCGGATTTAAAGTTTCTAATGTGCGGAAATAGGACTTCGGAAGATCGAGATTCTTAAGAGTTCCAAATTTGATGGTATACGAATTTGGAAAATCGAGGATTTCGGCAGATCGACGTTGGAGAACATGAATATCGGAAAATATGGGGAATTCAGGTTCGGAATATGGAAATTTGGAAAATTGAGAATTTGGAGAGCTCCGAATTTGGTGATATAATTTTTTGATTTAGAAAAAGGGGGCTTTGGAAATTTGGTTAAGTAACTAGGAAACTTTGAAATTCTTGAATGTAAGAATTTGGAGAGTTGGTAATGTGGAAATTTCAAGATTGAAAAATGTAGGTATATAGAAATTTTTAAATCCCGAAATCCCGAATGTGAAATATCAAAATGTCGAAATTCCGAAATCTCGAAATCCCGAAATCTCGAAAATATCTGAAAATATCGAAATCCAGAAATTGAAGAATTTGAGAAACCGGGAAATAAAAAACTAGTAAACTCGAAAACCTGCAAATTTCATAAATTCACGATACGTCAAATTTCACCAATTCCCCGAATAAACTAAGGAAGAACCTTATATAATCTTAAGAAGAAACGTCGTTGCAATTATTATGAAACGTGTAACATCCGCTGCAAGGTTTGTTAGTTAATTTTGAATCTGTTCAAAGATCCTCGAAATTTTAATCTAATTTTCAGCGAAGCGCTTCGTGCTTATGTATCTTCGTATAAAGAGGTATCTTTGAAGGACACCGCTCAGTATTCCTACGGGAGTGGGCCACGCGAAATTTACGTGCCTCGCGACTGTAATTCCCGGATTTGATCAGTATTACAGGAATCCTAGATAGTCTTGCTAATAATTCCATCGGTTCTCCGTTGTTCAAATTATGACAGAAGCTTATGGTATTGGATTATGTATGCAGAGACCTGGCTGCAACTGTCCGGATGCGTTACGACTGCAATATTGCACGTGTTTCGAGCTTACAATCGATGCGTTTGGTTGACAGTGTCGATTAAAGTGCTAAATCCTGTATCCTCTGGCTGTTACCGTTACACACGCGCGTGTTCTCTTAACTTCCAATTAAGCAGAATGTTTTAATGAGCGTATCGTGGGAATACAATATCGGTGTCCATATTCGGAAACTTTCTCATCGGCAATCCATATTTTATATCTCTAAATTAGCTATAACGAGCAATAACTCGTAAATGATTAATGGTAATACCGCGTACTTAATTATCTGTATGCAAATATCGAGTGACATTAATTAATTCAAAATGGAGGTATCGAACGATGGTAATTGATTCTGGATGAAAACATCAGATTATATTAATTAATTCCAAATGAACGCGCTAAATGCTGTTAATTAATTCCGAATACATATGCACGTCGTGTACATTTATAATGCTCAGTCATTTGATATTAATCAATCGTGCTACGAGTCTATCATAGTTCGAATGCAATCGAAATGCACCCTACATTGACAATCGAAAAGGACTTTGAAAAACCTGAGATCTAAAAACTAAATCTTGAATGCAAAATATGAAATATTTAAATGAAAGCGATGGGTATTTCGTTCGCGTGACAGCATTGTTTACGCGAAAGTCGTTTATTCATCGAGATTCTATTACGTAGTGGCCCCCATGTTATACCACTTAGTTATCGAGTTTACAGAACGGCACGAAAGTTCGAAATTTTTTCACGTAGACGTAATTTCTCAAAAAGACCATGTTAAATGGATCCCCGTGGACTCGCGCGGATTTATGATGGTAGTTGCCATCGGTTTCTCGCATTTATGTATAAATATGTTTCCCTGGGCAGCGAAACGTCCTGGACGAAAGTAGAATAGATCGAGGTATAGTCAGCCGGTGAGCGGAATAGTCAGCGTAACAGCCGACCTGGATTAAGGAGAATAGCCCGGCACGTGAGCAGACAGTCATTGAAATAGTATACGAGCGAATACAGTCCAACTATATCCGACATTCTTCGGTGATATTAAAATTCCTGTTGCGATAATCGTCCGCACGAACATACTCGCATAGCCGACAATTAATTTCGTGCCCGTCAATTAAAATTAAACTGCGCGCGATGCAATTGACTCAATTAAAACACGAGTACATTATTCTCGCATTCTACGTACAACAGAATACAATTGCTGTCGCGGCGCATTCATACAATCATAAAGCCGTTGGGCTTGTTTTTAACTTTAGAAAATTCATGAATAATCAACAACTGACCTTTGAAGCTCTTTACTACGTGTAATCTTTGTTCTTACACATTTTTTTATTTAGCACGATTTTCAAGGTTTATTATTTTATGAGTGTCGAACCGTTGATGTACGATTTCGTACTTTTCACCTGGGGTCATATTGATTTCGACGAGCATTTGGTAAGGACGTTTCTTGTCCACTTCCCTTAAATTTTCCACAATCATTGAAAAAGTTTAATTTTAACTTAGTCGTTTGTTCACCCCCGGCACCACTCCAATCCTCGCTACATGTTCTATTCCAATGACTCTCAAAGAGTACACAACCAAATTTATATTTATTTTTAAAGTCCGTTGTCAGTTTGGGGGTGTTACTATTTTTCTTAAGTGCTAAATCAAGTTTTCGTTTTAATAAATCACACACGGCTTACCCTCGCCAGTTGTTTATTTATTTTTGCGTTTCGAATGGATTCACTGATTTCACAACCTAACTAGCTCGTGGTTCATTAAGTTGAATCCCGACGAACACACGATAGATGTAATTTTTTTATCGGTATCACTCGCAAAAGTCCGAAAGTTCTTCCCAACGTTTATCTTTTAAAAATTGACGAATTTGCGGAAAGAGCAACTTGAAGATCGACGGTTTTAATGATTTATCTTTCGGCTCTACCTGTCTCAAATATCTCGGATTACTTAAGCGAGTGTCAGACTCGGATAGCTAATAAATATTGAATCGTTCGACGAACTAATAAGTTAAACCGATTTTCGTGGGCTACAGTCACGTCGCGGATTAAATACTCGACTCGCGCCACAAGCTTGAACTTCGAAGTTATCAACGCCTTGACGGGCTACAGCTTCCGTGGGCATGCGATCATTTTATCAACTCTATCGGGAGTTACGAAACTTTTAACGAGAAAAGTCATAACGTAGTTCGGATATGTAAGTGAAGTATAAATTAACCAGGCTCTCCGTGAGCCATGAATATTTTAACTTTGGCAAATAATTGAAGCAAAGAGCCGACTGTGTGTGTATGATGGCGTGGAAATGAATGCCTGTTGCGGGTGTACATCTCGCGATCCGGTACGAGCACTTAGAGACTCGTTCGTCAAAATTATTTCCTCGTAGAGAGTTCTTAAATCAGGCTGTTCACGCGGGAGTATCGGAAGCAAAAGCATGGTCGATCGAGACGGCACTTAACCGAAAGTATTTCCGTCAAGGATCCTCTCGCTTTGTGTCGCGGAAGAAAATCTGGGACAAGCATATGCCGGTACGCTATCGCGAAAATACATTGACATCTAATTATTTTAATAACTGGGGTACACAGTCGCACTTCCGGAACTCGTTAGCGTCGATTTACGATAGATCGCGTAACGCATCGACGACACACGAGATCTTTTTTCTGTTAATTATGATCTATTTTGGACTTAGGATATTATTACCGAGCGAAACAAAAAATTGCAGATGGAAAAGTAAACGAAAATGGAGATACGAGCAAGTGTAAGCACCAACCGATAGCAACGTACACACGTACGTAAACCGGAAGGCGGAAGGGAATTGATGAGAAAGTTATCGTTCCAAGGAGCAATCAATAAATTGGGATTCTCGAGTATCTCGAGTTTCTCGTGTTTACCGAAGGTAATCGAGTTTTACTACGATTCCTGTCATATTGTTCGTTATTATCCGTGCTTATTGGAGCGACAATCGTACCGTCGCATCTAAGATTTGTTTCTGAGGAGGATACAAGGGTTGTCGTCGAACTTCGATTCCTGAAGTATCGACAAAGTATCGACAACGGGTCCAAGTTTCATGGTTAATCCGGCGATTCGGGTTCCCCCGAGACAATGGAATCACGTTCCGCGTGCTTGAATATGTACAAAAGTGGTAGCTCACGAAAGAACACCAGGTTCGTGAAAAGATTCTGGACCCTTATGTGTGTGAAAACCCTGGCCGATCAGGACGTGGGTAAACGCGAAACAGAAACACGTTAGTATGCAATGTAGGATGCGAGCGGTGCTGCTTCGATTCTGATACTTGCATGCATAAAATGCACCATTTGCGCGGATATCTTGGTATAACGAGCATCAGGACGTGCGGAAGGAAAAGTTTCCGTAAAAATAAAGTTTCCTCCATTGCACGATATCATTTTACGTTACAACCTAAACTGGGAGCAAACAGAAAAATGCAAGCTGGCACGGAAGTACGGAACTCTTCGTTTGTCTGTTTTATCAGTTATGATTTTATAGGGTAAAAGGATTATTTTCCTGACAGAGATATTGATTTGGGTGTTATCATAAATGTAGGAAGTTTGTTATGTCGCTTTGGTCCTTAAGCTCACAAATTTTCAAATTCTCCGATTTTCCACTTCTCAAATTCCTAAATTCTTAAATTTCCAGAATGTCCTAAATTTGCAATTTCCCAAATTCCCAAATCTCAAAATTCTCAGATCTCAAAACTCTCAAATCTTCAAAATTTCCAAATTTTAAAATACTGAAATTTTAGATCTCCAAAATTCCCAAATCACTAAAACCCCAAAATTTCAGAATTTCCTAACTCGAAAATCTTTAAACTCCCAGAATACCCTAAACTTGTAATTACCCGAATTCCCAGGTCTCCGAATTCTCAGATCTCCAAACTTCCAAATTTCCGAATTTACAATTTCCCGAATCTAGGAATCCTCAAAACACCACAAATTCCAAAGTCCTCGTATACCTAAACCTAACGAACCCACAGATCTTTCGAGAGAATATCAAAAATATCACAATGGTGGGCGCAGCGAAAAATACGCTATAAAGCAACAAACAGAACATGACGATTAAAATAGCAGGGAATTTCATTGAACGAATCCATTGAATAGTTCTGTCTCGTTCAGTATTTTATCGCGAAACCAGGTCACTGTGAAAGTCGCCGATCTCCCCGTTAATTGCACGCAAAAAAACGTTGTACGAAAGTGTCAGGAACAAAACAGGAGCGAAAGAGTTTCGGTCATCAAGAAAGAAATGCATTTATCAATTAAGCGCAAGGTGCAAGCAAAATTATGGCCAGCCTTCTGTCACCGACCATTTCCTTTTCAACATCTGATTAAACTTTACGTCCCTAAAACGTCGCTGATTCAGCCATCCCACGGACAAACTTCATGTAGTAATCTTAATTACGTTGCCGAGTATCTAGTCGATGTTCAAATATTAATTACGCAAGTCACTTATTGAATTTATGTAGTGGTGTAGATTTGATAACCTAATAAATTTCCAATTTCTCGGTAATAATTTAGGACATAATGATTTGAGAATTTGAGGATTTAGGGGTTTGAGAATTCGGAAATTCGAGGTTTTAGGGATTTGACAATTAGGAAATTTGATGATTTAGGGATTTGAGAATTCGGAAATTTGAGAATTAGGGAAGTTTGCAATTGCAGAATTTGAGATTTCGGGGGCTTGAAAATTTATGGATTTGCTGGTTTGGAAATCTGAGGATTTGGAGATTTGACAATTCGAGGATTTGAGAATTTTGGGAGTGAATGGTTCATTTAAGTATTTGGTAATTTGATAGGTGAGGAATTTGATAATCTGGAGAATTGAAAATTTGGTGATTTGAGAATTCAGGCACTTGAGAATTTGGAGATTTAGAAATTCGGAATCTGCATTCGGTAATTTAGGAATTCGATCAAACATAGTTCAGAATATTAAGAAAATCTACACAACACACAAACACACGACACACCGCGAAAAAAGCCATTAGCAAAATAGAAAAGAGCAAAAGGAAAAGTGCAACCGTACATAATTCGCGAGTACCATAATCGAATGTGGCTGCAACGCGTTCGCACGATGAAGGTTCTATTACGGGGCAAAAATCGCGACGGAATCACGACGTAAGAAATACGTTAGGGAATTTCGTTTTCCCGACGAACGATCCGGTTCCCTTATCGCGACCGTGCAATAAAAACGTCGATGATGCGAGACATCCCCAAGGGCGACGAATTTCTTTCGATTCCGTTCGCATCGGCGTTACGTGGCAAAACGTTAAGCAAACCTGTTGTTTACGACGTTGTTCCCGCAATAACGACGACACGTTCACCGCGGGTGGTTGTTCGTGTGTCGAAAAAAAAACGAGTAAATTACAGGAAATGGGCGTGAACCCCGGGAAAACGCGTATCCACGAAGAACAAACGTTGCCACGCTGCCGATGTCTATCATACGATAAAACACAGCTACGTTCTACCGTGAAACGCGATTCGAAATCCGCGTCTGGCAACGTTGTTCTTTATTTGCTGACTGAAACAAAAAAAAAAAACGTTCGCAATAGTGCGTGGTTTTTTTAATCCTTGTGTACGTATCCACGGATGTGGGAGTTTGAGAACGTAGGCGGATGAGTTTCGCCTATACGCTTCGTACCATAGTTTTCGCGTCCGTTTACATCGAAAGTTTGATAGCAGAACTATTCAAAACATTCTCCACCATTTAATTCCAAACAATTGTATCGAAAGGATCGTATTTCAGCGAAGAACAATGGTGGTCATACGCGAGCGGTTAAATTCACTTAATTTAACTACTTATAGAAAATACAAACGTAGTTTCTTAATGTGGAGACAATGGTGTATACTAATAGATTAGGAGATAAAATTGAAAGATTAAGTAGTAAAATTATTCTAAATAATTTGTATGACGATGACTGACCAAAAATTTCTGAAACTTTATGTTCAGCGAACGATCGCACAGTTTACCCCCATTAATCGTTGATATTTTACGAAATCGGTATTCCAAGAACGTCGGGAATACTGCAACGTGGTATTCAGGGAGATTCGCAAGATCTAACAAGCATGTACGAATTTTGTTAAAGAATGTTAGGCACGCGTTCGTGAAATTGATACAATCGTTAGAGTCTAAGGCAGTCGCATGCAATTGGGCGGTGGAGCGTCGTTCGTTTCCAATATACTGGAATATTTTCATGTTAGATGACGATAACGTTTCACCCTATGTTCCCGGGCTGACGGCTGACACCGTTCTCCACTCGGTCGCCGAGAATATTGGAAAATATTTGACGGAAGCGTATAACGTTCGACAAAAATTTCGTCGGGCGACAAAAGGGTTGTTGGCGCTAAGAATATCGACGTGCCGCTAACAGAGACTTAATAGCCACTCTGCAATTTCAACATGCCTAGACAACCTTTCATATCTTATGCTACGGTGTCTCGAATATTTGATAGAATAAACAAAATCAATTTCGACTTCGCCAATCAATGTATTTAACACGTAACGTTGTCGACGCTGAGGCCATCGACGCGTTGCTAACGTAACCTTAGCAGCACCTGTACAATTTCAATACACCTTGACAATCTTATATATTTTATATCACGATATCTCGAATATCTGATACAATCAGTAAAATCAATTTGGGCTTCACGAATCAATGTCTTCGATGTGTAACGTTGTTCCCACTAAGGATGCCGATGTGTTGCTAACACAACCTTAATAGAGGTTATGTTATTATAATCTTAAGGAGAAATTTCAAAATACCTAGACAATCTTATATATTTTGTATCACGATATCTCGAATATCTGATAGCATAAATAGACTCAATTTCCACTTCACGAATCAGTATATTCGATACGTAACGTTATTGATACTCAGAATATAACATTCTGATAACATAACCTCAACCCTTTGCACTCGAACGGCGACACACATTCGCCATTTGGTCTGATAGGACAATTTGAATAAATATTTCTTAGCCAAATATATAGTGTCATTCGTATGAAAACAACAATTTTCCACGAAATTGATTAAATTGTTCGGTCGGAAAGTTTTCGAGATACCACTGGCCAATAACGAAAATCCTTTAGCAGTTATGTTAGCGTAACCATAAGCAGAAATTTCTATCTAGCCGTACAATCTTTCGTTATTCATATTAGGGTATCTCGAATGTTTGGTAGAATAAATAAAATCGTTTTCGGCCTCAGAAATGAGGGTATTTGATATATAACCTACTTAACGATATAAATATTGAACTATCGTTATCTGTGATCGTTACTTGCGTACGTTTATCTATGCATCATTAAAACGAATGATAAAAATGTAAATAATTACTGACTGACACAACAGAGCACGCGCATACTGTTCCCGTTAACGTATCATTAACTTTATTTTCTATGTAACTGAATAAGCGTCCTTGCGAATAGCGTACACAATTTTCGGCAGAATGTTTCGCGCGAAAATAACCGCGTAAACGTTCTAACTAGCAAATATTCGCGACCATCGGTTGTGCTCGTTAATTCGTTACGTTTGAACAGTCCTCTTTTTTTTATTTGACTGTCGATTCAATGAACGTCAGTAATTTCGTTTTATTTTTGTATCTACGTGAACAATACGTCGGTATTATATTATAATTCGGTGAAACGAATTAAATTATGTTATTGATTCTCCTATTCCTTTCAGTTTTCAAATTTTATTTTTCACGTCGTGAAAGCACCGCGGTTAAAATATTAATCGCTCGACCGAATCGTGACAATGGTAACCTCAATTTACGTATCGAGCGAAATAAATTAATTTGACTCGGAAGCTTTACATTCATTGTTGGAAACAGGGCGAAATGTAAAGCTTCGTCCTAATTCTTGTCCCATAAATTTCACGTTGATTCGCCTGCTTGAAACCTCGTAAAATTTCTGTGGAAAAACGTAGCTGATACATTTTTGTGAGAACAATTTATATCGTAGATAAACAATTTTCAGACAGGAAAGGGGAGATTTGCGAAATATCTGTGAAGCGATATTTAACATCTTATAAGAAACATTGTTGATATAAAGATATTAATTCTTAACCTTTTATACAAGAAATCAAAATTTTTACTTTAATACAAAACATGTATGTTTTTTTAAATAAGTAGGATTTTTAGTTTGAAACGGGTTGAAAAAATGCTTGTTATTGAGTAATGTTTAAGTACGCAAAGAAATTGGCTACGCAGTAGATTAAAGTATTGTAACCATAAAAATATCTTTCCCTTTTCCGAGTGGAATAATTTGACAGTGCATTTGAAAGATTAATTTGTAACGTTGTTAACGTAGTTTTGTAGTACCATAAATTCCAAGAACCTTTTAGAAGTGGTGCTTTAGATCTCGTCCGCTCTGGGACATGTGTCGGCCAGGAAATGTACGCGTATTCCACACATGTTATACGCTCACCAATTTCAAGCAAAACGAATGACGATGTTAGTCCATGACATAACCATAGTTATTTAAATTTAAATTTAGACTTTTCATTAAAAACTAATGTTACTCTCCTGACATAACATTTGTACAAAAACTCAATTTCACGTTTTATCACAGTCAGAACGCTATTTAATTTTTCGCGATTTGTTTATTTCAATTTCACCAATTTTTGATGCACGGCATGATTTATTTGATCCACGGAAAACGATTGCACGGGACGAAACAACCCTCCGATAGGAACTCAAAGTTGTCGACGAAAGAATTATTAGAATCGGACAGAGAGATATTTGAGTTCAGAAACGAAAAGACATTATCAACGTTCGGCGACAGGACGTTTTCGTCTTCTTCAACAAAGGAGTTTCCAAGCCTTTGCCAGAGGTTTCCCGTTACTCGATATTTCGATTATACGAAACGTGGAACAGAACACCTTCCGAAAGAAAAGTGAAGCGCAAGATTTTGAAACGGGATCTTGGACAGATTCCAAATGCTTTTAGCTTTCTTCGAACATTTTTCGCCTGTACGAGCGGCACCGGGTCGTTATTTTGGGAATTCGCATAGATATCGCACAGAAGAAAATATCCTTAAACAACGTCCACTTAAACGTTATTAAAAAACGTCTCTTGACTTTTGATACAACGCTTTGTACAACCAATAAACTTAAAGTACAACGTCTCCGATACTTTCGTGTCCTCAACTAATGTTTGTCACTCTATATAATCCAACACGTACGTTTTAACCCTTTGCACTCGAACAACGACTCGTATTCGCCATTTTATTCCAATAGAACAATTTGATTAAATACTTGTTTAACTAAATCCATAGTGTTATACGTGTGCTCTTTAGACGACCAACATTGACAATTAATAATAAAAAATAATCATTCCTAAAAAGTTAATTAATTCTTCCAGTTAGAAAGTTAGAAAGCCAATAATAGAAAGCGCTACGGGTGCAAAGGGTTAAATATACAACGATCCAATGCATTTGTTGTAGATACGTGCAATAACGCGATACGTGTTTCGTTTCTAGGATTACATTTTTCGGATAAACGTTGAACCCAGGACGAAGGTAGAAGGTATCGCGCTGGGAATAACACGAAAACCGAAGAAAATGATTTTGTAAACGAGCCTTTCACGAGCTTGTAAACGTAGATGGAAGATGCGCGCCGACGAAATCGTGGATGACGAAGCGTAGCAACGTTGTTTCGACATGCAAATACCGTGAAAACGATTGCAATTCGTATGCATCGTTGGCATGGGATACGCGACACGGAACGTGACGGATATTTACGTCTCCCAAAAGGCTGGCCAACTTGCTTGGCTACGGTGGAACTGCGTTCAGTTTCAGTTGATGCTTGAAAATTTCTCCTGAATGTATCTAATCCTCCAGTGTCCTTCGGGTTCTGTATTCTCCTGAAAGTTTTTCTATCGTGATCTTTCGATATTGCGTTTCGGGTCAGCAATTTTTGAAGACCTTTCGCGCGTAATAAAAAATGAAACATCGATACCTTTGGTGGATATTCAAACTCGTGCGATTTTTATTCAATAAATGGGTTGAATATATGGTGAGTTAATTACATCATATGTACGTTTTAAAAGTATTCAATTATTGAACATTTATATGCAGGTTTTAAAAATATTAAAATATCACATAGCTATATGTATATTGTAAACATATTTCAATATTAGATGTTCAAGTTTATGTTGTAAAAGTTCTGGAATATTAAATATCCAAAATTATGTTGCAAGAATATCAAAATGTTAAATATCCATATTTATGTTATCAAAATATTAAAATATTAAATATTTATTTTCATATTCATATTCATATTCCTATTCATGTTCATGTTCATATTCATGATTAAAAACATTAAGTGTTAATAAAACGTGAGTAATCGAGCGACTAACTGTGGCAGCAAACGGTGTAATAGAATTTCGATATATGAAAAATGAAAAGAAAAATTGCAAGCACAATCAGAGAGAACGATCTTTGTCAAAATTGACGATACAAGCGATGATACGTCCGACCGCATGCTCGCTAGCCGTAGATATCAATTTGGATTAGAGAGCACGATTTTGATTGACGTCCTTTACGTGTACCGTCGCAATCTATCCTCGTGCAATTTCGTCCGATTTTTAATCCTTCCGTCTATCGTTTTATTTCTGTCCGACGGTGAACCGACGACAAAGTATTGGTAGCCCGATTGTTAGAGATCGCGGGAGACATCGTTTAATCAGTACTGGAAATCGAACTAATTTATAACGTTGGCTTTGTAAAGCCCTTTGGTAGTTTCGACCGGTAAATCTGTACATCCAGGGCGTAATAAGTCCCTGGAAGCGGAAATTGGACGAGGCAACGATGTCATATCGATCTTTTCGCGACCCTTCGCTGCTACAACATCAAATCCGATCGTTTCTCCGAACAACCGGAGACGAGAATTGTAATTTCACATTCTATACAATCGATTCGTTTTATTCGGGGATAATTTTTATATTTCAATTATTTATTTCTTCCTGTCTCATATCAATACACTGTTATAAATTTTTGATAAAATTCCAATACACTGCATGAATACGTGATATGAATAAATTGTAAAACTTACTATGTAGTGTGGGTCACATTATCACATACGTTGTTACGAATTGTTTTACTGATCTGATTGAAAAATATCGGGATTTTTATCGATCATCAAATTATAGGATGGTCTAAAAGTAAAATTCCGTAGTGACATCCGAGACCTTCAAAAAGGTTAATGATCAATATACATGTTGGTAACTTTTTAGATTAATAAACTTAAAAAGCGATTCGTTAATAACTTGTCCCACGTGCAATTATATCACCGAAACGTTCAGCTGACTTCATAACTGGTCCAAACTCTAAAACTCATTAGCAAGTAAATCCTTATTGCTGAACTGGAAGGAACGACGTTCATAATTCGGATCTTTTCTAGTTCTGCGACTTAACTGCAAACACGCGAATAACTGTACCAGAAATGATTCGCACCTAGACAACTTTATCTGTATCCTATTTTTTCTCGATTTTGCAACTATTCCATAAAACATTTTCTTCAATTTTATACAATTAATATAGAATTAATTAATAAGCATAGAATTAATTGACGTATAATTAGAAATACGATATTGTGATAAATTGAAGCTAAGTATCGTTTAAAAATTGCTGAAAGCAAAGGCGCATTGAAAAATACTTGAAACTATGCGCGTGGTATAACAAGGTATTTCGTGAGAAAGCATTAGAAAATTATGTACTCTATTATAGCGTTTCAAATCGCTGTGCGTTGGTTTTCCGCGGATTAGGTCGCTGAATTACCACGTGTCGAATTATCACGCCTTGAATTTCCACGTGCGAAATCACGATGTATCGAATTATCACATATTAGCTTTCTACACGCCGAAGTACTACGTATTTGATTGCTATGCTCCAAATCACCACGCATCGAATCTCTGCGCGTTGAATTATCGTGTGTTGAATCACCACGCGTCGAGTTACCACGCGTGGAATTACTACGCAGCGAATTACTACACATTAGCTTGCTCTGCGCCAAATTTGCCCGCAATAAATTCCTACGTGTCGAATCACCACGCGTTGAATCCTCATATGTTGAATTTACATATGTCGAATCACCACATGCCAAACTATCACCCGCCAAAATACCACGCATAACATCCTCGTGCGTCGAATCACCACGCGTTGAATACCCATACGACGAATTTACGTATGTCGAATTACCACATGCCGAAGTACGACGCATCAAATCTTCATGCGTCGAAGTTACACGTATCGAATCACCACACATCAAACTCTCGTGCGTCGAATTATCACGTGACGAATCACCACGAGCCGAATGGCCATGCGTCGAATTACCACATATCATACCACTAAGCGGTAAATTGCCAGGCAGCAGATAGTCGAGTACTACATCACTATTCGTTGTATTATCGCGATAGATATTGCTTTTCATTCGACCCAACCGCCGCATTAAAGTTGCAAGCTGTATCTTGTTGTGTACCTACGCTCGCGTCCCCATTATCTTTTTTAATTCGACGAGAACTCGAACAGAAGAATGCCGATTAGAGTGGAAGAGCGTGTTCATTGAAATGTAAGCTCCGCGATCTCAAACAATGCAAGGCACTCGCCGGTTTCCTCGACGCAATAGCGGACGTTGTTTTTCTTCCAGATTGTCGGGCGGAAAACCCGTTTAAACCTAAGCGAATAATTTGTTCGCGTCACGGTCTGGGAAAACGAAGTTGTCGGTTCACGAGAATGAAATATTTTGCTGACTGCTCCTCCGCGAACAATCGAGCAGCAATAAACAATGGTGCCGATCGATTCTGTTGCACACCCTCTGTCTTGATTTTTCTCGCGGACTCGAAATCTGTTTGTTGCGATGCATCATTGTTCCTCTCGCCTTGTGTTTCGCCCGAATAAGAATGAATAATTCATTGTTTGCGTTCCTTCATCATTGTTGCGCCATGGACCGAGCATCGCGTGCATCAATCACGACGCCTCCAAACGATCGATAATCAATTGCCCGTCGAGTGGTAAAATTAAACACAGTTCTCTCGGGACATAGACAAAAATTAATTACCGAATATATTAATACCTAATGTATTACAATTTGGGATTCAAGAAATGCACAAGTCCAAATAACCATTCGAACATTGACTCACCTTCGCCATTTGGTTTAATAGTACAATTTGAATAAGTATTTTTTAACTAAATCTGTAGTGTTACACGTGTGATCTTGAAACACAGTGAAATGGACAACAGTCGCGATTAATAATCGAAAATAATAATTTCCACAAAATTGTTTAAACTTTTCAGTCAGAAAGTTTTCCAGATACCACTTACCAATATTTGTTATGCTTATATTTTTATATAATCGATTTTCCTCAAATTTACGTTAACAAGTTTCTTAACATTTATGGTACACTTTACCTGTGATAATTGAGACGCGGCAGGAATATGCCAGTTGCAGCTACAGTGTTGAATTAACAGAAGTGTAAATTAAACGAGGTTCTCCAATTCGTGCTCATTATCGCGGTTTCGATCCAATGGAAGTGCCATCGAAAGGGTTGACCGTAACGTCGACGACATTATCGATCGAATACCGTTCAATGTAGAAATTCCTCTTAACAAAGTAGCACGAACCCTTCCAATTTGCGAGCTATTATTTCACACGAAAAGTAGGAGCTCTCTTGGATTCTGCTGCGGCGTATCGCTCATTAATCAAATCGAATTAGTTCTAGAGATGCAGAAGAAAGCTCGAACTAGCTCGGAAACCTTATCGAGAGGATTATGATTCAATTTCCAACGCTGGCTTCACGTGGAAAATCACATTGTCTACGATAGCTTCGGCGTATGTGCGTTGCTTCGTCTCTGTGACAAACTGATCGAATAATAAGATTTAGAATTTAGAAATTTATATCATACATCAATTTTAATCATTCAAATCTATGTTATTTAAAAATTTCAATCATTCAAATCTATATTGTACATAAATTTTCTATTATTCGTTTTACTATTATTCATGATGTACTGTTATTTGTTACAAAACATTTATGTACAACGTAATGGATTTGGCACGTTTTAAATGTTATTAAAATTCGCAAACGACGACGATGATTTTCAACAAATAAGCGGACAATAATTGGTCACGAACGTGTCGGCAAAATACTCAGCATATTAATAGTTGTCCTTTGTCGTGCATCCCTGTTCGCGACCCGGTTGTATTTGCAAAGGCTTCACAAACAGAGCAGCGGATAGTATAATGCAATTTTCGATCCATCGATGGTATGCAAGTTAAAATGATTTCGGGACGATCGCGCGTTCACTTGAACCGCAATTTTAATTACAAACGTCGCAATTTACAAACGTTTACATTGGGTTAGATTCGTTCGTTTCGTTCCGGCTGCAGCACGATCTTAATTATGAATCGAAGACAAACGCGGGTCCCGATGAAAATGGCCATCGTTCGATAGAAAGGATGCACATAATTGGAAAACACAAATGTTTGGCAAACGCACTGTGGTTAACTATGCAAAATTAGATTCGCGTTTCTGTTGTTCTTCAATTTGCTCGTTTCTAGTATCATACCGGATGACGGGTAAACTGATTGTGCAACGTGAAATTGTTAAATAACGAATACACGGTAATTAAAAACGATACGATGCGCGCAGCAATTGAAAACAATCTCGTATAAATTTCAATCGAGGTCCGATATAAAAGCCAGTTAATTTCGTATAAATAATAATCATAAACAATCGGAGGATGAATGTTTGTCGAACGAAACTTTCAGCGAAATTTTAACGAGTATGGAACGATATAATTTTCACTTTGAACCGCGGGAAATTGCGTCGTCGTTCGCGAATACCAACATTAGGAGTTATTTATTCAGGAAACGAAGAATGAGAAGAATTCTGGAATTAGCTGGCGCAGAAAATGTAGCGACTCAAGAGAATACGCTAGGAGGGCTTGCCGAAAGGTGAATCCGAAAAGAAGATAGCGGACTGGAACAATGAGGGGAAAAAATATTTCCCGGTTTTTTCACCACTTACTGTTTCTTAATTCCACGGAACATAAGAATGCACTCGCTGATTATTGAGCTTCTCAGAAATGTACAAGGTTGCAGTGATATTGACAAACCGCTTCATCCGATAATAATAATAATTAACTAATAACTTAGTTCCTCTCCAACTTCAATAATTCGAAATTAAATTTAAACCAATATTCTGCGCGAAGAGAGCGAAATGATTTTTGTCAATAAGAAATCCATTAGATACGTTAAGATTAAAATATGTCCAGATATTTGCCATAGATTTCAGCAGCTAATCAATTTAATATCTTTTAGCGAGATTATCCGAAGCTCCAACTTAGCCATTTCTTTAATTTAATATTCAACTACCATTTACTAGTCGTCCAACTTCAAGGAAATGCAATCAATGTAAACGAATCAGGGGTTCTATCCATCAGGAAGTACTTTTTCAATTAATTTCCGTCTCTGTCCCGGCACGATTCATAAGAAAATTGCTCCTGGTTTCTTTTGAAAGTAAGACACTCTTTTTGGTATCGATCAACGAAGTTTTAAGATACCGTGCGATTACATCGAGTATACTATACGTAAGAAACAAATTAGAACGAACAACGTCGAGATAACGAAAACATTGTATTCCACAATTTAGTTTCGTCATTCCGCCTCGCGTATTTCCCTGCATGCATTAGTAGACCGCGGTTATCGTTAATAGCAATCAGCAAATAGCGTATTAAAATACAAAAATGTAATTCCGTAGCTCCGTACAAATGTACAGAAGAGCTCCATGTGCTTGCGGTTGGTTGTCCAATAAAATGAGAGTGTAACGTTCGCAATTTACCGTAAAAATAACCCCCTGTGCGCGACATTCTGTTCCGCAAGAACCTCGTTTCAGAGAAGGGTTAAAAGAATCACTTTTTACACGGTTCGGGGTGTACACCTTCTTGTTTCTCGTCCCTTAATGAAGGGGGATACGTCCTTTTAAAACCGCGTACGTACATTTCAATCTCGTCCGGTGTCACGTTCCCGAACGATCTCATTTCTTCTTTCTAATAACGTTTCAAGACCAGACTACCCTTCCGCCTCTGTACGCCATTTTATCCATTCCGCGCTTCGGTCTTTCGTAATGCGTCGCAAAAAACAAAAAATGAAAACCAAGCCGAGTCAGCTCAGCGAAGTATGCTCTTTTTCGCGTTCGCGATTTTTCCCTATTTTTTTTTCCGTTTGCTCCAAAAATAACAAACTTGATGGCAAGGAGGAACGCGATGTTACGCCGGTGCAGAAATTTAGAGGGTTCGGTGTTAGCTCGTTGGCTGGCGTGTTACCTGTTCCGTTCAATTTGGGCTTCGTGTTTCGTGACGTTGCCGAAATGTAAACGTACACCAAATGCAAATCTTCGAGCATGTTTCGCTCTGCCTTGGTACATCGGGGCGCAGAGAATTTTTTTTTAAACAGCTATGTTATAAACGTCCATTTTGACAATTCTTTAATATTACAAATGTGTACCGCAAGTTAAACATTTCTGGCCAAAATAGTATTGTGAAGATTGAAAAGAATTATCTACCTAAACTAACTTAAATTCATTATTGTTAATGAATCCAAAATACAAATCATCTTTCCACATAATGATGGGGTAGTTCCAAAAAATTGTAACCCTGTATTAACAGTAATTTGAATGATACGTCAGTTGGTATAATTTTGAAGTGTTCATGAACATAATCTCTATCGAACCTGAGAACCTTATACGGGTTCATGTTAGTAGAATATGTAAGTTTGCATACTGAAGGAGTTTCTTATGGCTGAAGAGGAAATTTTAGGTTAACGTAGGTACTTTGCCGCCAGGTTAAACGATAATCAATTCGTATCAGAATCTGTATTATCGCGGGTAAAATGCTGGCGGCAGTGATAACAAATGCGATAAGAAATCCAATGCAACGTAACCCAACATATTAGAGACATGTGCACTAAGTGTGATGCGTTTTTGATGGCTGATACACTCGTATAGTCCGCATGACCCATTGAGATTATTCTTATACGATGCCACGTGGCGAACGTACTCGAAACTTTGAGTTACTTTCGTCAGAAGAACGTAGTATATCATTTTGTGTCTGCAGTTTGCAAAAAAACGAATGAATGAAGAACCTTGAAAAATTGAAACAATAAACCAGCAAGTACGGTAGACGACAAATATTTTACGTAATTTCATTTACTGTGAAATTTTCAGGTCGCTTACGTCCGACAAAATGCACAAATTCTGTGACATATTCAAAATTATGCAACGAACAGCTAGCTGATTGTAGCTTAAAGAGTTACGAGACTTTTTAAGCAAAATTTCACAACCACGACATTTACACCGGTTACACGTATTTCCATAAAAATGGTTGCTGCGTCTACCGTCCTTTTTAATTATTCTCGACGGCGTGTACAACATAAATAAAACAAATGCTTGTTTTCAATGTACAAAGACTGTCGCTATAAATATATCAATACATCCGCTTTTTCCGCGGCAGCTACGCTTGCTTTTTGCGTCAGAGATTACAAAATAAAGGTAGCGGTGGTGGGATATGATTTATAATATCGGCGAATCTCGTTTTAAATTTGTCTGCGTTTGGGAGAACAGGAGAGGGAGGGATTATCTTTACAATATTTCGCGAATATCGGAAGAGCAGGAAACAACAGTTTCAATATTGTCTTTATTGCAATATATTAATCTTTTCCGTGTTTACCGTAGCATGATCATTCCAATACCGTACAACATCGAAAGAAGAGTGTTTTTCGCCCAACATTTACACGCGGCTTAACATTCATCAGATTATTCGAATACCGAGATGTAAAGAATTCGAGAACTTTATTGCGACAGAAAGTAGCTTTGGCAAAAATCTATCTATTTTGTAAGATATCAAAAGAGTCGTTCACTTTTTAAAAATAATAATAATCGATTTTTACCGTTTTTACAATGTACAAAGTCACAAAAATGGACTCTGAAATTTTCATGCGGTACTTCTCACTGATTTTAAGGTTAGCTTCGAGTAGTTCATACGTACATTTGTTTCAAGAATGGTAGCACATTTTACGCTAAATTATTTCGAGGTTCTTGCGGAACTAAATTATTTCTTGTAGTTATTCTTCATATTTTGTTAATTGCGAGTATCATTCAGACAGAAGAGTATTATCGTTTACAATATCGTACTGATAAAAATAGAAATGGATCAAGATAGATTTATTGCATAAAATCTAGGTGTTTAACGTATTCAAAAAATTTGTAACGTCGAAAGATGTTATAACACCTGTCACAACAGTTAGTTCGATACATACATTTCTAGAATAGCCGAATAAATCGTTACGAATATATCTATTCAAACGATCTGGATAATTACCGGATAAATCTTTTCTTCGAAAGGTATCAGTGCCTAAGAAGAACTCGGAATACGACACCGGCTATTCTTTGTACGTATCATTTTCGCATAGAACTCTGTCGCAGCTTGGGTTTCTGGATAAAAGTAGATAGGTTCGTTTCTTTGTCGTTGAGCATGTGGGTCACAGCCGAAGCGCGATTGCTTATCGAGTAACTGGAAGAGAGTCCCTGTGATTGCGACGACATTCGAGTTTGCTTTTGATGCGCGAAACCTAGACGAGAAAAGGATCGTGCCAGTTTAGGATATTTGCAAGATGAAGAATCGAGAAAGCGCTCCGTGATCTGCGCGGCACGTTTCAACAATATACGACGAAATTTCATTCGAATCAAATTTTCCATGGATAATGAGAAAATAGACGAAGAGGCAAATCGGATTGAACGACATATCTTAAGAAGAGAAATCTTAGAGAACCTACTTCGAGAGTGCCGTTCATTAGGACCTTCTAAGTTCGTGTTTTTAGGGTATCACCAAAATCACACATGTCCCATATCAATCTAAAGCCCAAAATCTAAGAACAGTGATTACATAAAAATTTCATCGATATTGGTCGTACAAGTTGATAGAGAAAAATTGAACATATTTAATGTCACGTTACCCTTGGATTGTAATAGGATACGATTTTTTGTTTTAACAATTGTGCCCGTTACATATTTTAACAATATGTCAATTTCATATATGCGAAATATACGTATGTATGGATGATACAGAAGAACCTAAAGAGGATTAGACATGTGGTGCAAACGTTACAGATCAAAATTCGACCGAATTGTTATTAATCGAAATGCATCGCCATAGATTGTGTCGTACTTTACAGATTGTACAAACTGGGAAGTGAATGTCATCGAAGTATCACGAAGTTTGGTACACAGAGAAGCAAAGTGTGAGCAACAATGATGTTCCTCGTCGCAGAAATTCTGTGTTCATACCGGCGGTGTAGCTCGATGTTCGAAAATTAACGGGACCATGAATCGACGACGGGTCCGCGGTTGAAGCACTCGAACAACCATTTACACCAGGAACTTGTTGCATGCAATAATAAGGAAGTTTCGCGACGCCACGGCCGATTTCAGGAACAGTTCCCGGTCGTCTTTCGTAACTGTTAACGCTTCGCTGGGGGGCCAAGGAAGTTCGAAACTGCGAACGATCCGATCGAAGAAACCGTTTCCATGAAACGGCTCGATCTGGGATCCATTTCGTTCAATTATACACGAACGAAAATTACCTCGCGCTGAATCGAGCGCTTTTCTTCGAGGTTCCGGATAACCTTTCGTAACGCGGGTGAGGAGTAAAATGGAAATTGGCGAGCCTCCAGAGAGAACGCATCCCGCCGTGCCAAAAAAAAACTCGACAACATTTCCCCGAGTACACTCCTCCTTAACCCTTTGAAAAATGAAATCGTGAGCTTCTATTGTTGCTGGGAATTCTTGCCCCCGGTACGGTAGACCTATTCTTCCTTGGACGACCGGCTATTCTCAGGTGCGTTTTCATCGTCTCTTCTTGCCCGTAACTCTTTAATTTCATGATGCGTACAATGTTAGACTTTTAATAACTATCGCGAACGAGAAAAGTCTGCGAGGCTTTCGATAGCTTCACAGGTGACGTATGAAAATTACTCTGCGGTAAGGTTGCCGATGAAGAGAATTCATATGCTAATAATTTTTTGGGCATGGCTATAGATATATACAGTACACACAATTGGCTATTTATACGTGCAGTATGTATACAAATTAGCAAGTTTAATTAGTTAAGTTAATTAAGTATGTATACAGTATGTACACAAGTTAGCAGGTTTAATTAGTTAATTTCGTTTATTATGCCCTTTAAATCATTGTGTGTTCATATTGTATGCATAAATTGTGTATACATACTGTATATATGAATAACCGATTGTGTATACATAATGTACGTATAAATCCTTATTTTTGTGTGCTAATTATATTCGTGTTGATTGTCGAGAAAAATAAAGCGCAATCTTGATTCCTGCCTAATCTAAATTACCAGACGAACCGTGTTTCGTTTTGAGATTAACTCTGCCTTGAACTTTCTGTAATAAAAATAGCAGCGAAGATATTAATTACCTTTGATAGTCAGGTGTATAGTCATTATTCTTAAATTCAAGAGCACGGTGAAATGCGCTTGAAAGATTTCACGTCATTTCTTGAGAGCTGAATGCTTTTCAACTTTAAAAAGTTAATTAAAATTGCACGATGCCCAAGTAGGTCGACATCAATTAATTAACAGTATTCGTCGTTGCATTGACGATATGTTTCATGCTAGGGCAGTATTAATTACAAAAAATAAATACACCGAAAAGGTAAATATTATATGCAATAATAGGAAGAGAGAATTTGGAGGAAATTAATTAACTACGTCGTGCAATTCGAGCCAACGATGGGATTTCGGTTCCTGTATTAGTTTTTACGCGCAATTTAATGAACGACGATACAACGAGGGGCAATTCAACGCGTTTCAGCCTGCGGTTACTTTGAAAAATTCAAATTTACCCCGAAAGTTTTAACGCGATACGAGGGTAGACGTTTCGGGTATAGTAAATTTCCGACCGTAAAAAATGTTCCTTTGATCATTTCTCGAATCGCTCCGGTTGAGTTTTGAACTAACCGGATCTGGATGGAAGTTTCAAGGGACACTGTAATCATGCCACTGGTTAACGAGATAGCAAAGCCGAATTACAAGAAAGTTTAACATTTTTTCAGTTTGCCGTGATGTTCAATGAGGGTTGGATCAAAGCTCAAAAGGATTAAATCCCGGACGGTTTTCGCGTAACAGAAAATCTGGATAAATTTGCCGAGCAGTTCTGAATTAAACTTTTCTGCGAAGCAAAAGGTCGTCGTGTTTTTTTTTTAGCGAGAATAATCTTCGGAAAAAAGATAAATAAATGGTGCGACGAAAAGAGCGATTTAACGAGAGTGACAAAAGACGAGCAATAATCATGGCAATTGTATTAAGTTGACAGCGTGAATAGTTGTGAAAAGGACGACGGATGTTTCTCGTTTGTAGCATTCTGGGCTTTATTGGAACAAAAAGCTGGGAATTTTGAATTGATGATGTCTATTCGCGTAACTGCTTCCAGGACAGGAGAACGGTTAACCCCTATGTCCGCCATTTCTGGTTGTTTCGCGCGCAAAAACGACCCGCGGTTTTTGCGGACCCACGCAGACAACTATTTATTGTACAATGTTGGCCCAAACCCGAATTCGAACAGATATTTCAAAACTAACAAGAATTGCAGCGTCGAAAATCTGTACACAAGTAATTTCAATTTTGATTAATACTTTACAAACAATTATGTATATAGTTCGTGACAATCGTTCCATTATTAATTCCTAGCAATTACGAGATTTATACGGAACGATTAGATTGAACAAATTGTACAGATATTTGTGTAGGACATGAAAAACAATTTTCGTCACATTATCGAAAATCTTATACGAGCCTGGGAGAATCTCGCTTCCTGGATTTAATTAAATCTAATTTTACACGGAATATTGTAATTGTAACAAAGAGTAGAGCACGTTAAAGTTTGCTGGATCGCCTCGTGTAATGATTCCAATGAATAATTGCTCATTGGAAATAGTAATTAGCAGAGAAATTCTAACTTTTACGCCCGGAACCGTGTCCGCGATCTTAGCTCGTATTAGCGGCAGCCATTGTTTCTTATTGCAGCGAATCGAAATCGAAGGAAACCGAATATTGAACTCATACGTTCCGTTTGTTCGATATTTCATTACAAACCCGAGGAAATTAGCTGACTGGGTCAATAAAAGTTTGTCTTCGGGATATTCGTCGCGAGAAGAAATGAGGAGCGCTGTTAATGGTATTTCATTGTGTCGCGGTCGCGACTCCATTTTCCGTCCTCTTGTCACGATCATTTTCGAATGATCCACTGTTCTAAAAACGTAGATCTACGGAACAATGCGCGAGAATTTGTGGAATTAATGAACTGGCAAAATTGCGTATATCTCTCTTGCGAATTCTTCGCTGAAAAACTGACAATCATTTTCCGGTAATTAACGAGTTGACTATCGACATTCGTATGCAACAGTATGCTCGTTACGTGTCAACGTCGACCATTTCCGTTCGTTAGATGTACTCGATACCGTACTGACTATTAGTACAAACATTATTAACATTTTATACCGTTCATCTGTAATATTTCAGGAAATGTAAATAATTATGTTTGGTATTACTCCTCGGTTGTCTAAACTGGGGACGTTTGTATGGAATTCTTAACAATTTGTGTAATAACAACTTTATCGTTCAAGATTTTACATTGAACTTTACGAAGAAAGTATAGAATTGAATTTCTGTTAAATGTAATTTGTAGAATGAAAATTGATATCGAATATGCAGATGAAAGTTTTCAAACAAAAACAAATACTGTATTTAATTTGAGATATTTATTAATAATATTGTTCGTTAATCGTATGCTTTAAAGCACTCTTTTATGTGTTTGTTAAAAACAAAATAGCAGGAGATTAACACGTCAATCACTACGCCATATTTGATTAACGCACGGATTTGTACATAACCTAGTAACCCATTTTATGAGAAATGATCTAACCCAACGATAAATAATTTGATTAAATACCTTAAATGGGTACATCATAAAAATATCTTCAGATATAACAAAAATAGGTAAGTATACGTTTATATTTGCTGAAAATAAAACTGTTATTGTTTACGATTTAAAGAACAGATTAGCAGCATCGCAACAAGAACATTACAAGAACTATACATCCGAGTATGTTAAATTCTCATTGAGTACTAACCGTAAGCGTTAGAAACAGATAAATTAAGTGTCTTAAATAATACTCTCGTTAAAGGCAACATTTAATCCTTTAAATCGCATTTACTCTCCTTCGTTGCCGGCCAACTTTACCTGTTAATTACTTTATTCCCTAGAAAGCGATTAAACCGTAATTCGACCGACACACTCGACGAGTCGGTGCAGCGTTTACCCGAATGCCTTCTACGCGAAAAAGCAACAAATCAGATCCGGGATACAACAAACGCGTCTGTGAATTTCAATCGACGAATTGCTCAATTTCGAAACATAACTTTGTCCGCAAGTTGAAAAAAGCTTGACCGCCATTGAAAAAAATGGCATCGATCACTCGGCCTCGATATTCGTCAGATAATATACGTCGTTGGCATTCGCAATTTTTTTGGAACCATCGTACAATGCTTTTATCACCCGCGACACAAATACAAGTGACACTTTGAACGAACGATGGTCAATCGTAACACGGTGTTTTATCACGATGCGAACAAGACGAAGCTCGTTGAAGTTTGTTTGCGAGTTTCGCGTATTTATTTTATACTCTATTGTGCGCATTCAATTTATGGCCGGTGATTTACAAGGGTGGAAAGAGCGCGGTGTTTGTTGCGTTCCTGTGTTTTGGAACAAATTGAGACTGACTGGTATCGATGTAGCCCGGATTTTATTATCACGGATTCGGGGATACGGGTATTTGGGAAATTCGGTTTCCGGTAATTCGGGTGGATCGTAGTTTGAAAATTCGGGAGGGCAGGAAATAAAAAATGTAGATTTCAGGTAATTTGGAAATTTGGAAATCTATATTTTAGGTTGTTCGAGAATTTAGGATTTTAGAAAAATGGGAATTTACGAAATTAGAAACTTATGTTTTAGGTGATTTGAGAATTTTGTGCTTTGGAAATTTGGAAATTTCGAAATTTAGATTTTAGGTGATTTGAGAACTTAAAAGTTTGAAAATTTGGGAATTAATGAAATTCACAAATTTTGAAATTTGCTAATTTGAAAGTTTGCCAGTTTAAAATATATACAAAAATTTGGGACCTCGATTTAGTGTTACAGATGAATCATAAATCGTCCAGGAACAGACATTAATCTACCTTATATATAATCAATAAAAGCAGCGATAAAATATTAACCCTAATGCACCGAATATATCCAAACAAAGCATACATAAGCGTGATGTGCCGAACTTTCCGGAATTAAGCAATTTATCAACGAAGTTTTCCAACATCAATCACCGGACGAATCGTTATTTTTTTCGTCGAAAGAAAAACCAAAAGCAAAGATGGAGTATGTCCACCGATAAATCCCCCTAGAATCAAGTACTTCATCTCAACCCCACGAAAATCGATCTTCTTCGACATCCTTAAGAGATAGTCCGGTCATCCTAGGCTTTAAACGTCGACCCTTGCATTTTTTACATTTCTCGATTGATTCAACTCGCGTGTCGCAAATTCGAAATCCGCTGAAAAGGCCAAAATATCGGTGTAGCGTTTCGCTAGTCCTTCGAGGAGTTCTAATTAGGAACGTGCAATTTGATGCGAGTGAAACCAGTATGGGATTAATGGCAGCATCTGCTTTCGAGATTGCAGAATTAATTTGCCCGGGATGTTGAATCGATGATGTCGAGGTCCCGGAAGCTTCCCGGATGAAAAGATGAAAGGCAGCGCACCTTTGCCCGCTCCTTGGGTCAAACAAGGGACTATCTCGAGTGTAAACGCGGCCGGGAAATCGAGTGGATTTCGAATTCGATCGAAAAATCGTGCATATTAAGAATTAGGTCGTTTCAACCATCGGAACGCGTGAACTTCGGTATTTAAATATAAACGTCAGTACATGAATCGTCGTCGTTTCTGGGTTTATACAATTTTTAATTGAAACATGAAATATGAAACCTTGAAAGGGTACAAACATACTCTTGTCAATTTCGAACGAATTAGATAAAAGTGTTTGTAAAATTGTTGCTTCCTTTTAATGATAACACGAGAAAACTAGGTAAAAAAATATATATTTTGAAAATAATAAATAGAAGTTTTTGTATTTTTATCGAACGTCTCAGATATGAAGACAATCTGTATTTACATGAAAAGGTGTGAAATTTAAATTTTTGTAGAACCCTTAAAATTAATTTTTTTTGAGGGTGCATTATAAAGAACACAAACTGTTAATTTATTAAAACTTCATTAATCAAGTATGTAGACATTTTCTGCGAACATTGAAAGATATTGTTCGCCTTGCCCATCGCCATTATCGTTTATTGGAAAATACGTATATTAATCATTATCAATCGAAAGAGCACTCATCCGTTTGCATCAAACGTTGCATCGATGTACAATTTTGTCGCATGCTATAAATCATTTAAAAAGCGTACAAAATGGAGTTGCATCTACTCTACCGCAGTGACCCCAATTGCAATTCCATCGACAAAACATGACACGTTAATACTTATTGATGTACCGTTTTCACAAAGAAGGCGCGCATCTCTCGGTCTTTCGATCCGATATCGATCCTCTCGATGTCCCTGATTCCTTTCTTTCGACACTTGTCACGAGCGGAAGAGCGGAAATTGCGTCACGAGCGTGCGACAAGGGAGTTACAAACCACTTATCCTCGAATAAATCTATACGATGCTAAATTAAATATCGATCTGCTCGCATAATGAATGCCACGATGCAAATTCCCCTGATTTCCTGTGCGCCGAGCGATTTCTTAAACAATAGGATACACGCGACAACTAACTGAACACGTCGACGGCCTATTGTGCTCTCCTGCAGCTACAAAGTGTCACCGCTCCAGCGAAATGCAGTCGCAACTTGCATATGCAACGTGTCGTAGCTCTGCCGGGTGTGTATCTACGTGTTAACATATGTTGAGAGATCGCTTTTGGATCGTCAACTTTTCAGAACAACGATATTAAGATAGGATTATTTAATGGCAAATGTGGATAGTCACTTGTCATTCTTCGGATGAAAATTATTATGTTTATCGGAGATGTAAATTGTTGGCCTTTTTTTTCTGCTGGACTTTCGCCAAGTATCTGTGAAAATTTTCGAACATTTTGATTTCGATATTTCTGTATTCCCCTATTCTATAGATTTTGAAAGTTCCACATTTTTTATTTTTATGATTCATTTTATGATCATGGAATATGAAATTTCTAAACTCGGAAATTCTTAAATTTTCACAGTCCCGAACTTTCGAACTTGCGCATTAAACTACGCATATCTGAATTTCACTCGACCATATTTTGATTAATTTCACTATAACAAAACGTCGTCGAATTTCCATTTTACCGTATCGGGATTGCTGTTTGTGACTCTTTTCGCTGCAAAGCGCGCATTCCCTTTGCAAATGGAAAAAATTACGTCAATCCGAATTTTTGGCGGCAATAGTGCACGAAATTGATATATCCCCGTGCACAAAAATATCGAAAGCGTTCATTTGCAACGTTTCGAATGTTCTTCTATGATATTTGATATTTATTGAAACATGCTTTATCGAAACAGAATCAGTTCGGGATAAATGACGTTTATCGCGTTCTCAGTAGAACAAAATAATAAATGCTAAAATGGTTTTAAATAATTCGTCGCGCACCGAGGAGAGCAGCATGGTTTCGATTTAATACCGCGGAAATCGAATGAACCGCGGATTATTGTCGCTCGGTAAAAGTCAAAAGATTTAAAAATGTTGTATTCGAAGACAGACGATTGCTATGTATTTCGATCGTAGTAATTTCCCGGAAATACATTCTGAAAGTCTTTCATCGGCTGTGATTTTATGCTGTTCTTTATCTGACCGCGTTGATTCAAATAAACTTGTCGGTCGACTTTTACATTTCTTATCGTTCACCTTTGAGAACAATTTTCGATCGAACGGAAGCATCCTGCAAAATAGCTTGACAGTTAAACGTGATTTTATTTCCTCTTGTAATAGATCGTTGAAATATCGAAAAATTGACATGGCTCGATAACATTAAAACCCTGTCAAGTAGTATATAGTGCACATCGATTTAAAGCTCGTGGTCCAATAACAGTATCCGCAGTACATCTATTTTAAAATTCCTCGTATAATATATTCGATTTCCAAAGAAAGTAAGCAGCGACCAATTTCGAACCATATATTTTCTCGTGCGATTTGCTGACATAGAAGTGTATAAAAATATCAGAAAGTACATATAAATCAATTTAAAGCTTGAAATTTTAAAATAATCACTTTAAAAGAATCATTTTAAAGAATCATTTAAAAGAATCAGTGTTTCGAATGTTATGTGAAATGTTTGACATAATTTGATGACGTAAAAGTACCAGAAAAAAAGTACATATAACATATTAATTTAATAAAGCTTTTAATAATTTTCTGATCATAAGCTGTTTATATTTGAGAATAATTGAACCGAACAACAAAGTTGACAATTCCCACTGAATACTTTATTCGATACAATGAATAATTGAATGCTTTTAAAACTAATGTTAATTAACATTGCTCGAATTACTTTCGAACTAATTTCATAATTGATATTTAAATCACCTGTTCGCTACGAAAGTTTGCTCGAAAGCGAAGCGGTGTGTAGCTTTTGGGCAGGTTTCATCGCGTATAGCAACCTGCGTGGATGACAAAGTTTGATCTTTACAATTTCTCTGTTTGAATGTCTACTATTCGATCTATTTACGACGGTGATAATTCCCTTTCACGGGTCTCGCACTGCTCGTTCCACTTTTACCCTCTCGAATCGCCACCGTGTTTCCTGCGATCCTTTCTACGTCGAGAACAAAAACCACCCCTGCACATATTGTGAACGTACGATTCGAAAGCTCGCACTGGGATTTAACGAGCTCGTATTTTTAATTCATGGCTTAGTGACCATCAGTCATCGATGACATTTCTGTATAGAAGCTTCGTTTAATGGCTTCGAAACGAAAATTCCATGAATTGCGCCCTTAACCTTTTTTCCTCATACGCGAGCGCAATATGCGCGCGATTTATCAATTCTCCGGATGAGATACGATACTTCGTTGCAATATTGAAAAATCGTTCGAATTGAACAATTTTTCGGAGTTTTATTTCATTTTAACTATCTCCATTTTTTTTCATTTCTAGATGCGCAGATTTCTGAATTCCCAAAATTCTATATTTCTATAATCCGAGATTGTCAAACAGCGAATTCAGATTAAATTACTAAAAATTCTCAAATCCGAAAATTCACAAGCTGAAAACTCCAAAATAAGCCGACTTTTCAGATGTTTCAAGTTTCTACAGTTCTACGGACTCAAATTCTCAAATCCTCAAATCCGTAATAGTTGAAATTTCCGCATTCTCAGATTTCTGAATACCTAAATCACCGAATTTCCAAGTATCCCGAATTCCTAACGCGCCAAATTCTCAAATCCCCGAATACTCAGACCAGCAATTCCTGAAACCCCAAATTTTCAAATTCTCGGATCCTCAGACCTCCAATACATAAATCCCCGAATTTTCACACGTCTCAAATTCTCAAAGTCCCGAATTACCAAACTCCCAGATTCTCGAACTCCCGAATTACTAAATTCCCAGATTCTCGAATTCCCGAATTCCCAGATCTGCAATACCTAAGCACCCGACTTTCTAAATTCCCAATTTCCTAAAATTCCAAATTCTCAAACGTTGGATTCGCGAATCCATAAATTTCCGAATCCCCGACTCCTCAACCCCCCAATCCTAAAATCCCCAAATCCCTGTCCTTAAACGCCCAAATTCCCAAACTATTCGTCTTAGCATTTACTTACCGCTACCCAATCGACCCTGTCATCCACTTCCATCGCTATCGAACAATCCATTGTCGAAACGGATTCGATATCGAATCGATCACTGACTGAAAACTGCTGGCCCAGTGTCTCTGATTAAAACCCTCCTGGGACCCTTGTTTCTCGTTTAAGCGTTGCACCGCCAAATCTCGCGATATTGCCTGCGAAACCAAATTTCTCTCTTCAAGCGACGAAAATTTCTTTCGAATTTGAACTATGTGTGCAGTATAAAAAGGCACTTAATCGCTCTTCACCTTTTCTTCCATCCCTCTACTCATCCATTACCTCTTTCTTTACTTTTCACCCTGTTCGCGTCTTTTTTCCGAAGCGCGTTCATTTCTCCATTTCCTTCGACATCCATTCATTTCTTCGGCTTTGTACGTATTTCTCCTTGAAAACTGGCGGTTCGTTGCTTTCGCTGCGAAAGTGCTTCTTCTGGGTACAAAGCGGGTACTTTCCCTGGCTTTCTTCACCTTCGGCCGCTCTCTGTATTTTACAACTAATTACGAAAGGATGAGAACACTGCCCGGACCGATGACTTTGTGATTAATTGGGTTTTCCAGCTGTTCCGGATCGGGAATAAGGCACTCCTCGGTGTCCCTTACGACACAGTGGATGTTTAACCGACGTAACGAACCCTACCAAGTGATTTATCGTCACGTTTTACGCCGGTGTATCATAGTTATCCGCAACCTCTGCCGTGGAACGTATACACCGATAACGTTGTTAGCGTCGGTAGCATCATCTCGATGAGTCCTTTTTCCGAGCAAATACACCGCGAGGTAAATACCTGGCATCTCAATGAGAGCAAGACATAATTATTTCTCGTGGTTAGCGTTTTTATGCAAAGCTTCGGGAAACGAACTTACTTTGCTCTTATTTTGCGACAGTCTTCACGGTACCGAGGTTTATGAGTCCGTACTTAGCCTTCGAGCTTATGACTTTAAACAGCGTTCATTCGACATTCAAGTTATTAAACCCTGCTGTGCTTTCGTTTCTCCCGAGGCTATTATACTATCGCCAGAAGGGCAGAGGAATTTAATTAATGCGAACGAATGTCAGGTTGAGACTTGCCTAACCTCGGTAATCCTCTTCGAATAATTTGCACCGCAATTAGTAGTGCGGTCTTTTAACATCAATAGCAAATATTAAATAAGATCGATCGATAGAATGATATTTTAAGCAAACAATTTTCAAATTTGAGCAGGGCGTCGCTATTTGTCTGTGTTAACTAAATCCTTCTGCTTGATGGAACAAATGTTAACACGCTGAAACGTTCCGAGTCCTACGGTTACATTCTATTCCAAAAGCAAATTAGTCTTCGTTTCTCATCAAGTGGTAAACGGCATGAACCGAGACAATTTCGAACATTCCTGACTGATTCTCAGCTGCTGTTAACAAAGGGGACAAGCTTTTTGCAGTTTCGATGGCGACGAAATTCAGGTTTGTTAGATAGAGTTTCAGCAATTGTGCGGTCGCGATACAATCATTAACCATCTGTTCGGATAATTGCATCGACTGGATGCGACAGATCATTACCGGAGTATAATCGGAAAATTTTGTACGACTAATGGCTCGTTAGTCGGTTCCTTTCCAATAACTATCGATTAATTGATCAAGTTCTGGCTGCTTATGAAACTCGGGACGCTATTATTGAGATTGCCGAAGCAGATATTATGACGAAGTGACACGAACCGAGTGCACGCAGATTATTATTTGACACGGGAACGAACATTTACTGTAATTTTTCATTTCGATACCTTTATTTTCCCTTGATATTCGTTGCTAAGTAAAGCTCTTTTTGTTTTATTTGTTCAGAAATAATGAAATTTAATTCAAATCACAAATAATTAAATTAAATTTAAATCATAAGTCAATATTTGAATTTTAAACGCTTCCTGAATGTATAATTATTGATTCCAAGTATTTTGCTAAAATACTGAAAATTATGAGCAATCGAGATTTAATTATTTCGTTTAATGCATTGAGAGTCAATCAGCATGCAGCAGAAAAGCATTACGGGATGTTTCCCCTATCGAGGCTTATTAAAGTCATACAAAATTGATTATTCTTGTTCAGAATTTGTTCAACTTTGATATTTAAAAATTTATTTTTACATAATTCTATTTCTATCGTCCCAACCAAGATTTCTATTTTTGTATATTTCTGTCCTCGCTGTTGATGAAAATTAAATATTAAGATCGACAATATACAAATTTTAATTGATAAAGAAAATTTTACAATTCATTAAAGAAAATTTAGTCATCTTTCATCGGTCCAATTTGTGAAAATACAAATACTGAATTTTTCATGGTTCTCTTTTCTGAATACGTTTGCTTAATCATTTTAATTATTTTAATAATTATACTTGTCTCCGCGTCAATAAGACTCCGATAACTTTATGAAAAGTTTTCCTGGATCAGATTATTGTTCATAATTATAATTACATTATTTTTATAATATTTATTCGTTTTTATTTCAGCTAATTGTGCTTTAGTTTATGCAATGAAAATGATTTATTCGTACAGCATCGTTCCTACAAAATGGATGGCGAAGTTCCAGAGTAACGCGGCCGGATTTGTGTGTCGTGTTAGTCAAACTGTTAAATTAATTTCCTGTTGCTAGTCACCGGTGACCACCGTAGCAATCAACGTGTTAAATCCCCACTTTCCTTACCGCTAAATCCTGAATGGAATAAACGATAGCTACTCTGGAAGCTACATTGATTACCCGTTTACAGACTGTTTAGCATTAAAATCATCCGCACGAACGAATCACAGCTCCTCGATGATTCTTTTCCGTGCACAACAATTCTGTTCTTATCGGATAGAAACAAAACAAATCGCGACAGGGGATCAAAAGGAATTAACTCTTTCCAAAATCACGATCCTGCGTCCGTTCTCGGAAACCTGCTATTAGTTTTTCTCGCCAATTAAGCCGCGGGATAGTCACGTAGTAACGAGAATTGAATAGAAACGAACGAATTCGATGCGTCCATCAAAATTGTGGACACACGAAACGAAGTTAACAATGAGACTCTGAAACGGTGGAAAATCGACACAATTTTCATTCGACGGAATTATGTGGTACCACGTGGGACAATATGTTGCATACAATTCAATTCTGGAAGTAGGACACGTTACAGAGATTTACGCTCATCTCCGCTTACTTTTTAAATAAAAATACATCAATAAAATTTATGATAAAATAAATTACCAAGGTATATGTAATTGATATACCCCATAATGGAAATTAATTCAATTTTGTTTAACGAAAATTAGTTCTATCTTTAATCCTTTAGGCTCAGTTATATAAAACAGCCTGCATGGGATAGAAGAAGAGCTAAATGGCTAGTGCCTTATCATATACAGTGGATCGTATCATATACACGTAGAAGTGCCTTGTATACGCTAGTGTTCAGAAATATTTGATCACGTATGTCACATGCGAAGTCGAGAAAAGAGAAAATAAAATAACAAATTTTGTCACGTGTTGTGTTATATTCAATATTGTCATTCCAGGTTTATCTGTCAGTGTATCAATATATCATCAGTTATATTTTATTACATTATTACATTATATTTTATTACGTTATTAAACGATGTTTTATCACATTATTATTTCACTACATTATTAAATTTTATTTTACTACATTGCTAAACTTTATTTTACTGCATTATTAAATTTTATTTTACTACATTGTTAAATGTTATTTTGTTACATTGTCAAATAAGGGTGAACAGTATAATTGATAGACGCAAACATTTATCTCGAGTTAGGACGAAATGATTTTGAGGGATGGCATTTATCCCAAAGGATAGCGACACTCACCTTCAGTTTGGAGTTCGCCCCTCGGCATCGGTTGTCCCTTCCGCGATAAGTTGTACGCGATCCATCACAGTTCCACGCAGTTGGTACACTCGGGCCAGTCAACGATCTACGGGACGAAATGATACGTCGACGTGTTCTGACTCGGCAGATTTCGCGACAGAGTTCATCGCACGCTCGATCACACGCACGAGTATCTATCGGCAACCATTCATTTTTCTCCACCTGTCACTTTCCGAGTTCGCTCTGTTCATTCAATATTTTCGTGTCACCTACTATCGCGGCTAATGCGACGACATTCGAACGTAGTCGCTCGAATACGAGCGGAGAATGACTTACGACGAACCACGTCGCCCGGAAGCTCGTGTTCGGAAGCGATTCAACGATCGTTTCGTTCATACGATTACGAAAATACTTTCTCGTTACAAGGGACGCTCACAAATTTCTCGCTCGTTTAGCGATGCAACGGTGGATGATTTTTAATTGTCGCGACGGGAGAGACCGTCGTTAAGTCACGATCCACGAATTCGATATCAAGGAACGGGAGATCCTGAGGAGGATGCGAGCTAAGGTCCAGCCGAATGTAGCAACGCGTGTACACTGAAGGAACTTGCGATGCGAGGGCGCCGGCTTGAACCGCATCAACCCCTCTTCCCGACACCCCACGCGTCGCGCATTCTCTTATCAGAGCCTGCGTTTCGAAATTTCGCCCTATCTCGATAACCTTCTGATAGTACGTTGCCTGATACGCCAAGACGTTCTCGACTAACGTGTTAACACTGAAACTACCAAAGGGATCGAATGACTATTCCACAAATTTCCAGCTTCAAATTTGTTAAGCCGGTCTTCTTGACATTTATGCTGATTGTCATCGAGATAAAGAATCTATAAACTTCATTTTTTAGATCCAGGACTTTTTTAACACTAGAAGTACCGGCATTAAATGCATACTTACTTCAAAACTGAAAATAAAGTAGAAAAATGAATAAATAGCTCAATAAAACATGACAGACATTTTGACAAAAGGACGGCAATAAAATTTATAAATAAAAAATGCCACACCCGAAACCAGTCATTTTGACTGGTTGGTAGATCTATTGTTAATAAAAAATAGGAGAAAGCATGGAAAGTGTTATAGGCTTCTATTTTTGAGATAAGTGAGTAATGACAGAAAATACGTGCTTAACCCTATATCATAGTTCCTTGGTGAAAAGAAATCTGCAACATAAATTTGGAAAGTTGGAAAAGTGTTTTAATAATCTGAACTTGTAAATTAGACGATCTCCAGGATAGTATATGTTACTATTTCTGTACTGATATGAATTTGACAGTTTGACAACTTCAGCAATCATCTGAACTTGAAAATTACACATTTTCAGTTACAACGCAAAGTTGAAAATCGAACAAGTTCTGCAACGTAAATTTGAAAACTACCGATAAAAAATTGTGTAACGAATCATTGCGTCAATTATTCCTGAAAGATATTACCAGCGATATGAGCAATATGAATATTATGAAAATTGTGCAATCGGGTTTAATATTCATAGGCGTTTCTGATTTCGTTCTACCACTTATAAGTTGACGTAACTTAACTTGAACGCGATCTACGCTTGGTAAATTTTACGCCATACGATTATTGCATAGTAAATTCTAACTAAACTCGATGGTTTCCATGAAAGCTGCAATAAATCCCAACGTTTTATGCCTGTGCATAAATTACACCCGTAAATGATATTCATCAAGTGAGTTTTGGAATACAAATGCAACATCTAAATTGCCTCGCACGTTCTACGTTGCCAACAGGTTTCTTAACTTCTCTTCATTTATGCAATATTTACCTAACGTTGTTGAAAAGCGTGAGGCATTTTACGTAATTACAACTCGTGCAAGTGTAATCCGTTGTAATTACGTTTAAATCGATAAGCGGTTTTCAGCGTATATGTTTCGACGTATGTAATTCGAGGGTCGTGAACGAAGAGGCTAAATTATTTATGGGTGTTGCCAAATTATTTTCGAGCGGTGTTAAATCATTGATGAATGTCGATAAAAATTGCTTGTTTCGGTGTTCAATGCACACGTTGAAGGAACACGGTTTATAGAGTGTGTGTGCACAATTCTATGTATAGAATTATTAATCATTTCAGAGCGTCCTCGTTTTTCTTCTACGTGCCATGAAAATTAACAAACATACGAGAAATTTTTTTGGTAACGCGAGGGATTCACTGAACGAGCACATCCCATTGTTTGGCCGGAAAAATTCCATCTCCCGTGTTTGCAGACGATGCAAAACCGTAGATGGTCTCTTCGACGAAGATTAAAAACTTATTTCCCCGTATAACGCGGTCGTGAATGCGTTAAAAACGTACGGAAACCGAATAACCTTCCATAACGATTCGAAAATATAATACTTTTAATTAACGAATGTAACATAATATATTACTCGCTCGCATGAAATTCATCAAGGCGAAAATGTTCGTTGAAATGAGTGTGAAATTTTTTTTCGTCCACGCGTGATTAAAATTATGCTTCGTGTATGGTTAATAAAAAATGTGGAAATTGAAAAGTACATATGGGCTATTTCTCGGAAACTTCTTTGATATTTTTGTAACGAGGATCATGTTCAACCAACTGAATTATTTTAATTATGTACCGTTATATTAACTGACAGTTACAGGACTTTAATTAATGTCTCGTTATCGTTTTAGAAGAACTGTTCGCGAAAAGAGTGACTTGTGATAGTAGAATAATTGCAGTACATAAAACTTCGGTCATCAGTTTCAACGTAAATAGTTTCACTGAAAAAACACGGAAGGTAATTTATGTACAATTGACGTGGTCGACAGACGTATTTACACGGCGAAAAATACACGAATATCAAATGAGAAAATTTACTGTTGCGCATGTCAAAAATATTTTTAAAATATGCAACAGTAAATTTTAAAATGTTTTTGACTGAATTTCGTTAAGTCTGATAAACGATGAATAGCGAAAAATGGTGTTCGGTGTTTTCCGATGACGTATATTAAATAAAAGTACTTCAGAGCCCAAGTGGAACAAGTCGATACGATGTCGGGCCTCATTCCTGAAGTAGCAAGTAGTATAAGTCGATGAAAAGTGAAACAACACGTAAAACTACACGACACTTCGCACTATTAAGTTTTGCGATTAAAAATTGTTGCGAATAATGAAAGTCAGAAACGCAGATATCGTACACTTTCAACTTCTTCAACTTTCCACTTTCAAATTATCAAATATTCAAAACAGGAACATTGAATTTTCAAGAAAGGAAATTTTTTACAAATTTCGTCATTATCGACCATTCGTATGAATCGGTATTTGACCGATAAGGTCATGACAGATAATAATCATTCGTATCTGTCAATATGACACAAAAGAGAAAACATCGTGATTCCGACATGGATCCCATATCTGTGCAATAAAATAGAACAAAAATAGAATGTGTATAAAAATGTTGCGATAACGTATTTTTAGGAACGTCGGATATGAATTTTCAGACCGTGTTCGAAAAGCAATTCGTGTGAATGAGTTGCTATGCAGTGACAACGTCAAAGCCTTCGTTAAATTCGTTATTCCTTTTTAAACTATACGTTGGCGGTTTTACGTTCGCCCGGGGACGCGTTTATTATTCGATGAAAACGAAAAATGAAAACATCTGACCACCGTCGCTGCATTTTATAGCGAATTGATCATTTCGTTTCACACGTTCAATAATTGTTCTCAATTTCATTCGAATTTTACAAGAAAATTTTAGAAGAAGATAAATCAGACTAGTGGGTAACTAGAGTGAAACTATGAAACTAGACAGTAAAATATGAAACTAAAAAGTCAGTAAACTATAAAACTAAAATATTGTAAAACTGAAAAGCTAGGAAACTAGACAAGTGTAGAGACTAGAAATGCATAAATATAGGAAATTAAGAAATTGGGGAATTAGTTCTGAAAATAAAAAAAAAAAACGATAGGAGATCGAATAGGCGATCGAATAAACATTTCACCCATAAATCAGAAAGGAAATGAAGAAGAGATAACGAGAGCACGTAACAGGTAGATATCTACTGCGGTCACTGTGGCCAGCCACAGTTTATTTGTCAAATAAACCGCCCACAATATTGCTCAGAATTTGTTGTAATTGAAACAACAGTGAGCGAGATGGAAATTTAGGTAGCTGAACGAAACAGAAATGCTGCAGTACTCGAAATTGTTATTTACTATTTTTCTTTTTTTTTTGGGTTACCTGCTACCGCGTTATACGTTCGATATTGATTTTTGTACACACATCGTTACATCGACAATTCTTTATTTTATCGTCGACTAGGAACAATCGAGGAATCGATCGTTTGATCCGCAAAAAGCGGTATCTTGATTAACGTAGCTCTCGCCTTACACAGGAGGTTTAATTTTGCGCCAATGTGAACTTCAATTGGTTCGATTTGTCTGATTCCGTTTATACGATTCGACTGTGCTCGGTGTCCAATCGCAATGGCAGCAATTATTTTCGCGCAAACAGGTTATGAACAGGAATTTAATTTCGTTTCGGTTTTGTATTGTTCGGTTCCTCGATCGCTGAAATTATTCGCCGCCGCAAAATTCAATTAGACGATTTCGTACAAGCGACTTAATCGATTCGATCGTCTTTAGCATTATATCTTTCACGGTGTTACTATTTCTGATCTTAAATTTATAATCGAGAGAATCAGTCTATGTTTTAATCGTTGTGTTCGATAGTAAAGTGGACGGTTCTAAAAAATGCAGTATCAGAAATGGACATTCGAGATGTGCATTTCCACTTTATTTATTCGAATTATTTATTTAATAATGTTAATTGCAGTATTTATCAAGAAAGAAAAATCTTGACTTTTATCTCGCTTTTCGTTTTCGGTTAAAAGGAAATGTATAACCTATGATTCGACGCTGTATTCGTTTTTCTTTCATCAAACGTAACCGCCCTAATTGCCTTTTCGATTCGTACAAGAAACAGCTTAAACCCCTGCTCGTAGAACGAATCCTCGGAGTTAAGCGAGATTTCGAGATCTCATCGTACGTTGAGTAGAAAACACTTTGAAAGGTATCCATCCTTGTGCACGAAGAACTTTCCACCTCAGACTGGCTAGTTTCCTCTTTTACTTGTAAACGATCTCCACTTTCTAGTAATAGCTTCATCAAATTCATATGTTTACTTCTACCCTTCGGTACTTATTTGTGCATTCAGTGTTTATTCGTAAGTGGTTTTATTATTTAAACATAAAAATATACAAAAATAAACCATCAAAAATAAATTAAAAATATACCTTGTACAAATTAGTTTTATTTTTTGTCTTACAAAAGACTAGTCGAGCTTGTTAAAAAATTAAAAACAATCACGGTTTAATATTAACCGACTCAAAGTTGAATGTTTTCTGTACACGCGACGATCAATGAGTCAGTGAAGGATCGTACAAGTAGCCTAAGCATGCAGAAGTTAATTGCTGTTCTTTGAAAGAAGGATCCATCGGGGCAAGGTTAAAGTTGACACAGAAAGTGCGGTTAAACTTGAGAAGTTTCGAAAGTTTGAAGATGGTGGTCGACGATGCTGCGAAGTTTCTGCTTAAAGATAATATCGTGGCGAGAGTTAAAGTGTTTCAAGTTGATATGCTGATTTCGCGGCCTTTGATAAGTGACATTATAAATTCATGTCATAGCTGACGTTGAGATAATGGATGGATCCGATCGATCATACATGCGAAGTGGATTTCCTGGATGATCCGCGCTTCATGGAAATATTATGGAGAAGAAAATTCGGTTCTTCTTTGAACTTTGAAGGTGAGGCTCCGCGAAACTTCTGTAATTTCTTACCTGCCGTGAATAGCGTTAAACGTTCACCTTTACATTTATGTATGCGGGACAATATTTCAATTTAAGATTTCGTAATAACACGTTTTTTTCTTCGCTTTGAAACCGTCGACTCGTATACCCTGGATTCGGAGATTCTCGGATCGCTTTGGATTATGGGATTTCGATATATTGGGAATTTGGTATTTCCAGAGGTAGCTGGAAGTTTTTAGGATTTTTAAATTTGGCGAAATTGGAATTTAAGGATTTTTAAATTTTGGGAAATTGGAATTTGGAGATTTTGAAATTTTGGTAAATTGGAATTTGGGGTTTTGAAATTTTGGAAAATTGGAATTTGGGGTTTTGAAATTTTGCGAAATTTGAATTTAGGGATTTTGAAATTGTGGGAAATTGGAATTTGGGGTTTTGAAATTTTGGAAAATTGGAATTTGGGGTTTTGAAATTTTGCGGAATTGGAATTTGGGGATTTCGAAATTTTGAGAGTGAGGAATTTTTGGATTTTAGTATTTCGGAACTTTGCGGATTTTATGAGGTGGAGATTTGCGGATCTCGAGACTCTGGGACTTCAAAATCAAATTTTTCGATACTCCAAAATCAAAGAATCAGGACATCGTTATTTAAAAATTTTATTATTTCCTAGCATTGAAATTCTGAAATTTGTAGACAGCGATATTTCAGAATTTCACACATTGTATCACGAAAATTAAAAAGTTCTTAAATCTCGAAATTTTTAAAATCTCATGTCTCCGGAAATTCGAAAGTATAGAACTTTGACGTTTCGTAATTTCGTGATCTCCGATCGCAGCAATTTGAATGTTGGTACTTAGAGTTGTTTGAGGCGAGCGATTATAGTTCGCAAGATTGAAAGGGTTAATCAGATTACCAGTGCCGAAATCTCGAGTCTAACTACTCGAATTAATTGAACGACTAAATGCGAGAATCGCTAGACTATTACGAGCCCGCTCAGCAATTACTTCCGGTGGTTTCGTTAAATCTTCTGACGAGTTGATTAATTCGGTGGCCGGAGGTTTTAACCGGAACTTCAGCAGCGAACTCGTTGAAAAAGGATTGAAAATGTAAGTCGAGCAACGAACCGTAACGGGGATGAAAAATGCATTACGTAAAAAAAGTTTCTCCGACATTTCTAAACGCAGCCGAATACATAACTCGTGGTCGTATAGGTAATTTGAGAATGCAAAATAAGAGATAGGATCCTTTAAAAGTTAGTTAGAGGAATGAAATGCAAAAGGGGCTATTTGCTGTGATTGCAGGAGTGAAATTTGCTTTGCTAACTCGTCATTGCTTTTAACGATAACGCGGACCATTAATTATTTATGTTTTCCATCCCTCAAAGCCGGTAACATTACCTCATTTTGTAGACGGTAGCTCAAAGCGATCAAATATATAAAGTTTTCGGTGGAACGGATCTAGATATATTGACGAGGCGAATTTGTTCTGCCATATGCAGCTTTTCATCCTCCCACGGCTTTTTGCAAGTTTCGTTTGCGTAAATAGCAAGAATATTCGTATTAATATAGACGACGAGGAGTCTTGAAAAAGTTAGTGTAGCATAATGGTTATTTTTATTCAGTACAGAAAGCATGGGAAATAGTGGAAAGTTTAATTTAAAATTGTGGCAGTGACAGTAACATTTCCAGCTTCTCAAGTCTCCAACATCTGTAATCTTCAAATTCTCGAATTCTCAACTTCCCAAATATCCAAATTCACAAATTCCAGAACACTTAAATCTCCAGAGCCTCATATCCCCAATTTCTCAAATCTCCGAATTCTCAAATCCCGAGTTCATACGTCTCACAATTCTCTGATCCTCAACATCTCGATAGCTCAAATTCTCAAACCTTTCGATTCTTCAACCTCGAAATTATCAAATCTTCAACTTCCCGAATCCGCAACTTTTCTAACCTTCAAATTGTCAAATCACCGAATTGTCAAATCCCCTTTCAGCTTCCCCAGCTTCTCAAATCGGTGTCTTCCGTAATCTCCAATTATTCCCGAATTCCCAGCTTCCTGAATGCAACGAAGTTCATAAATCTAAACTGACAGGCCACAAATCATCCCCCGAAAGAAGTTCCACCTGAAATGGCCGGGCGCTGAATTTCACTGGCCCGTAAAGTAAGGATGACAGACGCAGATCAGAGAGGGATTAAAATTACGTGGCAACAATGGCGCTTGCTGTTGCATCGTTTACCAACAATGTTTCATTCGCGTTTCTTGTTTCGGACCTCCTTAAGAAAGTTGTGCGAGCAATAAAAAGTTTCACGTGGTCGAATGAAGTTGCATTACCTGGAAAAAGAGTTCAACTTTCGAATGCAGACTCTGGCGAAACGTCGGTAGCAAACGCTATCGAGAACAACCTTCGTATCTGCGTGTTTCGTTCGAAATTTCACGTGGCTCTTTCCTGCGTTGAGCCGTTACCAAACTTTTCTCACCCTTCTGACACGATAACGAACCCCTCAGACAACTTTCACGAAACGCTTATTTCTCAGGGAACCGTATTTTATCGCTGCTTATTTCGAGCTGCCCCCGAACGGGGGAGAATCGGTAATCGACGTAATTTTTTACATGTATCGTGCATGATTCATCATTTATTTATTATTTCGAAAATACGTTCGCCCTTTGGTTAACGCTATTATTTAGGAGAACACCTTCGTTCGTTGGATAATACTGTTATTGAGGAGAATTACTTCATTCTTTGGTTAATGCAGTTATTTGGGAGAACCCCTTCGTTCTTTGGTTAATACTTTTATTTAGGAGAATGCCTACGTTCTTTTGTTAACATTATTATTTTGGGACAATTTCTTCGTTCTTTGGTTAAAACTATTAATCAATTTTAGAATTACATTTGTTGAGAAGAGGGTATATTCCAGTACGATATAAACTCAATACTAGGTATTGTTGATTATTTATCGATGGTGCATCTTTCGATTATTACGTGTTTTTGTTGTAGGTTATGTGACATAATTGGTAAGTAAAAATTTATAGTGTCTATATATTTTAATGATGCACGAATATTATCAGTTTTGACGCAGAGAGTAAATAGAGAAATAAAAATGGTTTATATCAGAAAAATGTGACTGTGGTGGCGAATAAAATTAATAGTTTAATAAATGAGGATGAAATAATTGTAACTGATTTTATGCTGCCGGTATTTACATTTGCTTCGATATCACGGCATAATTTGGAAATTTCATCGAGAACCTTAATAAATATTGGTATCATCCCGATCAAGTTAATTTGAATCTTTAGTAATCGATAAAAACTTTCTATTAAGGAGATTACGGTCCATATTTATCTCAGGCAAATATTTACGCGGCTCGATTTCACTTTGTGTTCTTTTTTGAGCAATTATTCAGGCAGAGGGGAAATTCTATTATTAAAAGCGACGCAAATATTTGATTCGCGTATAAAACTCATTTTTTGCAGAGGGTAAACGCAAGATGAAGCTAATTGGAAATTATTCACCCGGTGTCAATTAACGTAATATAAGTGACGTATTGATGATGTCGGCCACGATCGATCATCGTTACCGATTTAATGTATTAATTACTCTGTAATTAATGGAAATGTTAAATACCGTGACTTGCAGTACAAATCAACGAATTTCGAAACTTGATTACTCAACTCTTTCACGGTCTTTATAGAACACTTGGAATTTCGAATATTAGGACATTCATTTTCCAATTTCAGGATTCATGAATTTTTACATTTGGAATTTCGGAAATATGAGTTTCCCAATTTTGTTTTTTTCTAAACCCTTTCTAAACCCAAATTTGAAATTTCCGAAATCCCCAATTTCGTAATTCCCCAAATTTCTAAATCCCCAATAGCATAAATGCCCAAATTCCTAAATCACCAATTTCCAATTCCCCAAATGTCTGAAGCTCCCATTTATTAAATTCCCCAATTGCTACATCCCTAATTTCTCAAATCTCCAAATTCCCAAATTCCAAACCCGCAATAGCATAAATGCCCAAATTCCTAAATAACCAATCTCCCGATTCCCCAATTTCACAAATCCCCAATTTCCTACATCGCCAATTTCCTACGCCACGAAACTTTCAAATCTCGAAATCTCAACATTTCCAAATCTCCGAATTGCAGTTTCCCAGGAACCAAATTCGTGGAAAGATAGTAACACATACCCCGGTTGTATACCGCAGGAATGTCGAAACGCCTGCGGTAGCGTGTTCGCGAGTCTCGTTGTATCTGGATGCAAATTTTCCTGCGAAATTGTTGAAGAACTTCCCCCGAAGTTGCTGCGCGAAACGTGCTCTCGTAACAAGTTTAAGATCGCGCATTATTTTGCGACTCTGGCCGCAATTATTAGCGGAAAATGGCTTCTTTATCGTTGAATTATTCACATTCTGGACAGGTTACGACTTTGTGGCGTTCGAAATAAAACGTGCCAGCCACTTTTCTTTACGGTCTTTTCTTCAGTTGTAAACTTTCTCCTCGGTAAAATTGCAACAATCTTCCCTCCCACGGCTATAAAGTAAAATTTCAGACTGTACGTTTATTCAAATGCCGCAAAATATACGTCTACTTTATTTTTCATTCGATCGCGTAGAAGTAATGTTCTCTGCTCGTTACTCTGGGGAAATACGAATGCGAAATTTTTTACCAGAATCAAGCATTCATGAACCGAAACTTGAAATTAAAAATAAATTTCGTACCAACGTTTGTTCGTATTGGATCCATTAAACTTGACTCGTCGCGCGTCCTTCCAGTGTCGATTGTCGTTCGAGCAACGATTTTTAAAAACAAAATGTTTCCGTCCGAGTAAAATCTTTTAAAATCGTTCGTTCCGTTTAATATAAGCACAGTGTTCGGTGCTATTTTTGTACCCTCGTTTCTATACTCGCGGAGAAACGTTTCCCCTGCCGCCGTAATTTTCGGTCGAAAATAAAATTACTATAAATCCGTTGAAGTAAAAGGTACATTTCGTATTCAAAGAATTCCAACGGGGCAGTCACTTTCTTCCCTGTCGCTATTTAATAAATATACAAACCCGATATTTCTTTATTTCTTCGGATACCTTTCATTCCACGATATCGTTCGCCGTCGAATTCTGGCGATAAAGAACGAAAGGAGGCCAATCGTCACGCACCGAAGTCCCCAATGGTCAAGAGTAATTCAACCGCTTTTTATTAACGCCCTGCACGGTTGTTAAGACGCCCATTACATTTTAAACGCACCCTTACGAGTTTCCATACTTTTCAAAATACGTGGCCGGAAAATGAAGTACCTGCGCTGAGTTTCTTCATTCGAATCACGCGACACCCTTGGGTTTCGCCCCCTTATTCGTTGATGAATTTGCTCAACACCTTCCCTATCCGACATCCGTGAATAAATCACGCTTCCTAGTGGATATTAATTGTCTACCTGTCGATGTTCGTGTTCTCGTGCATGTTGGAAACGTTAAACCTATGCTAATTTTTCGATTTGTTGAGATTAAACATCTGCGAAGAAATGGATGTCTAAGTCTTCACAGGTAGAACTATGTATATTTGCAAATTTCTGGATTTGTGAGTCTGAAAATTTCGGAATTATAAATATTTATGATCTCGAATCGCCAAAGCTCTATGTTTGTAAATCCCTGGTTGTGAAATTTCTACGTCCCGAAATCTCTAGGCTCCGATATCCCTACTTTCTGAAATTCTTACGTTCCTATATCCCTACGCCTACAAATTCTTATGTCCCCAAATTACTACGCTCTCAAATCCCTATATTCTTAAATTTCTACGTCCCGCAGTCTCTGCATTCTCGAACCTCTACATTCGCGAATCCCTAAATCACAAAATTTGTAAATCTCCAAAATCATACATGTCCAAATTCCTAAATTCCCGAATCTTAAATTGACAAATCTCTAAGTCCCCAAATCTCTCAACTTTCAAATACCCACATCACCACATACTAAATACGAAAATTCCTAAATTCTTCAAATAAGACTTCCAATCGCTAAATTCCAAAATTAATAAGTTAGAAATTCCACAAATGTGCATATTCCCCATTGGCGACCGGATCGGAGGGGAAAATGAATACTTAAATAGCCGCATAAAGCACCAGCCAGCGGAGTAGACAGATCTGGTTATATTATATTCATCTCTTCATGTATCATTCAGTGTTCGCGGATCTTACGTTGAGATTCAGATGTTAAAGCATAGCAAACGGTAGAAATTTATGTTCATCCAGTGAATTTAATTGACGCTGGTTATCCATCAACGAGATTAAACGTTTCTGTTTGCAAAATATATTTAACGTTGATTTGAATATTCGATTATCTTTATCGAATATTGAAGTTCGATAAAGCATATACCAATACATTTATTTTAAGGAGTGTTTGCATCTGAGATTATGATATTCTAATTTCTATAGTGTTCATCGTTTCATACAGTACTTAATGTGTCACAGACACACCCATCCGCTCAGTGATTAATTAATAACATCGATTATGTATTTGATGCAGTTGCTCATGTTCCTTGTGGATGGTCAAGTGATTTTGAAATCAAGTTTGTCGCATTATTATTTAACATCGAAATTACCTGTGTTGAATACATTCCTGCATTCAACTTGACATTAGCGTATGTAATTCCGTATCGAAATAAAGGTCAGTATATACATTTAAAGACGCAATACAAATTTGTATAACTGAAACTGGTAAATAATTTAAATAATTGAAATTGAAAGTTGGCACTATTATTACTTTCAAATTACTTTCGCGTACAGTAATTGAACTGAATCTTATTTATAAATGAAAAATTATGAATCCTTCTTTAATATAGACTTTTTGTAAATAACGTCACCTTCCAAAATTTTTATCGATACTCGTTCTTCAATTACTGTTCGAACATTTATAGATTCTATAAAAGCGTTTCAGTCATAAATAATCTTTTTTCACCGAACATCAAACGGATAACTCAACAAACGTGTACTCGTATTTAACGAACATTAATTGCTGTTTTATCGGGTACATATTCCTGGAGTGCAATCATGGTATTGCAAGGAATAAAGAAAATTGGACGTGATGGTACAATAAACGACGAGCGAAATTATTGCATTGTACACAATGGCTTCGTCGACACTGGACGTTAAATAAAAATCGTTAGAAATCGCGATTAATCTGAATAAGATTTGCAATGCGAAGAACAAACATAATCTAGAATATGAACGTATTATCTGCCGCCCAGCTAACATTGCGGCTATCATCACTATTTATGATGTTTAAGTGCAATTACAATGATGGCGGTGCGAAATAAAGATTTAAGTGTATTTTCCGGTATATACGATTAACAGATAGTAACCAGACGCAATTATCGTGGTAATTAACGATCAAACATAAAATTATTACCGATTGTTACTTCATTACTATTATCTATTTATTATTCAATGTCCTTGTTACGTAATCGTAGTTGGTTTCATATTACGGTTGCAAAATTTTATGGTACGTATAAGTTTTGGTAATCTTCAATTACTGTAGGTAGAAAATATTGGAAATGTATTAATTTGTTACGTGAAGAATTAAAAAATTTCTAAACTTTTAAAATGCCGAAGCGAATTTCCAAGTTCCCAAAATTGCAATCCTTGAAAATTGTAATTTCAGAACTTCTAAGTTCCTGAACTTCTACATTTTCTTGAACATACAATAAATTATAATAAAGATCCACTAAATATTTTCACAAAAAATTGATACTATAAAAGTAATTTTCTTCTAACCTACAATATAAATTAAACAACTCCTGAATATAACTCGGTGCATTGTACATCTTTTCTTAATCCGAAAGAATAATTTATGTCATCCGCTGTAAAAGCAATTAATTACAATTTCTTTATTCACCAATTACAAATTTCTTTTCCAGAAAAGAACTGTGATACATAAAAGCAACCTTCTCGCTCGTAGGACATTGATAAATCAAGTCCGAAACGCTTAAAAATATTTGCGAGAAGAGATCGTTTTTTTTTTGCAAATACAAAGGGAAAAGCTTGCGTAATTAATTCGAAAGATTAATGAACACGATTAATGTTCCGATGCTCGATACGGTTTACCTGCACACGGTTTTATCGAAGTCGAACGACGTTTAATTCAATTATCCGTTCGATTGCTTGTTTCGTTACACGATCGTTGAGAGAACAAGAAAATGTAATAGAAAGAAAATTATAAACGAAACGTATGAATTTTCGCGGCTACGGAATCGTTTCGATTCAGAAAACGTGTTTGCGTATCGACACAAGTTGTTTTCCAATGTTCGCAAGGTTTCCTCTGATAATTGCAATAATCGCTCGTGAATCTTTCATAATTAATAGGATGAGAAACGATCGATCGGTATCTGAACGAGGAAAGACTTGCGTCACAATTCTATTTGTATAAAAGCTGTAAGTTTCTACGTTTGCGAACGGAAACGAGGAGAGACGGACTGGAATCATTTAATTACCACGTCGTCGTCTCTCATCGTCTTTGCATTTGCAGAATCGTCGGACTTTTTGTTGTTAGCAAAAAGTCGTCCCGTTTGGTCCGAGATCAGGAAAATATTTAATTTGGACAAGAAAAGCGGCGAGGTTATAACGAGTGTATTTTTATCGATTGTCGAGACGTCGGACGATTCAGATAAACTAATTTCTCTGTTCGGGAGTAACGCGTGTTTGCTTTCGCCGGAACCAACAGGTGATAAATAAAGAATCGTATATCCTGGAAATTGAATCTTCCTTGCTGTTTGCAAAGTAAGGCATAATCAATTAATAGCCACCCGAGTTTGCTGCGATGTCCCCCATTTGCGTGTATTTGAACTGACAATCGATTTGCGATGATTGTAACTTTCGTGTTTGTGTAGCAATCTTTGTTCGACTGTGGCGGTATTAAATCTAATTGATTAAGGTATATTGATTCGTGTGATACTACAATGTGGAATCGAAAGCGGAGGTAAAAATCGACACACGTAATTGATATTGGAGGGTAATCCGTAGGGATCACTGTGAAGGATATAATTTTATGTGGACCATTTGATATGTATTATTTATTACTTCGAAACTATTTGTTTGAAATTACTTATTCGTTAGTTTTTAATAATTCAAGGTTTTGGTGTTGCAAGAACTGTTCAAAGGTAAAAAGTTTAAAAATTGTGAGATGTCAAAGTTAAAAAAGTATACAATTTTAGAAGCACAAAATTATAGTGTCCACGGAATTCAAAGTCGAGTTCTGAAGCTGCAAGGTTTAAAAGCTCAGCAATTTTGCACTACCACAATCAAAATATTTCGACTGTAAGTCTCGAAATCTCGGAATTCTGAAATTTGTACATTTCACAATTCACAATGTCGCATATCTCAAGAGTTACAAAATTCCAACGTCTCGTGAACAAGAAACCGAAGATTTCATAATTCCAGAGTCTCGAACATCCGGAAACCGCAATGTTCCATTCACTTAACGCAAAATAGCAAGAAATCGGTCTACAGTAAAAAGTACAAGATCCATGATCGGTGAGCACGTGAAATACAGATAGCGTAACATTACCAGAATAAATTTTTCGTCGGTATTAAATCGGTGCCATTTACAATCACGCTTCTTAAAGCGATCTCTGTTTCGTTTCACTTCGATTACAATATCCTATCGATTCCGTAGAGAAACAAGAAAAATGAGACGAATTTCGGGATCAAAGAGTAGCTCGGTCACAGACAGCGGTTCAAAGATTACCTTCCTCGGAATTGCATTCACTATCGGATCTTTTACACCGATCCTTACTCGTGATCTAATAATGATCAAAAATGAATTCTCTTTCAGACGAAGTGTTGTGCTCTTCCCGAGCTATCAAATCACGTAGTATCTTTTTCGCTTCTGGCAAAGAGAAGAATACGAACGCCGAAATGGAAGATAAAGATTGATTCGGACTGTTAGTCACTCGTTTAAATCATACTGCATTTATTATAAAATTTTTTTAAAAGTATCTCTGTTTCAATTAATTCGGGAAAACTTACCATACTTCAAACTCAAGGTTCAAGATTGCGATTCGACTTCTTCTTCCGAATGAAAGAACAAATTTCGAGTTTCTGTCAGGAAAAGTCTCACTTGTAACATTTAGTTGCATGTGAACAGTTTTGAGTTGAGCTTGAAATTTTAGTTATTCAATCATTCTGATATTCAAATTTTTATGTTAAAATTCGAGTTCAAAATCATACTTATACAATGTTAAAATTGCATTTACCACGTTATTTTCAAAGTGACTGAAATTGCATTTACTGCTACAATTTTTGCATGCATCGAAATTGAATTTACTACCTAATTCTCTAAATTACCGAATTGCATTGACAATAATATTTTAGAAAGTATCCGAGGTATGTGTACCGACTCGTTTCGCAAGAGAGGAAGTAAATCTGTACCGAAATTCGTGGTTATTGGGTAATCGGGAGCAGTCACGGTCGGAAGCGTAAGTTCAAGGCAGCTACCCACAAATCCTTTCGAAATTGCACAATGTCCTTTCGGATTGAACGAGAAACCGGAAAACCAGAGACGAAATCGAAGATCAAGGTGCACCTGAAGCATAGACAGCCATTCTCGCCTCGATAAGCATCGAAGTCCCTACTCGTGTATTCACAGGCGACAGAAATTACAATGGTGGGGCAGAACAGGATGTTTTGACCGCGGTCTTTCTTCTTCGATCAGTGCGATTTCGTTCGTTAACGTACGCGCGAACGATCCGCGTTGCGATTCCGGCGGGAAAAATCGAATCACGGCGCGCATCCGTAAACGAATATCGCCGAGGTGAGAATCAGATCGCGATAGAATTGTTGGAAAAGCTCGATGTTTTTCGACGATACTTCGCATACCGGCAATCGGAATCGTTAAATTATTACCCGGCGAATTCCGAACGATCGGAATGATCCGTTTTTTTCACGGTAGATTCTTTCGTTTTCCGGTAATTCGAGCCGGTATGATCGATATTAGTTTCGCCGGAGCGGGTTTCGTTTCGTCGATCGAATCGGTATGGACGTATCGAAAATAAATTGGGGAGTGTGACGTGATTTTTCGGGGTTGAAAATTGTGTAGACCTAGTATAGTGACGGTAATAAAGAGAAAAAATCGTCGGATTCGAGGAGATAGAAATTTTAGAATTTGAGAAGTTTGAGGTTTGGTAAATTCCGGAGTTTGGGATTTTGGAGATTTTCTAGAAAATGAGAATAGGAAAATTAAAAAAATTTAGAAGTATATAAGAATTTGAAAATTTTCCAAAGGTGAGTTTGGAAATTTGGAAAATTTTGGGAATGTGGGAATTTAAAAATTTGTGGAGTAGGGAATATACAAATTTGGAAATTTGAAGATTTGGGAATATGATAACTTGGAGATTTATAAATTTGAGAATATAAGAATTTGTGGATAAGGGATCCGAAAAATACTTGACTTTGGAAATATAGAATTTTAGAACGCTCCAATTTTGAGAATGTTAGACATTTTTAACATTTGAGAATTTGCGAATTAAACTTCTGGCGAAAGAAAAATGAAAAAATTTGTAGAGTTGTAAATTTCGAAACTTATCAAATTGTAAATACGGGAACATGAAAATTTAGAATTTTATGTGTTTAGCAATGCAGAAAACTAAAAACTAGAAAATTTCAAGAAATTAAAAATTACAGATTGTTCACTTTCATGGATCTAGAAATTGATGGCCACTTCACTGTTTACCCGAAATTTCTAAATGTAAAGGGGTATCAATATTGCAGCCAGCGTCACAATTTCAGTTTCCACAATCCCGCAACAACTCTATCGTTCGATCTTCAAAGGGAAAACTATTGAAAAATTGTTGCCTTGACAGGGCAGATGAATTGGTGGTCCGAAAAATATTTCAATTTCAAAGGAAATTTACTCGAACGGATTAATATTGACAATTTCTGCATAATGATTGAGTCGTGTCGCTGATATTCATTGAATAAAAAAAATCGTTCCTGTTCTAGTCGTTCTGTACTAGTTCTCGATAGTTAATTTCCGCAACAATTAGTGCTATTGAGTTTGCTTTATATAATTAACTCTTGCTCGAACCTCCGGTAGAAGAATTCTGCGATTATACCTGGGTACCTGCCTGTAGAAGGTGTTAGCGGTATTGGAGAAGTTCCTCAGGTTATTTTAGCGAAAATTCCTAGAAGTCTGTCCGGAGAGTGGATACAGAATGTTATAAAGTAGTGAAGTAGTATAAATAATGAAATAGTCAAATATTAAAATAGTAAAGTGACAAAGTAGTAAAGCAGAATAAATAATAAAATAGTAAGATATTAAAATAGTAAAGTGACAAAGTAGTAAAGCAGTATAAATAATGAAGTAGTAAAATATTAAATTAGTAAACTAATAAAGTAGTAAAGCAGTATAATTAATAAAACAGTAGAATGTTGAAATACTAAAGTAATAAAGTAGCGAAATACCAATGTAGCGAAGTACCGAAATAATGAAATAGAACAACAACAGAATAATCAAATACGAAAAATGGTCAAAAGGTTCGAAACAAAAAATTAAAGAATGAAACTTGCATAATCACCCAACGCGGTTTCTTGACAGATTAAGACCTCGGATTCGCGTGACACGTGCGACCGCGATTAATCACGGGAAATCCAATGCCCAAAGTGAATGCGTTAATTGCGTGATCAAACGCCAGTTAGGCAATTTTTCTTCCTCGTCGATAGAATTGGAACTCTATCCGGTTGGAGCAGGACTTCGTGAAAGGTACGGAGATACAAATCATCAAGGACGAGCTATTCGTGCGTTTTGAAATGTTCGTATGTCTCGATACCGATCGATACCGTGATGTATGCGTGTTCGCAGGCGGATTCGATATTATCTAACGACGTAAGTACGTACGCTACCTTTTTCGCGGGAGAACGTACTTGCCACAAGGTCTGTCTCGTTACTTAATTTCGTTCCGCGACAATTACAACGCGGCTGCAACATTTTCCGTTATCTTAATTGACCGGCCGTCGTGACGACTCGTTTTTTAAACGAGGAAACATCGTCCCGTGATTTCCCATCGACGGGGTTGTGCCCGTTCGTAGTTTGTATTCGGTCCACGGTGTTCCACGAGAAAGAAACGTCGCGTTGATTATCGCTCGTTAGGAAAATTCTTGTTCTCGGATTGCATTAGGTCGAACGAAGTCCGGAAGAAACAGGGAGCGTTAGTTCTTTGAGCAAAACGAGCAATCGAACGGTATTCCTCCATTAACCGAAGTACATCGAACCGAAAGTCGACTGTTTAATAACGATTGTCATTGCATACAGCTTCAATAATTACTTCGTGATATGCGCTATGCATAAAGTATATAAAGTATGAAGACGAAACTATTATACAAAGTAATTGATCTAACGCGCTACCTATGAATTATTTATAAATTCCCCGTTGCACGAAGGAATGTTTCAGACAGGAATTGTACACATTATCATTAAAGTGCTCCAGATAACTTTCGTACCTCGATGAAAAAGCAGAATATTAATTTCTTTTTAATTCGTTGTGCAATTCCCTTTATACCGTGTCAACTTGTTTGAAACACTTGTTCATGCAACAAATGGTGTATAAGTAATTCAAGGAACACAGTCAGGGGAATGAACTTATTCGAGTAAATCAGTATAAGTATATTCAAGTAAATATTATTAATTATAGAAGTAATTAATACGATTAATTAAAGAACAATTAGGTTGCTGCACTCGTATCAATAGAATGAGTCTGCGCGTGGGTGATCAATTAATTCTGTGAATTAAAACCTGCGAATCCTTAATGAATCCCGTAAATGATCGATCGCGGTATACCGAATCTGTTGGGAATGAATTTTTGAACAGATTCGAATCGTTTCTGCGACTGTTCACCTTGAAATCGCCTGTTTGAGGCGCGTATATCGTGTCGCTTGTCAGAATCGTTGCGGTATCGGTACGCGCATACATATTCATCGGCTTTGATGTTGCAATACTGAAATAAACATACGTCTCTCTGTGCCGTGTATCCTACAGATTTCGCGTTAAACAATAACTCCGGCGTTGCATTTGTATTTCGTGACTGTAATGCCACTGACGCGATGCCGATTGCTGTGATTCAATATCCGACTGAAAACACTGATATCGCTCTTCCGTTACAAAATATTATCGGATAACTATCAGACAGCCGCACTATGATCGATTTCAAAATCATGTCTTAGGTAGTTTTAGATTGAAACGTTTTTTCAATCGCTTCATTCGCATTGTCATTCATTGCATTGTTTAAATGCACTTTGGATAGTTGAAAATTGGATAACCACCAGTTAAGTAGATACCCGTTAGTTAGTTACACATTGCATAACTACGCGTTGCACAGCATTAGTTTACTACGTGCTGGATAACTCAGCGTTGCATAGGTACACGTTAGGTATCCGCGAGTCGGATAATTACGCTTTCGGTAACCACCGGTTGAATAACTACGCGTTAGATAACCACGTGTTGAATACCCGCGTGTTCAATTCTCAAGTGTCGTATTACGCGTGGTATACTCACGTGTTGAATTGTTACGCACTTTGATACTTGTATAATCCAGAATCGACATGATCGATCCTATTAATCATAAACGACTCCATAAATTGCATCGACAGAAACAACCCGGTTAAATATAAACCGAGAAGATCGATAGAGACCATATATGTACGTTAAAATTACGTGCAAAATGCCCGAAACGTAAGACATACATTATTCCTGACCAAGTTAACAGAACTTCCTCGGGGCCAACAGTTGTTTTACACGTTTCTCGTTTCTTTCGTGGCTCCTTCATTTCTCTTCGGTCGTCTATCGTCCATTTTTCAACGCCCTACGTCGGAATGTGCCTTTAGCATTCCTTTCCCGATCTTTCATATCAATCACCGAGCGGAATAACCGTAACGCGAGAGCGTGTTCTCGCGAAATGTCTCGCCGAAATCCACCGGATATCGCGCCGACAAGGCTTTCGTGTCAATAAATTTACATTGAGATTTATCCATGACTTCATTGCGTTGCACCTACTTTATCAAACTCTATCATCGTTCGTCGGATTTTTCCACCCGGTAATAAATCTTCGAGCAAATTCGCTTCGAAAGCAGGTCAATAACAGTTGCAACCTTTCGTTTCACGCTGATTCTCACTTCCTTCGACTTTCCCGACGGACTCTGTTTTTACGCTCGTCCGTTTTTCTCGCCTCCTGGCTCGTTTCCGTTTTCCCGACTGCAATTTTTAAGTCTGTTCCGGGTGAAATATGAGACGGGGGTTCTCCGTGGTGCCTCAACGCGAACGTTGGGCTTGTCCGCACGTACACTGGATTTACTAATTCGATTTTCCGCGCTCGTGGTTTGCCACGCGTGACAAAATTCGTTAAAATCATGGACGCGGTTTATTATCAAGTTAGGCGTACTTTTACGTCGAACAATTAAACGTTCACAGTACAGCTACTATTCTTATAACCTCGTCTCTGATGTTCTGTCATTGTCTGCATAAAAGTTGCCGATTCAGCGACGCAGAAAAACATTAATTTAATTAAGTACTCCTTCGAAATATTTTCAAATAAAAATCGACTGATACGTTTAAATTTTTAACGCGCTGTTTGGAAAACTTGTTAAATAGTTCAACAGAGAAATGGTACATTTATAACGATTTTAATATCGTCTAATAGAAGTAGGACTGAAACGTTGATTCGGTGAAATATATCTATGTTTCTGCCTATTAACCTCGACGAGCCTTAAGCCCTATGACTATCGACGATTGTCTATTAGCAGGTTCGTCATAACGACAGAACATTCACAGATCGATTATGTTATGCGGGTCCGAGCATCGCGCAGGTGTGACATTACAGACAGGTAATTGTCGCGAAGACAATTATAGCTCGTTAAAGTTCGCATTGACAAAGGGCTAGTGACAATCCACGAATGCGAATCGTTGAACGTTAAATAACAAACAGGCGGCACATCGGACACTCGATATCCGACAGTCTTCGACTGCAATTTCACAGCTAAACCGCTAATTACGGATTGGATTCTACTGCTTGCTTGTTGACTGTTTCGTGAAATCGAATACGGATGCAATGAATTATTTACACTGTTCTGATACGTTCTCCGATCGCGTTTCGAATTACGCCATTTGTGGTTACCGATAAATCATGCTTTTAATTGGACTAAGTAATTGACGAACGAAAATAGAACACTTCACATTTTCGAATTCAAGTTCGGAATTTTACATTTACATTGGTGATATGGATTTTGTTAACATTTTTTGCGGGTAACTAGATATAGTAAAGTTGTTGAATCTAAACAAAAAGTACGAGGCAATTCAGTTTCGTATGTAAACCGATAGAGTAAAAGTACCTTGCCCCGCCTTTAACACCTTGAGTGCTACCCTAAGTCAGTTTCAATTTCTCTTAGGAAGTAATTTTATTTTAGATAAATTTCGTAGACAATATTCATAATATTCTATCCTGGTTTATTCGACAAGCTTTAATATATTTACAAAAATTTTGTATACTTTGTTATGTTAAATGTTTCAATTAAGATTAGCGATAGATTTATGTATGAATTTATACGTCGCCCGTGCGTGGGTGATATGGCACTTAAAGTGTTAAAGTAAGTACATTCAAATATGTAAAAATACCTGGCCTGCTAATAGATAGCAGTACTCGAGACATGTGACCCACTTATAATTAAAATTATCATACGCGTAAAGCGATATCAAAACGTACGATCGCAGGTTATCGTAGTAACATAAATATAAATGTCTGTTGCAGAATGCTGAATGAAAGGCCAGGGCATAGTCGTTTGAGCCGGCAATTATGATAGCGGCGTTTCTGCGTCCATGCCGACATTTGCACGCGATTTCGCAAACGTTGCAGGAGGATCGTTAAATCGTCCCTCCTCGAAGACTCGACGAGAGCCATTGATAAGCGAAACTATTGGTCGTATCTCGGCAATATTTCAATCACGGTGCCAATAAATCTCATCATGCATCGCTAGACCCTCCGTGGTCCGCACTGCGTAGCGTTTCGTCTCTGAACGTTACATTTTTTGTATCGGCTGCGTGCAACGTACGGGTTACGTTACGCGATTTACCGAACCCGTTTTCATCGAACCGCGACCGTTTTTTAATTATCGATAATAGTCGACCAACATGGCGACAGAGAAATCGGGCACGTTGAAACAGTTCGTCAAAGTGCGACCGGATAACAGTTTCAAGCCCGCGGAACGATGGCGAATCACGAGGAACGTTCTGGTGATCGGGACAGCGTTTATGGTGAATTTTACGGCGTTCATGGGAGCCACGAATCTGCAGAGTTCGATCAACGCGGACGACTCGCTGGGAACGTTCACGTTGGCCTCGATTTATGGCAGCCTAATTTTCAGCAATATTTTCCTTCCGACTTTAATTATAAGGTGAGTGGAATACCAGCTTCTTTTTTCATTCGTGTTTAATTGATGCGTCGGAGGATTCTTCAATTAACCTTCGAACAGCGATAGTCGGGTCAATGACGTCCTTATTAGACCCGCGTGATTTTAAAATGGAAATTTTTTACATATCGCGGGAACGGTATTTAAAAGTTTAATACAAAGCTTAGAATATGAGAATTTCAAATTATATTTAAACCCCGAAGTGCACGTTGGGTTGGCAGAGACTCGACTACACCGTTCGAGGGTTAATGAGTACTTTAATCCTTCCTTAACCCACGAGCGAGCACTCATGTATAAACGTACCCAATTACAATATCGCCGGAAAAAAGTATACGGTTACATTCGATGGAATTTAAGGGAGCGAAGTTTTTCGCCATAAAATGGTTTCTAAATTGTGATAACGAAACATGCATATTTCGTTAAAATTATATTGCTGTTAAATACACAGTTTTAAAATTGGAATCAGTTATTGTTAAATATATATTTGTAACGTTCAAATCAAATTATTATTAAATATGTATTTGTAACGTTAAAACCAAGTTATTGTCAAATGTACAGGGCTATTGTGAACAACTTTTTCCTTTGCCAAAATATTTGCTGAGGCTTCATTTTCAAATTATTAAGGAAAAACACCGACCAATCAGAGCGCGAGAATTGCGAGGGAGTAGGTATCGAGAGGGTATTGTATCGATAACGTAATGTTTCAGTATAGTAGGAAGCTGTTAGGTGAAAGTCTAATAAATAGAAAAATTGGAATAATTATGCATTATTCATCATTCATGAATAACAAATAAACCAATTAGTCCTTATTCACATGATCAGGATAAATCGAATTTATACGATAATGTAGTTGGTTATCGCACAAATATAATAGAAAAAATATCGAAAATTATTCCCGATAAACTCCCGAAAAAATAAATTTTTCCATTTTGAAAAAGAACGAACATTTCTATTTACCAAAAAATATTTTTAATCGATTGGTTAATAAATGTAATAAGTTCTTTGTACGTTAAATGGAAAAATAGACAAACAATTTAAATGCGACTTACTCATTGATTCACAAATAGCCCAGTTTCGACGCAAATGAATCTTCGTAATTAGACCGGTCCGTGGATCTTTACCGTTTGAAAAAATAACCTGTCACTGTCACATTTCCTTGTTACCACTCATTATTACTTTTCCTCCTCATTGTTCGTTATATAGTCGATATTAGCCCGATACGTAAATAAAATTAAAGCCAGCAAACGATTATTCATAAATAATTTCAACTGCACTATCATGAAAGCGAGAAACCGGCGTTCACGACTGGAAAATATTTCGACAACAATGTGGCGATTGGCGCGCCGCGCAGGCGCAGAAGAGTCGTTCGAAAGATCATCGTTGCATGGTAACCGTTGGCGACTGACGCCGCACGATCGAAAACGAAACAGGGAGTTAAGGCTCCAACAAATAATGTCTCGTTATCGGTAATATGATACAATATTGATGCCTTAATACCGATTCTCTACAAGGAAAAAATAAAATATCGATAATCATATTTCTGAATAATCGATCACGCGTTCTCGCTCGATGCACGACCACGGTCAACTGTTACTTCGAGACTATCGCTCTCGCAATCGAGCGCGCGCTATTCTCGCGCTCTGATTGGTCGGTATTTCTTCTTAATAATTTAAAAATAAAGCCTCAATGTTTTGGCAAAGAAAAAGATTGTTAAAACTAGCTTTACCTACCACCCCTTTTTGGCTCTTACAATATTTGTAGGACAAATATTTGTAACGTGGAAATCAAATTATCGACAAATATGTATTTGTAATATTGAAGTGAAATGATTGTTAAATACACGTTCATAATGCTGAAACCGAATGACTGTTATATATATTAACATATATTTCTCACGAATCAAATAATTCTCAATTACAAAGATAATTTACGCGTATTTGCTACACTACGTGGGCAGAAATATAGCGGCATGCCATCAGTTTGCCTGTCCGCTTCTGATTGTTAATTATGGATTCAGTGGAATCCACGGAACGGCATTGTTTGCTTCGAAAATTATAATTCAGTGCATGCACAAATTGTCAAAATTTCACGGGACGGGCGAAAAGGTCGCGTTAAAAAAAAATATACGCTCCGAGCGGCGTTCGCGGCGCATTTTTGCCGCGGCATCCTTGAAATTCGCGACTGCAATGACCATAATTCCGCGTTAGCGACGAGACACCGTGAATCGCGTGTCGTAACGTTACAACCTATTTAAAACGGGCCGCGAATCACAAGAACGCATTTCCGCTTCCTTTTCATGGCATCGTATTCAAGCGCGCGTGACCTGTTTACCCAAAAAAAGGTCAAGCAGTCGGCTAGCATTTATCTTTTGTATTTTTTAATTTACCATGCCGACTTCCTCCTGGAGCACGAGCAAAGCGGGGTAGACCTCGCACGAATCCAAAATATCCCATTTCTCTTTCTCTGCGAAACAAAACTTTCGTAAATTGCTATTGTTATGCGCCCAATCCATCGATCATCGACGTCGATACCTTTTATATGCAATTTTTTCAGTCAATTTAACACTAGAACCGCAGACGTAAAGTAATTTAAGTTCCACAATGAAATGATATACGATGAGACATAAAGTAATACACACATTAATTCTTCATCTTGATAAGAAACAGGTTTCAAGAAAACCATCTTAACACTTTAACTGCGGGTACTAATTTTTGCTAATATCAAACGGGTATCATAATTTCAGGAAGTCTGAAGAATTTTTTGTACTCGGGTACTCGGGTTAAAATGATGTGACACCGTAAAAAAATTTGAACGTAAATTATGTTAAAATTTCCCGGGTGCTCGAAACGCTTTTAAAAATTTGAGGAGGTTAAAGCGTAACCCGGGACGGCCAGTTTCTTGCGTCTTCGCGAAAATGCAAAACTAAAGTCGATATCTCGGAATCGCGAGACCTTACAGAAATTTAACCTTGCATCGGTAATAAATAAAATATAAAAATTAATAAAACGAAGAAATGTTCTCCGCGATTGAAAAAGGAATCGCAAGATGGTCTCACTGACGACGTTGAATCGCTCGTTGAACTTATTAAGGCTACTTTTTGTGCACGCTTCCAAGTTACGAAGAAGGTGAAATTCAATGAAACGGTATTTTCATAAATTACGTTTATTCGATGTATTTCCGTGAAAGAACGAACGAAAGATCGCGAAGGAAAGTTGCAAAGTAGGTCAAAGTTCAAGTAGAACGTGCAAGCATAAAATGATCTTATCTCACTGGCTTTGGTTGCAGCTGGCTTGGCTGTAAATGGACGATATCCTTGTGTATCTTGACTTACGTGCCGTTCATGGCTGCTCAATTTTACCCGAAATTCTATACGATGATACCAGCTGGACTGATGGTCGGTATCGGTGCTGGACCGCTCTGGTGCGCCAAGTGTACTTATTTAACCGTTGCAGCGGAAGCTTACGCCACTTTGTCGGATGTCCCTGCAGATGTGCTCGTCACCAGGTTTTTCGGCCTGTTCTTCATGTTCTACCAGATGGCGCAGGTCTGGGGCAACCTTATATCTTCGGCAGGTACGTAAAATCCGCGTACTTTCTACACCAGACACATTCTACCAGTGGACGCTGAAATTTTTCTCGTTCTACGCGAATCGTTTGACCAAAAAATACTTCGTTACCATACGGAATTGTGGACATTTCGTCTTTTTTGCGAAAAAAGTTACCCCGTATTAACATTTTGCGCTCGAGAGAATTTTGAACGTTGGCAAATAGCGACTGTTAAAAATTCCAGTCGAAAAGTTACAGGAATTTTTTCGAAATTATTAACTTTTTAATATTCGTTGCCGTTATTGGTCGTTTCGTTAGGTTCGAGCATCTATGAAATTTAGATAAAGGTTATTTACTTGAAATGGTTGAATCGAGTGAGTTATAATTAACGACACACGCAGTTTTTTAATATTTCAATCAAACTTTTATGAAATACCGAATGAAAATTGTTGATGAGAGACCATTCGAAAAGGCGATTCAAAATTTTCATCCGGGCACGATGAATTTTTTCGTATATATCGATTGTAAGTACCCGAAATATCGAGTGCTTTCAACTGACTTCTGGAAGTCAAAAGACTTTATCGATTACTGGGAAATTCTACAGCTTAGTTTGAAAGAATGAACTTCTATGGATTCGAATCTCCTTTTTCCACCCTTTTAGTAAATTGTCGATGCATTAAGTTCCTACGAAATATCGAGTGCATTTAATTTCCTCGAGAAGTGCTCCCACCGTTAATTCGTGAATTGGGTTTGAACTCGTATTGACGTGCTCGCTAAATTGTGTTTAACGGGCTTGAATTAAGACAATTTGAGACTTTCGTAGATTCGTATAAGCGAGTTGCTCCTTCGCTATTAAGTATAATTATACGAAGGACCGAAAACTCGAATGTTTCGTTGAATACAAATCACTCCGGTGCTCCGATTGAGTTACTCGTTCTCGAACTCGAATCGAATCATCGACAATGCGGAAGGACATTTTTTTTCCGCCCCGCGAAGTTACGTTTCATTTGTAGGGAAATCGTTAGCGACTTTAACGAACTCAATTTAAACTGCCTTCACAACCGTTTCCCTCTGAAATCCTTTGACGTGAGAGTAGTAAAAGTCTTCATGGCTTTTCTACGTTTCTGTTCGGGGCACTTCCTTTTTCCCTTCTTCTCAGCTTTTATCCCGAGGCTGGCCGAGCAGCTTGTACGTCTCGCGCCGCCCTTTAACGGCCAAGAAAATAAAAGCCTTAATTGCGATGCAATTTGCTGTAATGGGAAACAATGTCGAGCGTGTTACATCGCGAATTTGAAACGGTTGGAATCGGGGGGGTGGGTTGGCGAACTTTATCGTCGAAATGGAACGATGTAACAACGCCGACGCAACGGCATAAAGGTGATAAAGTGAACGGAAGGCAACGTATAATTTTTAACCGTCAGAGAGTGAAAAATCCTCGCGACCGTGTTTCGAGGGAAAAATTAATTAATTAGCCAGCTCGCTGCTCGTACATCGCTTTCGCGCCTTCAATGACAGCGCAACCTGTAAACCGCGGATGCAATATGCCACGGTTATTTCATAATTCCTATTAACCCCTCGCCTTATAATATCGTCTCCCGCGAATGACGCACGTAATCGTCGGAATGCGACTTTGCCTCGTATTTTCACCACGATCGAATTTCGAGATTAATTTTAATTACGACCCGTTCACCGATCATCGTCATATCCACAGTATTCCTAACACTTGAACATTTTTTACTTGTCTTAACACCGCGACAAAAATTAAATCGTTCTGCCTGACGCACATGTCGACGACATGATAAATTGAGGTTAAAACTATCGACTTCGACTTTCGATAAAATCTTTCATTTTCAAGACGATTGAAGAGGGTAATGAGAAATTAAATTACAGACAAATGATAGGGACGTAATGACTTATAGTTAAGTATGTGGGGATTTAGTTTACATTGCAGATATTTTTTACAGCAACGCTTCAGTATTGAAATACTAATTCACATTTTTATGATGAAAAAGAAGTAACTTCATTTTTTGTTTAAATGTTATTTGCCCTATTCCTGTAGTCCCATGATAGTGCATATTAACGAAGATTTGAAATGAAATTTTTTTAGAAGCATAAATTGTCTCAATTGTATTCATCACTGATATTCATAGATATTTAAATAATAATGAATAGTTGTAGCTAACAATGTATGTATATTTTTATACATGTCATAATAGGAAATCATAGGTTATACAAATTTAACAATATGAATTTATAAGTAATACAATTCGCCGAAGAGGTTCGATTAAACTTATTGAAAGTTGCAGGAACCAGTTTTATCATGAATTATTCATAGACCGGGGAAGGTAAGTCTCTCAAGTATTACTTTTCAATTTGTTCCTTGTATGAAACTTGTCTCGCTAATAAGAACTAATGATCTTTACCGCCTTTGGTAATTGACGGACTGCAGGTATTCACCCATTTATAACAAATTAGAAATGTCAAAGGTGCAGGAAACACGTTATGCATGCACAAACTGTGTATTTATAAAAACGTACAAAATTGCTGGAGATAAGTATGCTAATGTACTAACTAGATTACCTTTAAGTATAGATTTCGTAAAAACGCGTATTTCTATAAACTCTGGTAGTAATATTAATTCACTAAAATGCGAAGCCTGTTGGTAACGATTTAAACAAGATGCAGTAGTTAAAACAGTAATAGTAATTAAAACGACTGGTGTTAGTTTTGAATCCAATTTCCGTATTAAAAGGAAGGATAAAATTTTGTTAACACGAAGACATAATTTTGTTGACACGAAACTATGACTTTGTTAACACGAGGACACACGATGGTACAATTTGATTCTGCTACCGTTTCATATTGATTTCATAGCTGTTTTAGAGATTTCAAATTCATCATCCAGTGATATAAAATATAAATTTGATCAGTTAGGTAAATATATCTTCTTTTCGTTATCGTGTGAATTTGCTACTGTTTTACGTCCCGATCAAATACAGATAAGCCTCGTGGGCAGAGATAGTACCCGAGGAAATTTTCAACAGGACCAGCTGAACAGACAACGCGTGAAATCTTCTGCCCGGCGAGTTCGTAAATTTTTACAGCGGATTTCGATTCTTCGCGCGCGTCGAAGGTGTTGAACGTTTGATAAGCAAGGACGACAGAGAATCCGTATTATTCCACACGTCGTGATATAAACTCGCCCCTTTATCCCCGCCAATCGTAAAACGAAGAAATAAGTGATCGGACCAATATAAAAGCATCGGAGAGTGTCGTAACCCAGGTTCAGAAGTTCATTTTTAACGATGCCACAGATTGGTACACTTCTGTGTCGACTTCCCCCGAGGGATGCCGGGCTGTTCCAGTTTATTTATGAGCCATCACAACAGCAAACCCCCTGGAATTCGAGGATTCCGAAACTTTTAGCGTTTCCCCGATACAAGTATTGTTATGCTAAACGGAAAACCGAAGACCGCAGTAGCGTCATCGATGCTCGGGAACGAAATTTTGAACGAAGCTACGAAACTTTCCAACGTCTCGTTAGAATCGTCGAGCACAATCGAGAAAATCGGGCCAGGAATTCTTCGCCCGTTGGAAATCGACGGCTCTGATCGAAAGGAAGCAACGAAGATCGCTTAAAGAAGAATCGAGTGAGCGGATTACAATGTTCAAGTTTTCTGTTTGCTCGACAGTTGCTCTATCTGACGGTCCCTGACAATCAGGGACACGCATTCATTTCTCAGGTACTTTCCTCGATTCTTCGTTCAACGACGTAAGAATTTGACGTTGTTCATTGATTTTCTTTATTTTTGCTGCGTAGTCGATTGCATCGAATTGAGACGTGCCGGGTTTAAATTTCAATCTTACGTGTTTCGTACTATTCGTATCTTCTAATTTTCAGAAATTTAATTTTTATATTTCGAAGCATTCAAATTTTTAAAGTTCTAATTCCACGAACCTACGAACTGCAAAAGTTTAGAATTCTTTGATTCATAAATTTTCCAGTTCCCGAAGTTCGAGATCTTTAAATTTTCAAAGTCTCGCAGTTCGATGTCTCCAAATTTCTAAGGTTCGAAACGTATCAAATTTTTAGATTCTCAAAGTTAAATAATTCTGGAAGTTCGAAAAATCGCATTTTCCAATTCCCCAAATTCTCAAAGTTCCAAACTCCAAAATCCCCAAATTTCGAAAGTTCCAAATCACTAAATTCTCAAATTCCTGAAATCTCCAAATCCCCAAATTTTCAAAGTTCCAAACCCTCGAGTCCCCAAATTTCCAAATTTCAAAATCATTAAATACCCAAATTCTTAAGCTCCGAAATCTCCAGATTCCCAAACTTCCAAAGATCCAAATCCCAAAATTTTAAAACCCACACGCCTCGAAATTCCGCGACAAAAGTATCACCAAAGTATTTCAGTAAAACGAAATTGTTTCGCGCTCGGTCGTTTTTCATTTCCGGGAATAATGTCGCGCAGAACATAAATAGAATTTTTAACTTTTTTGAAACAAAATATGTAACTGCAATTGGAATGCATAGGGAGTAGTCGTTTTAAAAATTAGCGACGGACGGCTTTTACCTTAATTAAAGAAGTTCCCTGACGAACGCAGGATTTGTATTTAAATTCAGCAGAGCCAGGTTTCCATTCGCTGCATTCTCTGGATTGAATTACGATGCTGAAGGTTTAATGAATTTAACAAATTGGTACAAGGTAAACAGTCTCCTTAATGCTACAACTGAAAACCGATGTATTCTGTATAACTTCTTCAAAATGTACTTTGCTCACGAATAAATGTTACGCACAAGTTGTCTTTATGACCCATCTTCATTTTGTTTCGTGGAACACCAAAAGTTGATTACGTCTAAAGTCCTCTGAATGGTATACATAATGTACGCACATATGTATTTTATGAAGAACGTGAAAACGACAGCAATAATGTGAAGAGAAATATTAAGCCTTCGGTCGATTAGGGAATAATTTGCTTATGTATTGTTTGTCTGTTTGTACAGTTCTCTCTTATGGGATGGAATCGGTAACATTGAACACAACATTAAACAGCAGCATTGTAGCAGAAACATGTGGTGCTAATTTTTGTGGCGCAACTGCGAACACTACCGACAGTCCAACGTTGGAAAGGCCATCAGAGGAGAGGATTCACCTAATTTCTGGAATTTATTTATGCTGCATGATAATCGCCTCTTTAATAGTTGTTTTCGGTGTCGATTCGCTTTCAAGGTGAGATATTTGTCTTCTTATTTTTTTACCATAAACGAGATAACTATACAGCGCGATGAAATTTTACGATCGAATGCAATTCCAGCAATTAGCGGAAGGTTAATTGGTATTCCGCGCGATACGATGTCGTAAAATCACGTTACCTTATGCTAGAATCGTGAGATCGATAAAGTTCATAACGAATTTTCTCCATGCGGGAAATTAATAAACATGTTATAAAATTTATTGTTGTTATTAATAAATTACATTTACTATTCCGTTCGGATAATTTCTTCGGTCGTAAGTTGAGACAAATTGCGAATGTGTTTGATATCGATATGCGTTAACAAGTAACACAAGAGATTCGAAGTTTTGTAACTTATATAGAATCGATTCTGTTCAGAAACCTTTGTATTGGGAGTTTTAAGCTTTCTAAGTTCGGCAACTGTCGAGTTCGAAGATGTAGGTTCGAAAGTTGCTGAAGTTGATCTTATGAAACTGTTAGTCATACTATTCTCAAGTACAGCTGGTAAAGTTATAAAATTAAAAAATTTCAAGCTGTATAACATTCAAATTACCAAGGGTCTATATACTGAATTTAGTTTCTCGTTACTATCTGTCAGAGGTTTTGAAATAGTTTCCATTTGTAAAAACCTCTAAAAAAGGGATCCGATATCCAATAACAAATCCGTAGTACGCAATCTGGTTCGCGTCACAAGTTCCATACACAGCAACGATGTATACGTGAGTAAAAACTCGAAAAGCTCCATGCAATCTCCACTAGAGATGTTATTGCCAATAGAGCCATGAAATCTTCGTGGAAAAAAAAAGAAATTGCGTCGACGCATACATATTATTCGGTATCGATATCCCGAAATTCGCGTTCCGAGAATCGGCCTCGTTAGAAAACTATTGAAAAACGATAACGCGTACTATTTTCAGTTTCAAAGGGACGAGTGAGCAAATAAGTGGAGAGGGCTGGTTTCGTTTTTGAAAACACGCAGTCACGTGATCGCCGATCGGCTAAGCCGATGTATATAAGCACAAGAAGTTGATAGGATCGATCTGCGAGCGTAGCAGAATGTACATATTGTCCTGTATGTCATAAATATTTCCAGTATATCCTCGTGCGTCTGGGAATCCCGAATTGATAGCGCATTAAATCGTAACGGAGCAAACGGTATTGTTTCTGTTGAAGGAATTACGACCGGTTGTTTTGGACATCAATCGGAATCAATCGGGAAGAAATCTTTGAAAATTCGTACGCTAGATGTTTTATGGGGATTCATTCGAACGGATGATTTCAACTGAGCTCCGGTATTTTTGTACGTGGGCAATAAAACGAAAGATGTAAAAGATGGAAATGAATGAAGCTTCCGTTTCTTTCATTGTAGATTTATTTTCGTGAGGTTTTAGTACTTCGATAGAAAAAGTACACATTTAAATAATCGTAGATTTGGATCGATTTGGGCTGATTTGAAGCAATTTAGTTTCGACTTGGGCCAATTTGAAACGATTTTAATTAAATTATTCCGAATCGGCCCAAATGCACATCGATTCAAATCAGTGAAAATTAGCGCAAATTGGTTCACGTCAACTCATATTTGTCCACACTATTTCCAATTCTAGGATTATATGAAATTACGAACGAAACAAGTGATCGATTGAACCATGAAGCTTTAAAAGACAAAACCTGCATGCAATTTCCTGCTCAAATTACATTTTAATGTATGTATGCTTAAACACACTTCTTCAGATACAACAGAGGCAGGTCAGGTTCAGCGACAGGACTAACAGGATTCAAGCTGCTAGCAGTGACACTGCAATTGTTGAAAGAGAAGAATCAGATACTGATATTGCCAATAATTGTATTCATCGGAGCCGAACAAGCGTTTTTGTTCGCCGATTATAACGCAGTGAGTTATATTTTAATTCTGTAGTTTTGTGTATATCTGTTTGTTATCTGTCTCTAATAATTTTCGATGAATTCTGCAAGTCCTTCGTGTCCTGTGCGTGGGGCATCAGCAACATTGGATATGTGATGATTTGTTTTGGAGTGACGAACGCCATAGCTGCATTGGGAGCAGGTTCCGTAATGAAATTAACGGGAAGAAGGCCCCTGATGACGTTCGCTTTCATTCTCCACATAGGAATCATAGTGTTTTTGTTGCGCTGGAAACCAACGCCTGAACAGTACTACACGTTCTTCTTGATGTCTGGATTATGGGGTCTCTGCGATGCCATGTGGTTGGTGCAGGTTAATGGTACGTGTTATGGACAAATCGAAATTTTTAATATATAATACATATATTTGTTAATTATATAATACATGGTTTATGTAGTCAAACGTATTCGATTATTATTCCTAAAATATACAAGATGGAGAATCGATATTATCCACTATTATATACGTATCCAATTATAATTATCATATGATGTACTATAACATTATATGTGAATTATTACACATGCTATAAATACTGTTACAAAATCTATTTTGAGAAAATTTGTAGTATATGTATGTACACTTCGGATGCATTTCTTTAGTACCATTCTCACCATCTTTCGGCGAACGGTGAAACTAGAGCAGACGAAAATTGATTTTCCTCCCAAAATAAACAAAAAGGGTGCAAATCACACCAGGGGTTGTTCCAAGTAAAGGAGTTACCTCCTAGATGTCACTTCTTGTGACGTCGCCATTGAAATGCCAGTTTCTGTTTCATTAGCTCCTCTGGCTCCTATCAGATAGCGCAAAACGCATTTTCAAAATTAACTACTACATTATTACATGTACAAAGACGAGCCTATTAATTATTTCTGACAGCCTTGAAACATGCATCCCGAGAGTTATGTGATTTTAAACGAAATTAATTCAGAACAACATTTAAAAATATATTATTACTGATTCTATCCTGCTTGTACATCCTCATTGGACATACTCTCTGTCACTTAGCATGTAAATAGTGTTTGCAAAAATTAATTTGTTGCGTCAGGCACGATGTCATAGTTGAAAAAAGCGAATGACGTATTTGCGGTTTGAACGAACAGTTTTGATTTGTATTTCTGTTTCATTTTCAGCTCTTTCCGGATTATTATTCCCAGGAAAGGAGGAAGCAGCATTTTCAAACTTCCGTTTATGGGAATCCACTGGTTCTGTGATCACTTACGCGTACAGTCCTTACCTGTGCACACGAACGAAGCTTTACTGTCTTATGGGAATCATGTGTCTAGGAATGGTCGGTTATGGTACCATCGAATGGTCATGGAAATCCAGTCGAGTAATTCCGGAGTCGAAACCAGAGTTTGAATTGATCGGTAACGGCGAACCAAACGATACATCGAAACTTTAAGTATTAGAAAATAATTATAGTGTGATCTCTTATGTGACTTCCTTACCCTCGATAAATATACATCCGATCAACTTATCGTATTTATTTTGTGAACAAATTTTGTTGAATGCGTGTTATAGGTGACATAGATAATTACTACGAAGAATTTTCGTTACATTGCCACGTTTTATACTTCGACTTTGAAGTTTATATTTTACAGTTTAATCGAGCTTCTTCCCACGCCATTTTCTGTTTATTAATCACGATGTCTTATAAAGTGGTAATATAACGAGAGTCTCTTGAATCTCGATACCCAAGTCAAATATATAACAAAAATTTCCTATATCCAATCAAAGGGTAAAACAATCTGAAGATGAATCCAAAGGACGTTATGAAAGTACCCGAAGAGTGTCCTCTTAATCCAGCAATAATTTGACAAAATTATTCGAAAAACGCACGTTGTAGGATCATGTAAATTATATATATATATAATTGCGATATACATAGAAATCATACATAAATTAGATGCATATCAAAATTATATGTACAGAAAGAGTTCGGTTGGAGGCGCAGTCAGGACCTGAAGGTACGATCATTGTTGTGTGATTTGTACCACAATATATGTTTTTATTTTATTCTTGTGGACACCTACTAGATTTTACACAGGTATTTTTCGCTTAACCACTAAGGTTCTCCTCGCACTTCTCCCTTTTAAATACGTATGTAATTTAATGGTACATCGTACGCGTGTACGCGTGTGTGTGACCGTGTATGTGTGTACGTGTGTGTCTAGGTGCTAACATTCAAGCTAAAGCTACGGCTGCTTAATTTAATTGTATACTTAATGTGCTTAATTGCGTTTCACATGTACACGTGCCTGTCACGTATTCACATATGCATGCACATACGCGTGTGTGTATGTATACCGTGTGTTCGCACGTGCGCGCGTGGACGCGCGTGTTTATGTACGTGTGTGTGTGTCCTACATGTCCATTTTCTTTTTCTCGTACATGGTTATTCGTATGCTCGTCGTTTGTTGCGCTGTCACGATCAATTGTCCCCCGTCCGAAGACGATGGTAAACGACAAATTATTTTCTAGTTATTTCCGGTATGTCATTTCTCTCTACAGGTGGTTCACCAACGAATCGCGACGTGAAATCAATTGATCCTGCATCCCGTTCGCTCGGGTCTGTCCGATTGCTGATTGTATTGTGATCGTGTTGCTAGCTTAAAACCATCGTTATGTACAATTCAAGTTTTTTTTTTTGCAGTTCAGTTATATACTTTTATAAAACGTAGTAGGAACTTTGGTTTCGCTGAGCAATGTTTCAGAAGCAGTTTCCATATTATTCGTGCCACGAACTTCGTCTTACGATTAATTATTATCTTTTTAGTTTTTTTCGCTGTCCGTACGATTTCTTTTGTTTCTGTTTCATGTCACCTTTTTTTCTAAAATACTGTTTTCTGTTTCGTTAGCCTGGCTTTTATATTGTTCGCGATATTTTTTTATCTGTCTGGACTCGTAATTCGACCGGAAACTGCTATAAAACATTCGCCCGTGGATCTATCTTCCTTAGAAATATGACACTCACGAATACAATTCACGTATGTATTTTTTTTTGTGTGTGTTTCTTTAATACTCATGTTTCTTTTATATTTCCGTAATCATCTATTGAATATCAATTTGTCACGAAGAAAATACACATGATTCATAAATTTTCTCCTTCGCTCTTTCTCTCTCCCTTTCTCTCATTTCAATTTTATTTACTCACAACATCCATCACGCCATTCTCCCCCGTTTTATAACAAAATTTAATAACCGGAATATCTCTGTACAAACATTATCATCCTTTTTTGTATTTCTCCCTTCTATTAAAAAATCTAACGTACGAACCCACCCTCGAATGATCAAAATTTTGAATTTTGAAACAACCTCACCCCTCCGTTCAACCCCCTTCGATCGTATACCATTCCGTCGTTTTATAATACACTGTATCCTCCTTAAAAAAAAAAACATCTGTTTTCCTTCGTGTCTCCGTTTTTCGTGTTTACTTTAGGAACAGATCAGATTTTAATCGTACCTTAAACAGTAGAATGCCTTAACGTACTCGTTTACCCTTAGAAATTTATATTTGCTTCTTCGTCACCCTATTCCTGTTTTCCTTTCTCCCCCTCGACCGAAATTGCGTTCGTTTTTCTCTCGTTACGATTCATTCTCGTCCCAGCTATTTCATAGCTACGCACGATTTAAAAAGTATTAGATTCTTACAATGTTACAGTCCCTAGGTGTCGCCTTAATATGTACACACGCTCCTAGCTACCCTCCCCACCTTAAAGGATCTCGTGGTTATAATAATTGTGTCGTACGATGGCTATAATATACTCAGGGTAAAATGAAAACGGATACATAAATTTTAATTACATATTTTACTTTGTTTCGGTTCCGAAGAAGGTTATGTATCGGAGACTCTTGCTATATGTATTATCATGGAAATTTTTAAGTTGTCAATTTTAAAAACGCAGGAAGTTCTGAACAGTGGAAATTCGGGAATTTTAGAAGTTTCGAATTTGGATATTTAAAAAATTGAAAATCTAGAAACCTGGAAGTTTTAGACTTTAGAAATTTGGGAATCTAAGGCGTAGAAAATCCGAGAACTTGGTTACTTGAGAGTTTTTAAATTTATTAATCTGGAAATTTAAAACTTTGCAGGCGTAGAAATTCGAGGATTTGAATGTCCGAAAATTTCAGATCTCCAAAATATGGAAATTTCGGTGACATGGACAATTGGAAATTTCAAAATTTTTAAACTTGAGAATCTGAAGATTTAGAGTCTCATCATTTCGAGGATTTGGTATTCTTAAATCTAGTAGAATGATATCTTCAAATTTAGAAATAATTCGCAATCCGACAATTTATAGATACAAAAATTTCGAAGCGGGGTTCAAATAATTTAAACCCTCGCATTTTTCACCCCTGAAAATACATAAATTTCCATGCAAACGAGAAACGTCGATAGCTCACAAAGGATTTCTGAATCTATCTTTTATTACCTCTCCCCGTTCCTAAGTAAAATACGCAACTAAAATTAAACTATCCATTTTCCTCTGACCCTGTACAGCCAATTACAAACGTTCTGGGTTATCGAAGTATATGTGTGTATATGTATGTATATGCATGAACGTGTAGTGTACATGATGTCTGTCCTTCTTTCGCTGCTCCAATCATACAGTGTTTTTTTTTGTTTTTTAATTATACTCGAACTTGAGATATTTAAGAAATCGTGTCGTACCATTTAATGGGATGGGTGTCGCCTACAGTATCGTTTATTACGCAAGGAAGGAAAAATGTCGATAGAACTTGTATGTGTATGCGATCGGTCGATTTTACCCTCGATAAACAACTAATCCTGTCTTCTTTTAGGACAGACGAAAGAAAGAGTTGTTCGCGTGAAGCGGAACACATTCAAAGAAATGCTATTATTCACTATCGATTAACCGGGAATACATGAGAGATATATCCTTGTGGGATGGTCGATATTTTATGCTTCTTGTTTATCGTATTATAATTTTTATTTATTTAATCAGCTTTCCTGCTTCTTACTCCCCTCACCTTTGCCAACGAACCATTCCTCTGGATGCGTAAATATGGAGATTCGTCCGTGGAAATTGGAACCTGTCTCTGTTCGTTCCGTTTCGTCGCGTTTCCGTGCCAAAATTACCCACCTAGTGGTATTAGCCATCGTACATCGATCACGCGGCTAATTTGCAACCGAAATGAAATATTATTATTATTTGTAAGCCAGAAATTGTATCTGTTGTCCAATATATTATTTCGACTGGTCTCCTTTCTTCGCGCGAACGCGGGTCTCTCGAAATCGTATCGAATTTCAACAAACGCCTCGAACTCGTTCGAAAATCCGCGACGCCGACTGATTTTTGATTCGGAAGTTAAGAGACAGTTTCGAAAGCGATCAGATCGATTGCAAAGTAACCGTGAACAAGGAAACGGAACGCATCCAATCTGTCGGTACAATCGTCAGCGGGCTAAGCAAGATCGAACATTTAGGAACGAAAGATGCGTAAACGTTTAATACGTATACCTCGTATATGGCAGACTATTACGGACTAGTGATTTTTTTTATATTTTTACTTTTTCCATGTTAATTCGCGGAATTACCTGAAACCACCAATTGGAGTAGCCTTTCACTCTCTCGGTTTCGAATAGAATTTCACTCGGCGGCATCAGGAGGATAATCCATCTTACGATCGATCGATAATTATACTTTCGAACACGTTATTGCGTTAATTTAACTCGCTACATTCCTTCTTCTACTCCCCCATTCCTCTAACAAAAGTCCATCGATACACGGTCCAGGAAAGTTAGACGAAACTGTGGTTGATCTGCGAAATTGTTCCTAACGATCTAAGTTTTTATGCGATACTTTATTTCGTTGTTTCACGCGGTGTATTAGTAGTCCACATTCGTGTAACACCTTCTAAAATGGTTGCGTAGAGCCAAAACGGAAGCGTATATCTCGTTATCTGTCATTTCTGTGACAAAAATAGATTATCAAGTTTTGAAGCACAGGAAACTCTCTACAAAAATGGTAGCATAATCTGTTTTCGTACGAGCAACCGTTTCTGAGATAATCTCGAAACCGTGAACCAAGGGAGAGCTTTGTGTCGCGAAGTACGAATATTGTAATCTCGCGATAATAGTCACACCTATGAAAAAACACGTAGGACCTTTTTCATAGAGAATTTATCGAGCTATAAATCGTGTAATAACTATTTTCGTCGTAGGTCCAACACGTAACGAGATACTCGCGAAGAACTATACTCTTTCGCTTTCGATGCTCTGCACAGCTCTCAACGGACATCACATCGACGAACACTTTCCGCATATTGCATAAAACGACGAAATAATGGTTCGAACAAAAGCAGAGGCTCGCTAGGATTTATATTTCGTAGAGGAATCCTAATTTACCTGGACCATACACGCGTAACATACAGACGAGCGCACACCCAGAGAACAATATGGTTGAAACATTTGATCTCGAACGAAGCCTGCGATGATGTGGTTGTTTGTGTTCCTGCGGTAAGAAATGAAACTGAAAACGTTGTATGGTGATCCGTTATAAACGATAGCGGCGTTACTGTAAAATATCTCCGTTGCTATTTCATTGGCAAATGAACTTGTATCCCTGTTGTGAACGGTATTATTGTGAACGGTACTGTTGCTGTTGTGGTTGACGTTTGCTCTCGTTGCTTCAACTATGTTCTTTTCTGTGTGCGAAACGGACCTTAAACGTCCATTCCTCGATCTTTCCGTGTTCCAGGTTCGGTCGCGTACAACAAATATCGTTCTCTTCCCTTAATTAACCGCTTAAGGTGATCATATTTGTTGTACGGTTCCTCGTTTTTGTGCTTCGTCCGGATTGTTGCATGGATCAGTGATGGGCATATCTGCTGCCTTTCGGAACATTTATTTCTGGTCCGTCGTATATTTGCAACGATCGGTTTTTAGAAATGGTACCGAGCCTACGATTTCGAGCATACGAATTTAGAAGTTCAGAAATTTACAGATTCTCAAACTCGAAAAGGAGCGCAAATTTTCCTATTCGGATATTCGGAAATACCATGTTTTCGGATTTGGAAATGAAAGAATTTGATAAGTTAGTCATTTGGAAATACACAAATATCAGGGATATTTGGATGATTTGAAAATTTTGTTAAGGTATAAGTTCGAAAATTCGGAACTCCGAACGTCTATATTTGAAAATTCGGTTTGACAAAATAGAAGTTGGAGATCGTAGAGATTTAATAACCTAGAAACGATTGAACGCCGTCCCGGGCACAGTTGCCCATCACTGCCACAAACGATCCTCAGCAGCTGGAAGCTTCCATGATCGTTTCGCGTACTAGCATTATCTGTGCGGTTATTCGCGGAATTTACTTATCCTAATTCGACGAGTCGACGCGTTGATAATCACCGTGCGATGTTCGTACTCGTATGAATCCCGCCGGTTGTACTTTACCGCGCGTCGGTAACTCTGTCGTACCGACTGTCGGTAAACGGCTATCGTCGTTGGTTACGAACGGGATCGATGTGTACTGTCGTCGATAGATTCGTTCGATTTTCTTAATTGTTCGCGAAACGAAGGCGGTCCACGGTGCGATTATCGTAACGCTCGACTCCTGTACATCACATTAGCCACGTAGGTTAAAACTATTTACAGATAGGTCTCGTATACGCTTGCGATCACAAACGATCTTTGCATCGATCGTGACGGGAGTGACGTTTCGAAAATTCCCGCCGTCCGGCCGCGGTGACGCGCGAATTTCGAAATTGCTCCCGTTCGTTCATTTCGTAGAAATTCTATTTATTCGCTTCGTTAATTCCGTCGACGGGAATCTATCGATCGAACCGGTTATCGTGATCGATGAAAGACACGCGATTTAAGTCTCTCGTGGAGTTATGGGCGTAAACTCGAGTCCTTAAAGCTTTTTCATGTTCACTGATCGACGAATCTTGTCCAGTTGCTGTGCCTCTTACAAGACGGTCTTCGATACCGACTTCAACGTGTTCTTCAGGGACTGTCTCTTGTTGCAGAACCAAATCCTTATCACCTCTCGGTCGTATCCGAGATGCTGGGCTATGTTCGTGATGTCGTTACCTGAAGAACGAATGAATCGTGCGTTGATTTCGTTGAACTCGTCGGACACGACGATCGAAGCTGTTCGCAAAGTGCGGACGGCAAGGAAATTTGCAAAATGAGGCGGAAAATTACCATTCGGATGCGTGTTTCTGTCGAAGTGGGCGTTCAGTAGTTCCAAAGCATGCGGCGTGAACGAAGTTCGTCGCTTTCGTTTCTTGCTGGGTTCCACCCCGATGAAGTCCGTCAAATGATTCACCCCGCTCTTGTACCTGTAAGCAGACACACTTTTATCTCGCTGGTATCAATCTCCCGTTAACTCTTTCGTGAAAATAAAAATTCTTCGAATAAGAGAATGAAAAAAACAGAAGAAACATCGAGGTTGCTCAACTTCAATCCGCGCATCTCCTTGGTTTCTCGATTTTAATCGGGCTATAATCCGCGAGGCAGGATATTGTGAATAACATAATCAATTTTAACTCAACACGGAAGTGTTTCGTGTCTGTGCTTTTATAAGACGACGAAACAATTGCGATACCAGAGAAATTCGAGAGAAACGTTCAAAGAAATTCTGTAGTCTCAAACATTTAATACATACTAAAATCTGTGCATTCGATACGATGATTCGATATTATACGTCCGAGCGGAAAAACGGGGCGAGATAAAAATGGTGCAAAAACCGCGCCGACATTTGACCGGGTATAAGAAAATCCAATTTTCGTCGGGCCACCGTGCAAATACCCCGATCATGCTCTAATCAAATATTAAAACAAAACACGCGAGCGCCGGTGGGTCGTGTGTTAACTCGGCAAACTTTCTGCACGTCAAAGCGCGTCCCGTGAAAACCGGAAACGCCATCGTAAACAGAAGAGGAAAGAGACCGGGCGCAACACTCTCGATCGACTGGCGTCGACCCCATCGAGTCGCCTCCGTTTCGCGGAACAACGGAAACTCGATAAAACGAGAGAGGGGCGAAAAAGAAGAAGAAAACCGTTTACCGGACATTCATCCCCTATGGGGCAACGTCGACGATGAATTTTCCCGAATGGAACGCGAGAGAGCATCGCGACGTCGCCGGGCACAAATGAAATTAGCGATCGAAGCGTCGCGGCGCTTCGAAAAAAGCCCGTAACCGTAAACAGGAGAACTTCCGCCGGGAATCGCGGCTAAACGAGCCAGAAGGGTGGAAGGGTCGGCAGCGTCCCGACGCGCACGAGGGGCGTACCTACGCGGACGCCGCCGCGGAATTTATGTTTTTAATTTAACTCCGTATGACCAACTGTCGAGCCACGCCGAAAAAAGTGCAGGTCGAGCCATTAGCATCTCTCTCGGTGATATTTCGTCGAATCCGCGAAAACAATATGCTAATGGAGAACAGCACGAAGAACCGATACGGATACGGAACGGGTGGCTGTTCAACGCAGGATCAGCATTGGCGTAACTGGGTGGATACGATGGGATTCGATCTCGTTCAGATTTTTACCGAAATCTGTCGGGGTTGGACTTTTTCGTCGGGATTGTACGATAAGAGATATGCGTATCTTGCAATTCTCCAAATGCTTAAAATTCCCTCAAGTCGTCGAGTTTCCAAATTCTCAAATCATGGAATCCCGAAATTATTGAATTCTAAAGTTTCCGAATCCGCGAATTTCCAAATTCACAGGCTCGTAAATTTTCAAGTCCTTAAATTCTCAAGTTTTCGGATATCCAAATATTGAAAATTCATTATTTTGTAAATTTCCATGTATCTAAACTCTAAAGTTTGCGGACACCCAAATTTCTAACAAGTTCACAATTTTGTAAATTTCCAAGTTCCTAAATTCCCAAGTTTCCGAATACCAAAATTTCCAAATTCGCAGTTTCGAATATTTTAGAGTTCCTAGATTCTCAAGTTTCCAAATTTCCAAACTCACAACTTCATAAATTTCCAAGTCCTTAAATTCTCAGGTTTCCGGATATCCAAATTCTGAGAATTCACTATTTTATAAATTTCCAAGTGTTTAAATTCTCAAGTTTCAATATTCCCATACGTCCAAATACACAACTTCGTAAATCTGCAAGTCCCTAAATTCTCAAATTTCCAAATCCATAAATTTCCAAATCCTTCAAATTTCAAGTCTCCAATCTTTCAAATCCTCGAATGTCGAAATTTCCAAAGATCATTTAATCGTGCTAAGAACGGACCGACCCGAAACAAGAAGAACTGTTACGTCAGTGGGACTAAACAAAATAGATAAAACAATGTCGACGATACAAACGTGTTTCTACGTTATACAACGATTGACGACGATTATCGTTTGTAGCTTGATCGAATACATCGATTTACATGTCTGGGTTAATCCCCAGAGGAATTGACCACTCTACAGTTCTCGAAAAGAATTTTTCTGAAAAACTACAAAAGACAAAAAAAAAAAACAATTTCATCGAATAAAGTGTTCAATAAATTTTTGTTAACAATAAAAAATACAAAATCATTAATAAAAAGTGAATAATTTGAACATTTATAAAAGAGAATAATTTCAACATTGTATATAATCATTACAATGTCTGTTGTTCAATATTAATATTACGGTTTGCCGATGATTTAATTATCGATATCAGAAGCAAATAAATTTAGTCCGTTGACAAAAAAGCTTTTTCGCTCTTCTACCCATGGACATTGTGTTCGATATACACGCCAAATAATTAAAATTAATCATACGGTAAATTACATTTTTCCAACAAAGGAATTTTATTTTTGGTTCGGTGTATTCATTGCTTTGCTGTTATTAATGCGGTGTGTTGGTGAAGGTTCAATCTAATAGACATGTCGAAATATAAATTCCGTCGTTAAAAAAAAAGTGAAATCTCATGGATATTAATGCATCCCAATACACGTAAAATGCAACAAATTTTATGATAATCAATGAAACTGAATATTCCTTAGTAAAATTCTCCGATTAATTAATAAATCATCGGAAATGTATGGTACTGGTTACAATTTTTCTTTTCAGATGTAATGTTGCAAATTTTCTGATACGTATAATTCCGATAGATACAATTCTATCTTGAATAAATTTGTAATATAAAATATCCTTCTGAATAAGGGCCTCGTAAGGACCCTTAAAGTACTGAACAAATAATCGTACACAATTACAAATCCTATTACTGTATCCTATAATTATAAATCCTATAAAATTTGTCCTCAATAAATTCAAGAAGTACTTACACATCAATGATTTTTCTAACAAATACGTGACGTTGTTGGTAAAAGAATCCAACGATATCGAACGGAAATAAAAGAAAACGAGAGACGCATGATTTAAAGGAGCAGAAACACCGTAACAGATTTACCGACGCCAATTTAACGCGGATTGCGCTTTCAATAATTTTAATAAACGCGTGCTTACGATAATAAACGAAATGACTGCGAAATGATAAACGTACGCTTACAAAGGAAACGTTATTATAACGCGCGCGTTACCGGCGAGAAGGGCCGACGACAACGAAGAGGAACGAGAGAGAAGGACAGAATATCAAACTGGCGTCGAGGGTTAGCTCGAGCACGTATTCCAGCACAGGTGAGAAGCCAAACGAAAAGGTAGAAGGGAACAAGCACGACTAACGACGAACAAGGACACCGCTAAACGTGTTCGTGAGGTTTAATCCACGAGGGTAAGGGAATCAGTAAGTGCGACAGAGAAAAAAATTAAACGCTGTCACGCGAAAGAGAGAAAGAAATTACCGCTTTAATATTACTCGTATACACGTCATCCCCGAACAAGAATTTCTCATCGTGTACACCCTATAATAAACTGTTAAATCGTCAAATTTATGGCATTAAATATCGATATTTAACGGTATTGGCAATCGGTGTAAGATTCGGTGATTTTGTATCGAACTTGTTGTCTGTACCGCTATGTATAAATTCTCTAATTTGTATATTTCGAGGTTCCTACATCGTTATCTTAACAATCTTAGATCCATATTTTTACAAGCTTCTAGGTTCTCAGATATCGGGATCCGTTGATATCTAGATTTTCATATACATGGATCCCTAGGTAGTTATATCTCCCTCTATCTAGGTACCTAGATTCCAAGATACTTTGATCTACAGACATTTAGATTTCTAAATACCTAGATCTACAGACACCTAAATTCCGAGATACTTAGATCCACAGATACCTAGATTCTCAGATATCCAGATCCCGTGATATATATGTAGATTGTGAGGTACCCAGACTTCGCGGTATGTAGTTTCCTAGATACCCAGATCAGCAGATACTTGAATCCCATATGCCTAGGTCTTCAGATATACAGATTAACAGATACCTAGATCCAAAAATATCTATCCACCAAGATATCTAAATCCCAAGAAACTTATACTTCACATATACAGATTCCAAGATACCTAGGCAGCAAGATATCTGGATCTGAAGATACTTAGATCTCAAAATACCCAAATCCCCGTTTTCCTACGTCCTTGGATATCTGCCTAAATATCTCCCAAATGTCTAGATCTCCAGAGGTAAAGTGAGTCTGTGATATCTAGCTCCTTAAATCCATAATCACCCGACAGTTTTATACGTACAGTTTCATACAGAAACCCTACGTACAGGTTCAGATATCTACCAGTCTCTAACGAGACTCTCGGTTGTCCCTATATACTTACTATATATTTCTATACCCCACTTGAACGTTTCTACGTCTCAGGATCGTTACATCTTTCTCTACCTGGTCTTTCGACACGCAATTATTGGTGACGAAGAAGGTTCTCGTATCGAAATACCTGTGTACCTGTTGATGTACCTGTTCTATCGTCGTCGGTGTCGCGAGAAAAAACCGAGCTAATCGAATATGTATTAGAAACTCGGTACAGAGGTAGAACGAAACGAGCCCATCTAAATCTCGAGCGTACGCGCGCGCGTTAACAGTAAGAAGCGCAAAGCGGCAAACGGTATCGGGGTAGACGAAGGATAAAAAATAGGCAGAAAGAGAAAATGGAGACAAACGAGGGGAACCTGGTAGAAAGAAGGAAGTCCCAGTGGCGTGGGTGTACCACCGGATCGAGTAGGTATTAGCGTTCACGTTCACGTGTGGGTGCCAAGAGGTAAGAGGTAAAAGGCAGCGAAATGCCATTGGAGAAAGAGGAGAAGAAACGACAAGAGGGATCGTGGGTATAAGAGCCGTGGAGCGGTATACGAACAGCAGGCAGGAGGGGTACATCAGAAACCTGATTTTAATTAGTCCACAGTTTAATTACTCGGCAGATAAATCGTGCACGTGCACCGCATAAACTAGCCGCTTTCATTTTTCCACGGACGCGGCCGGCACGGTCGCGCTTACCTCTACGCCGCGAGAATGCGGGATGGGTCATTGTTACTAGCTAGCTGTACGATCGCGAAAAGAGAAATGACCGTGGTTAACACTTTGACTGCCGTGTCGCCCATATGTGGATGACGCTCGAATTTCTATACAGATTCAATAGGCGTTATACTCGAAATTTGTTCACCTTTCTAACTGTAAATACTCATGTTAGTTACTATCTACAACCCAGGAATTGGCGTATCGACTCACTCGATTTTCAGTGATAGGATCATATTGTTTCGTTTGGTCACGCATACCAGATGATTCAAAGAATATAAATAATTGGCAGCTGACTATCGTCAATCGGTATCAAGTACGAAGGATTCACCGCGAGGATAGGCGTAATTTTTATGTTTCATTTCAACTTCCTCACGAGCCAATTCCTAGGTGATGTGCACTTGGAACTGAGAAAAACAAATATAATAAAGTAGCGTGAATATGTTTGTTAAAGTTTGTTCAAAATGAAAAACTACTGCAATTTTCAATTTCTCTTCCCAAAAAAGAGGTACGAGGAAAAATATGACAATAAATAAAATTATTCCAACTGTATACATCAAGTGGGGTAGTGGTTTTCTAAATCATTGAGTACAAGTTGTTAATGAGACGCGTGCTCTGCTATGTAACGGATCAACCTTAATTGATCAACTATTCCTTGCAAATAGAATTTCAATCGCGCAAATCTTTATTAGTTTCAAAAGTCAATGTTAACTAGACTGGAAATACTTGTACGATATATTTAAGTTCAACATGTATATGTAAGTTGTATAATCCCCAGACCGCAAATGTATATTCCGATAGGTGCACACTCTGACATGTAAATGCAAAAACATGTAAGATCTAATGACGCAAATGGGCGTATATAATTAAACATTGCATTAATATTCGATATTAGAAGGAGTAACTATTTACGGAGTAAACACATTATTTCTACATTGCAGATGTATATTTTGATAAATTATACTCTGACATATCGTAAACATGGGACATCTATAATGATAACAACTACGAATAATCAAATACTGTACCGTTAAATAATCTTAAAAAGTATACAAATTTTTAACTGCAAAGATTTACAGAGTAGAGATACAGTATATAATTCCTACATTGTAGACATATATTTTGATAGCTTATACTGTGACATATCGTATACGCGAACCATCTAAAATGACAAAAACAAAGAACAATCAAACATTGTACCATTAACTGATGTTAAAAAGTGTATAAATTATTAACTGCAAAGATTTACAAAGTACGCATAAAGTTTGTAATCCGTGCACTACGTCAACATTTTGCAACCGTATATTTTGATAAGCGCATACTCGGGCATACAACTATAAAAATATCAAAGATCTAATAATACTAATAAATGATTATTAGACGTTACACGCTTCGCAATAATAATAGGTACAGGAAATGATTAAACGCGACGGTGATAAATAATGACGGAGTAAAATTTCAGCGATGATAGCCTTAAAGGGTTGAACGCGTTATGAAGAGCGAAGTCATTAAAACGGAAAACGTTTCGGTGACGATAATACCGCACGGGGATGATTCTCCACGCGAAGGTGTTAATGCACAGTCAACAAATCATTTTGTTCGTTTTGGGAAAATCTGTTGACGCTACGCCACGGGAATGCGGAACGGGTCATTGTTACCGGCTCGGCCGCGGAAAGAGAAATGACCGCGTGCTCCTGTCATCGAATCATCCGGTTCACGGTCGTGATACGTATGTATGTATAAAGAGCCGCGCACGTTACCCCATATAACGCGTGCGTGTGTGGGTTTTTTTGCATACACCGGCCCGGCCGTGTATATACATGCTTTCCGCGCTTTTACCGACAATAAAACGGTGTCACGGTGAAATCGAAACTATAAACCGAGTTAGGCGTCGGTCGATCGTAAAATTCGCGCGATCGACGCCCTTAGATCGCTTTACCAATTAAACGACCCCCGTTTCATACCGGAATATTGCTAGCAACGATAATCGAGCGCCGATAAGTGCGCGCGTGTGGACGCACGAATTTAGAATTTATGTCTCGTTTCCTTTGAGTTTTGCTGGGAAGGGTCGCGAATCAACGATAGCGAGGTGTTTACAGTTTGTTGGAGAGAGATTGCATGGTTGAACTCAACTTTTCTGCGATTTTTCTACGTCGGGACCCTGGAAGTTTGAAATTATTGCATTTGGGGATTCTGAAATCTCGGGACTTTGATATGTTCGAGATTCCCGGTTCTTGCGAATTTTAGAACTTCGATACGTTGGATATTTGGGACTGTGAAACCTTTGAACCTTGGGATTTACGAATTACAAGAAGGATTATGTGAATCTTGGGAACTTCGAATTTTGAGATTCGGAAACCGCTGTTTTTTAGGATCGTGGAATATTCGAACTGTAAAAAATCGAGATTTTGTCACTTCGAGAAACTGAAATCATACAATTATGGACTTTTTGACTCTTATACTTTGACAGTTCGAAGAGTTTTGAGACTGCGAGACTGTGGAATTTTTGAGTTTTCGAACTTTAAGATTTTAATGTTGTCTCATAAAACTTGTTTATATCTAAATTGAAGATGTTCAGTCTAGGTTTCTATAAAACATGTATCTGCACATCTGAAAGTATAATATTACAATTCATGCATCCTCAACTCTGGACAAGTTTTTATTTAATATACATATATATCGCGTGTATTTATTTAAAACGAAACAAATTTTAGAATAGTCTAACAAAATACTTTAGTTGAACAAGGTTGACTTGTACGAGTCATTTAATGTATATATGACAAGTACTTATTTAAAAAGAAATAAACTTTAAAAAATATTTTAATAAAATATTTTACCTGAACATGGTCTACTTAAACGAGTCATTTAATGCACATATGACGAGTATCTATTTAAAACAAATTTTGAAACACATTTTAACAAAATATCATACTTAATCATGGTATATATATGAACCTAGTCATTCACTATCGAATAAACACTCAGAGTGTATGTATCTGCGAAGTAGCGGAGTAAAAGAGAGCAGCATAGAGCAAAGTCCGCAAGAATTCCTTTAGCAAGACAATAAATCGGCGGACAGCGGTTCGTTATGAGGTCGGTCGTAGCGGCTACCACGACCAAAAGGATGAATTAAACTTCGAATTTCGCTAATTACGGATCCTGATACAGAGTTCGCAGAAAATTGAAGTGGCCCAGTGTGCGTGCGTCGGTGAACAAGGCGAAGCCGATATCCTCGAGGAGGAAACCGATAGGCGACTTCTTTCGCGACACGAATAAAACCGCCGATACCTGTAGTCGGCATGAGCACGGTCCCGCTAACGGTTTCCCCCATTCTAATTAACATTCCGCGTATTTATTAGACGCGGATCTGCAATTAATCAGGTGGATTCAATTAGCGAATTACCAATTAGCACGCACGCGTTCACACGCTCTCGGACACCGCTTCAGATCCTGTTGGACGATTACGGGATAATCGTGTTGCACGAAACTGCCACGATGAAAACGACCATCTTGAACACCATCACTGCTTTTTCGTCGCGAAATATCTTTTCGCCCGAATTTTTTGAACGAGGAAACTTTACGAAATGGTCGTTCGAAATGGACGCTGCAATCTTGAAAGTTTCCAAAGGTGTTTCGAGTTTTTATGTGGGACTTTCGCGTTGGTCTTCTGCACGGATGCGAAATGTTTAAATTGGTATGTATTAAATGTTTGAAAATTTTGGCAATTGAAAAGTTCGAGGACGCGAGTGGAATTTTTAGCTCGGGTCATTTAGATTAGGTCATCGTCGATTAAATAGATGGCAGCAAATAATTTCATAGTTTCTGGAGATTTGTTGATCGACGAAAGTATTTTCGTGAGACGGTAATAAAAATCGAAAATGTTTAATTCTTGTTAAATAAACTCACCTCTCTTCAGCCTCTTTCATCCACTTTTCGAGGACCGGCTTTATCTTTTGTGCGCTCTTTGGCGTGATGTCCAACTTTTCGAATCTAGAGCCAACAACAAGTTATGATTCTCGCCCTTCCTATTCGTACCTTACGAACAGTCGAACTCGAAGAAGAAACGATTCCACGTTTAAAGACGTAAAGACATGATTTTTGTACGAATTCCATTTTCTTTCAAATCTATTTGCTTTGCGTTTCATCTCGTGATGTTTGTCAGAGAAGTTATGCGAATATTAAATTGGCTTCAAAGGTTTGATGGTTGAAAGCATCGTGGTTTATAAAAATTTGCTTAGAACTTTGAGGCTTTGAGACACTGAAACTTCGAGAAGTTGAGACTGTAAGATATTGTGATTTGAACGAGTTTGAAATTGTGCAATTGTGAGATCTTACTATTTGAATTTCTTTTAAGTCTTTATTTTATTTTGAGATGTGACTATTCAAATTTTACAGATTTTTGATATCGAGAATCTATTATTTATTAGAGACTAATATTTGAGACTTTGAGACCTTGAAAAAATTAGGTATCTGAAATTATCGATCCACATAAAATTTCAATATTTCTAGTCGTTATTACAAAATTTGATTTCACTTTAGACTTCGTCGCCATATTTCCGGCCAATATCAAATTTTGTGACCTAACCAGACCTATCTCGCTTACTATAATTATACCACAGCTTGCAACCCTTACTTCACAAAAACGACCATAACATTCGCATATCTTCGCTCGTTAAACGAAAGAAGTAGCTCTCCCACGAGAATAGCAGAAATAGAGGTCCCTTCGAAATTCGTCTTTTCGTCTTCGTTCGACTAAAGGAGCACTAAGAGGCATGCATTGACTCAAAAAACAGGACATTGACAATGCGTGCATGCTTAGAGGTTTTGGTGATGCCGTGTATGATGTTGCCAACGCGTATCAATAATTGATTAATCGACGCGAGACGCGTTGGTTCGCGCGAAAAAAAAAAAGATATCGACGAAAGGCAAACAAGATCGATCATCGAAAGCAACGCTCTCGACGGACGTCAAACTCGCGACTCTATTTATTCTTCGAACATAATCTCCTCGATTCGCGCGTTGGCGACATCATGCCCAAGTTTGCCAATGCCCTGGCTCAAAGAAAATTCGTTAACTTTTACAAGTGCTCCTTTCGCATCTCTTTTGTTTTTTTTTTTTTGTTTGTTGCCAGAAACGGAGTTAGAAATTAGTTAAGAGTGCTTCGCAGCTATACCCAAATATGTCGTCCCATAATCGCAACTGTCACGGCTACAGTGATCGACTCGAAGCGAACGACTTGATCGAGATGACCGACATAGGGTTACGGACAACGAACGAAGAAGATGCGATCGAAGATAGAGAAAGGAAGATCACAAGAACTCGTAGCTGGTTCTTGTTTAATTAATCACACTTCGATTGCCGACGCTCGGAAACATGGTCCGATCGAGATTCTATCGGTCGGACACATATTTGGATAAACGGAACGCACGGATTCTCGCATGCTTGGGTATAACTGCCTATCCTTCCAGAGGATTGAAAGAAGTTTTAGAAATCTTTAGGTAAATGAAGTAGAATGAGGGTTGAACGTACGTAGCGTGCTGCTGAGAGGCAATCCGCGTGGCAGCATACATCTGGGTAGCCAGGGCACTGGGGAACAATCACCAATGCTTAAATTAGTCGTTACGATAAGAACTCTTGGATCTGGAAACAGTGTTCCTACTTGCCACCGGCATTACCACGTTGGTTCCTTCCATTCTCGCATCGCGTTTCACGCAACCAACTTCGAAACGAACAATCATTCCACCGTGTAACGATTCGTCTCGTGTCATTCAAGGAACCACCGTGGCAGATTTAAGCGTTATACGTTTCTCGCGTTTCGTGAAAAACTCGGAATGACGGTCTGTCAGGATCGTCAACTCGAAGACAGCTAACGTCCGATCGCGGATTTAGGGACATATACGGGTGGCGATTGAATCGAGACAATTTTTCATAAATCGTGGCAAAGAGGTATATATATATGTATTGTGGAGTTTGATCCTTGGCTCGAGGAACGTGTAACATCCTTCGTGGGATCGATCGTCCGAAAATGTATATGGACTTTTGTCGATCGTTTTCCCGGCCATTTCCAGTGACCTGGCACACTGTCGTTAACGGTAACCTGTATCGTTTCGCTTCAGTTCTCATCAGCGACGTCCGTTTGAAGTTAACCAGAAAAAAGAGAGGAAAGAAACACGACCAGCTGCCGACACTCACCTGCATATAGCACTTTGGCTGTAAGCTGGACCTTCGGTTACGCTCAGGGCCTGTCCGACCTGGGTTTGCGTCAGACCCAGGGATAATCTACGTAGTTTGAACACCTTCGCAAACTCTTTGATCTCCTCCAGATCCTTGCTGTCCACTATGTTGTTCGTGAACTCGTTGATGGTTGGCTGGTCTGCAATTAACATTTCGAAACGTGTTTTTCAGTCGCAATTTCCTTGTGTGGCTGTGGAGACCGAGTAACACGCAATCGTTTGGACTCCCTGGAGTACCGTTTAATTCATTAGATCGATTTTATTATTAATTGCTTCTTAGGACACAGTATATACTTAGAACATGAGCATTTACCAAGTTCAGGACCTTGCCAGAGTTTGGGAATATGGAAATGTGATATTTTCAAATTACGAAGTCTCGATCGGTTTAAAAATTTCTATCCTCAAACACAATGTACACGTTATTGACACATGAAAGTTTGAATCGAGCAGTATCGGTCAAGTATCCCGTGGGTGTAATTAATTATAATAAGTGCACGATTTTCGAGCGAGAAATATTTGACCGTCGATGATTCATACACCGTCTAAATCCGCTGTTACCGGGTACGTTAATATTCTTGAATCTATTTGCAGAAACTTTCGTGCGAATTATTGATTTTGTGACATATACAGGTTGTCCGAAAAAGGAAGCACAGACATTTCAATGAGAGGCGGTAACCGTACGTTTCGAGACTGAACGAATTCGTTGAAACGTTTCACGGCTGTAGCGAGAATCTGTCTAATGACATTAGGCGGCTTCGTTAAAGCAGCTTCAGCAATACCGATTTCTCTCATAAATCTATCACCCCGAATGTACACACACGCAATAGAGGTGCCCACATACTCCGCAATCTCGACCAGTTCTCCTGGTTTCTGCATCGTGCAATAAACGGCAAATCCTTCTTCAGTGGCACGTTGTTTCTACAGTCATTAATTATCAATCGAACGAGCCATCCTTTACGAACAAAAAGGCCGTGTTGCTTGATTTTTCCCGTGCACCGTTAACAAAGTAGCTCATTTCGATGAACGCGTCCGATACCACTAACATTATCGCGAAGAAAAAATGTACACTTAAAAATTCCTAATTATGCACCGGTTAAGGTTGGCGCGGTACAAAATTACGTGCAATTTAATGAATACCCTGCGACGCTGTTAACATAGGCAAAAACGAATAGTACGTATAAAGTATAAATTACACCTACGTGGTACGTTCAACTTGCCGACTGCCATGTACTCGAACGGTTAATGGACTAGTTCGAGCATTGGAGCAAATCAAGTTTGCAATTTTCAACTTCGTCTATATTTTTTGTACGCCCAGAGATGGAGTAACTAGGATTTTTTTTCAGCGGGGGTCAGGATTTTGGTTTTTGGGGATTTGATGACTTCAGGATTCGAGATTTGAGAGTTTAGGGGTATCGAGGACTTGGGAAACTGGGACCGAGGATTTGGGAATTTGGGGAGTTTGACATTTGGGTTTAGGCATCGAGAATTGGGAGTTTCGTGATTTGGGAATTTGGGAATTTTGGGAAATTGGGATTTTGGGAATTTGGGAATTTGGGAACTTGGGAATTGGAAAATTTGGTAATTTGGGAATTTGGGAATTTGGGAATTTGGGAATTTGGCAATTTGGGAATTTGGCAATTTGGGAAATTGGGGAATTTGGGAATTGGAGAATTGGAGAATTGGAGAATTGGAGAATTTGGGAATTTAGGAATTTGTGGATTTGGAATTTGGAAACCACAAAGTGGATTATAAAGCTGCAACTTCCACCAATTAAAAATTTGAGAGGAACCGACGTTCAAAGCATTCCACACCCTAGATTTCCCGCGCTAAATGTGAAGTACCAGCCCATATTTTATGGTTGGTCAGTATCAGCCAACTCCCCCAGTTACGGCACCGTCAATCAGTACCAAGATCGATCGCTTGTCTCGTCGGAGGACAACGAATCCTCCGCTTCTGATTCTCGTGATTATCTTTAACGGAAGATAAACAGTTTCTTCGGCAAGGACAATCGAACTTGATTCGCGTTCCAGCGTCGCCTTAACGAACGCCTAATTTTTCCGTGGAACGAACCTGCAATTTCGCGATAATAACAAAGCATCGCTCGCGAGACAACCGGTCGTTGCTTGAAATTTACACCCCATTGTTAGTGGGACGCGTGCAAGCCGAAGGAAAACGGAAAGCTCGTCTCGCGAAATTTACGGATCGTCGTTCAAGGATAGGTTAACAAATACGCAGATTTATCAAGCAACGTGGCAACTGACACCGGCAATTGAGAATCGTTAGGCTCGATACGAGCGGACGCGACGATTATTCTATCGAGCGAGGATTGACGGAGTGCCAGCCGAAGCAATGATTGTGAATTATTAAAATTATTGTCCGCCATGGCTGGGTGGTTACGCGCATCGTTCGAATCTTTATGGCTTCCCAGAAGGCAACGGGGAACACGATCTAATACATCGTAATGAGCCGAGCATTGTACGATATCCTATTAAGATTATTAAGAGCTCCACACGGTCCGCCACCGGTGCCTCGGATATTATTATTTATCAGGTTTGACCGCGCGTTAAATGTTGAATCGACTAAGGAAGGAAACGTGATTCGAAGCAACGAGCCGGCAACAATGCTTGAATTTATAATAATATGGTGCAAGAGATTCTTAGAGGTTAATAAGATTAGCTGCGGAGTGCTTACACGCCGATTCGTGCAACTATTGGATCGTAATATGCGAGATGCGTTCAAGTTGAATCACTGATTTGCGTAAAACACGATTCTAAATTTTAAAGATCGGTCAAACTCGACACTTTAATGGCCGTGTCTCTGCGCACTCAAACATCGCCGGGAATCTCCTATATTTTTGAGGAATTAATTTAAAAGAACCTTATGAAAATTCACCAAATAATTCAACATGTGCGAACGTGTATATAAAACAAAAGAAAATGCAATAACAACATAATTACCACAATAAATTTTCAAGAATTTAAACCACAATTTAACAACAAAGTGAAAGTTGTTGTTCAATTATCGTCACAAGCAACATGCTTTACTTTCGTCGTTACAGCCCGATCAGAAATACTCATGAATGCGTTTCATATATTCCCAAACTCCTCGTCAACACTACCGACATATAATCCACAATTACTTTGTAGTTAAAAATGAAGTTGATAAATAAATGAACAAACCATGTACCATAAATACACATATTAATTCTATATCCCGAATCAGTACTTTCAAGAAAATCATCTCAACAAACGTTGTCATTTAATATAGGAAATTTGTAGAACGGTCATTTGACAACTTTGGTAAATTTAGTGTTAAGCAGACGTCCACAATGACACACGAAAGTCTGTCAGGTGATAAATCGGCGTACATCGTGAACGATATGATAACAAATGCGCAACAGCGAATCTCACGAATTGTATATGTATCTGATCAGACTTCGATGCAGATGTGGACATCTCGCGGTCGACGTTCGATGATAAGAAATATGATAAGGAAAGTATCTTACTGGGTGAATCGTTGAGATCGTCCTCCTCCTCTTTGGAACTGTGCATGCTGGTGGGCGACGCTTTCACACCGACACCGCTGTGTCCGTGTGTGGTCGTGATAGTGATTTCGCCGTTGCTTGATGCCAGTCTGTTTAATGCCGACGCAGCGGATACCACGGACTCGTTCAAAGGCGACGATTGCTCTGGCCTCTCTCTGTGATGCTTATCCGTCGGCTGCTACGGACACGGGTGTTAGTAACGGATTAGTAGCTCAACCAGCAACGACAATGCTACTCTCCTCCACGCCAATTATACACTTAATATAACGAGAGCCGAAGCTCCTCCTCCGATCGGGACACTTTAGAGTCTAATTAGTGGAAGAAAACGCCGCCACCGCGGAATACTTTCTTAACGAGATCGCTTGCTATCGGGGAATTATTCTGCTTGTTCCGTTGATCTTGCGCTGGTTAAGCCCTTCCACCTTCAACCGGGACCGTGGTTAGCTCGTATATCGTCCGCCAGAATACCCGGGTCGTTTATATCGTTACGGGACGACGGGGGTGATGCCGGGACACGGGCATCGAGAGGATATCGGAAACGGGCCGGTGTTAGTTATTGACGAAACCGAGGTAAATCAAAATTCCTCGGGAGAAAGCGCTTTTCCGACGGTCTCGCCCGATGAGAATTGAAGCCAGTCAACGCATCGCTGCTCCAAAGGAGGATGTTAAGGTACCCCCGATAAATTTCTGCTATCTACGAGTGGATCGATCGCCTTGAACTTTCGTCGACGTTCCGTTCGTACAATTTTATCTATGTACCTGATAAGTCACCATGAAAATGCGAGGACACCTTGCTAGCCTCAAAATGAGAGATACAACTAAATGATCCACGCAAACACCACGTAAAAGACGAAGGATATTATTTATACCATCTTGTGAAACGAAGTCTTGCTTACGATCTCAAATACTAACATGTAAGCAAAAAAATAAAATGGTGAAATAAATATTAACGCTAAAACTACTGATGTATAATGCACAATTACTTTGAAGTTAAAAATGAAGTCGAAAAATAGGTGAATAAACGATGATACATAAATCAGTACACGTATTAATTCCTTATCTGAATGAGAATCAACATCGATTTCAAGATCATCTTAACAAATTTTGTCAAATTAGGAAATTTGTGAAAGGGTCATTTGACCCATAGTTTAGGGACCTACAAGAACCCTATCCGATGCAAACCTTCACAGACATTTTTCCAACTTGTCCAATTTAATAACCATTCTAGTCTCAGCTAAAAATATCGAATCACTGAATCGATTCGATGACATAGATAACAGTTAAATACCATCGAAATAACCTACAATTCGAGGGCCAACCAGTAACGCATGCATCAACTATATCACGAATTCGCAATACACAACAGAAGGAGCAGTCGTATGATATGGATAAAACCGATTAAATTATCCAAGTACATCATTAATGAGATTTAGCCGTCGATATCGAACACTCGAATTATCACGAGGCACGAGGTACTATTTCATGAAATCAGGTCCTCGTGTTTTTCAAAGTGCTCTCGTGTAAGCACGAATCCGACGAGAAAAGGCGCAAATTATTCCGTTGCAGAGTAATCACCGGTCTACGTACCGTGTAGTGATTCATGTGAGAGCTGTGTCGATGGCCGTGTTGCTGCGGCGACGTCGTCAGAAGTGGTTGCTGCGATGCCTGAGCAGCCTGAACCGCCTGTGCGGCCTGCGCCTGAGCAGCCTGCGCGGCTTGAAGCAGTTGCTGAGGTTGCATCGCGTTCAAAAGTTGCTGGCTGGCCGAACTGTTGCTCAAAAGGTGCGACAAAGCTGCCGGATTCAGTCCTAGCCCCGATGCCAAATTAGGACTGGTTGGAACTGAAACGATTTCGATTCGCATATCATTTCGTTTCATTTCGAACTAAATTCTTCATTCATTTTTTATACGATCTGAGCAAAATTTTTAGATCATTCTTTATTATAAGGAATATCTACATTCCTCAGTATTCCAACTCGAGTTCAAATAAATGCTGAAATTTCAGAATTATCAGCAAAAATTTTCGAACCTCGAATTTTCAGAATCTTTCATATTCCCAAAATTATTAAACTCTCAGTTCCCAAACCCTGGATTTCCAAAAGTCAAATACTCCAAATTCTTAAAATCTCAACATTCCCATACCGAACACCCAAATTTTCAAGTTTTAAAAATTGTCAAATTCTCAATTCGCAAATCCCGGAAATCCAGATGTGCGAATCCAAAATTCTCAAAATTTCCAACATTCCACGAACGTCAAGCTCCCCGAATTCTTGAATGAACGCGAACGAAAGAGCGTTCAAGCCGATACGATCGTTAATGGCAATCGGTCAGAAATCGATTTACCTGTAAAATCTCCGTTGCTGGTCGGCGTGTTCATCATGTTCTGAGGCTGAGCGATGGACTGAAGATTTGCCAAGGTGGTGGAGACAACCTGGCCATTGCTGAGAGCCAAGTTCACCATCTGATTGTTCGTGACATGGCTGACGGGAATAGTGAGGATAGTTTGTGTGGCGATCCCTGTCGGAGAACAAATAAAGAATGTTATCCCCGGACGCAACAAGATTCGGGGCTAGTTGATAATACCATCTCGGCCGGGTCTCGTACGAACGTGTCTCGAATCAATAGATACTTCATTTCCATTATGAACGTGGTTGATCCAGGAAGGGTAGTAAAGTTATCAGAGTCTCATAGAGGGATTATTAGGCAACCCATAGGGCAGGTAACCTCGTAGGCCAGCGTAGTTGGCAAACTATTATCGTCATCTTAATAGTGGGTACAGGTACTGGCACTGGACTAGGCTGCGAGAAGGACGCCTAATCATACTTAGAATAGTTTCGGGATTACTTCCAGCTCCACTAATCTGATTACCCTGTACACGCGCTTAATATGATTACTGATCATGAGTACGTACCCGTGTTGGTTCCTATAGCTAAGCTAAGCAAATCCCGTATTCCGAACAGCCATAAAAGTTTCCCGTTCTGAGGTGAGGTCAACTGACAATCCGATTAACGTTCGGTTTAAACGATATTCGACGATAATATTCCGTATCCTGGAACCGATTCCTTTTTTATCCATAGCGATTTACTAATGAACGATGCCCTTTTTCATCGCAGAATTTCGTGTTTCTACCTTTTAATTCTCGCGACCCGAATATTTATTCGTTAATACCAAAATCAGATCAAAATCGACCTATTTTACGTTCTTAAAAGAAATTTGTGGATTAAACGGGATCAGAGAAATTACTGTATCGAACGGATGATTTTGTTATGCCAATTTCAAGCTCGAAACGCAAACGGCAGCGTCAACTTAGCTTCGATGTTTCGAATACGAAATGATCGATAGCCAGTTAGAGTGAAACAGTCGACTCGGAAGCATATGGAGTCATACGGATTTTATATCACGATTTCGCGATACAAAAATGTAATAAAATAGTACGCACGATGTATCGATTTGAAGTTCAAGGTACGTAGAGAAGGTGCGCGTAAACTCACGGTTAATGTTGTTAATATATCGATGGCTGGCTCTTTATTGAAGTACACAATGACAAAATTACCGCGTGTTTCTTTGTTGTATATACCGTGCTGGAAAAAAATTTGCGCAACTCAAAAACTATAGGTTTTCCATAACGAAACAAATAGAAAATTCCTTTGTGATATTATTTTTTACCATGCAAACGTTTGGAAATTGATTATTCCGACCCAATTAGTGGGTCTATTTTTTGCTCTAACGAAATACGAGCTATCCTGTATTAAAAATATTGACGAAACTTTTATGTCGCCAAATCGTATCAGTTATTTAACGTGAAGTAATTGCATTCTTCATTTTTTTCCAAGAAATATCCGAAAAAAATCAAAATTTTGTAAAATTTCATTTAAAACGGGAATAACTTCGATGAAAATTTTTGAGCGTTAATTAACGGTGAAACTGTCATACCATTTTCACGAAACAGCTTACAGTCTCGCGATACATCGTCATTAATGCGATTGTTCATTAAAATAAAAGCTATCGATCGATTCGTAATTTATGGTAGAACGAAGATTCTCATCTGACCCGTGTCTTTTTCTAGCCTTCCCAATTTCGCAGCAAGAATAACCCTGATCCCGGGATCGTTCCAGCGGCATATTCTTAAACGCGATTCTAAAATATTCCGTGTCTCGTTATTTATGCTGCCAATGATCCTCATGACCTACTGCCGGCGCATAAAATATTCAGTCACTATTGCTTTCAATCCTGCTCCCATTGCTAAATTGTACGCGTTAGATTCGACGTGGCACTCTTTCGTAGGGTTACAACGATTTTCATCTCTCCCGTTCCCGATTGATCTGCCGCAAACTGGTGCAAAAGTTCACTACGAACACCCGTAAGCAGCATATATATTTAACCAGCTATTTCCTCCTTAGCTAAACTGTATATCTTGAAGAAAAGAAATATGTGCCTCGAAAAATAACTTCATCGCCTATCTTACGATCGGTGGCAACCCGATATTTTGAATTCTGTGTCGCATCAATCAAATACGAAAAGCATGTGTGGCCTCGTAAGGTTAGGCATAACATTATACTACACGAGTGTATTAGAAACGACGGTACATTTTATAAAGTTTTTATTGACATATACTTTATACTTCTATAATAGAAATATGTGATCTGGAAGCATATGCAAAAATTCCTGCTTATGTTGCTACATGAAATCATCAGATCTTCTGATGTTTATAACTCTATACTCCTCAGAGGTCTATATCCAAATTCTTGTATGTTCAGATCTGTATGTATTTACATTCCTGTATACTTAGGTGCTTTAGACATTTATGCACCCAGATACATATATGTATATATAGTCAGATTCACAGATATGTAGTCAGATAAAATCAGATTCCTATATAATTACGTCCCTACCGAACCAGATCCTTGCACCTAAATCCCTATTCAACAGAATCCCTATACCATCAAATTCTTATGAAATCAGATGAGGATCTAAGGATGTATCTGTATAAGGATGTATATGTCCAGTTGTAGGTATGGTCGATCCTTATAGGTACGTCCAGTTGTAGGTATGGTATATCCTTAAACATATCTACAGTTATGGAAATGATGGATTCTTATATAGCCAGAAATCTGTACAGATAGATGGTTACATAAGCGGGCCCACTATAGAAGTCCCTACATACTCGGCTGCCTGTACACCTGGCTGTCCATATACAGTCCTCGCTACGTTCTTAAATTCCTAGGTCCCTAGTATCCAACGATGCACACGTGTCTAAGTATACACGGAGAAACCGAGTGGACAAATCGAACAGAACTTTTCTTCGGTGGCGAACGTCAATCAGGAATCAATCGAACGTTATCCGTTCGGCATCGACCGATTCGAAAAGCAGTGCAAACATTATTTGCCACCACGTAACTCGTCATCGTACCGCGACTGGTCCATATCCACGAACTTCAATCCACTTAGGCGGACTGGCAAAGTTCTCCTTACCCCGTGGTGTTCCTTCCTCGCCAACCCGTCCCGCGCTCTGTCTCCGTTGCGCCTTCTATCCGTTCCTCTCAATTGCCAGAATAGGAACCCAACTTGGTAGAAACGAAGTTAGCGCGAACCGCAATCGATATAATAGCGGCCGAATCCGCGGAGCTGTGATGTCCAGCCAGAGTGTACCAGGGTTAGAAGGTGGGAGGGAACAGTGCCGAGGAACCGTGAGGGGAGTGCAAAGGGGTTATTCGTGGGTCTGGAAAGGGGGTAGTGAAACGTTAATTATACATTGAAATTAGTTGCAGAGTTTGCCCTCTGCTTGCCTGGCTAGTCTAGGACCACTAAGTATGGACGACGGGCAAGCCTTAGTCCGAGCCTGGTCAGAGATAGTTGATATTATATTATGTATATCGGCACATCTTGATTGCACAACATTATGCGCCGGCACATCGTGCAGATTTCACGATGAGACCGACTACGAATGATTTACGCCCAGAAATTCGATGCCGCTTAATGAATGGGGGTTATTGCTATATTTCTTGCCGGCCGATTCCAACCGTGCACCTCCGTGTCGTTTAATTACATTTCCTGATTAAGATTCATCAAACGGTTCGACAGTTTAGAGTCATACAAAAAGAGTCTCGATGTTTGTGGATGTAAGTAACGCTTCAGGTATCCCATTCATACTGTCAAAGAGAATATTCTCAGTTTAACTCGTGTGCTGAATGAAGTTAATGGTCAATTCGAAGAACATATTTCAAAGTGTCCAACATAATTTTACCAACAAACCCTAAAATATTATTATGGAACAGAAAATGAAAAAGATGAAATTGGGTAATTTTCGATACTCGGTATTCAAGCATCTGAATTGAATGGTACAGGACGAAGAAAGAAACATAATGATTTAAACAGGATTATTTATAAATAACACAACCAGGAATAACTGAGATATTAAGTCATCGGTAAAGAGTCGAACGTTGTTAAAGTCTCAATAATCGATAATCAGGATCGGAAACAGTAATCACCTCAGGCATCGAACGACAATGAATCGGCCTACGCTATCTGCATCGCGCGTGAGCCCACGATTCGAATAAATCATTGAACCAAGCATATTCGCGGAGCAATGCTCAAAGAATAATAATCAATTCACGTGACACGTTCAACGTCGACTCAGGCCTCGTTTCGAACACGAACGAAGGCTGAATGGGTGTCAATCAATGGATCGTTTTGAAAGCTGAAGAGAACACGGACGCGTAAGAAACAGAAGGCTTACCTTGCGACGTGGGGATAAGAAGCTGAGCCCCTTGAATGCCTTGAACCAATTGACCGGACGTTAGAATGAATTGAGGCATCGCGGCCGATTGTGGCTGAGATAATAGCTGAGGTAATGTGGCCATTGGCGCCGAACTCGGTGGCAAAAGATGAGGTGCAGCTGTCGTACTCGAGGCTGTTGGTACGGTACCTCCTAAACATGAAAATTTATTAATTGCGATGAAAATCTCGATCATTTGGTTATTACTATTATGTGGGGGACGATTTTAATGCGTTCCCGAATACAGCTCTCAGAGTACACTAGTATATATCCAGATGTTTACGACCTTAGTTACATATGTCCTAGATATTTCTAGGGGTATGCTTGTTTCTGGGGGTATACTTGTAGATAATCACACACTTAGATACTGATAACCTTGAATACGTATATAACTAGATTTCTACATCTTCGAGTAACAATACATTTAGGTTTCTATATGCCTACATCTTTATGCTCCGAGATACGTACGTGTCTGGATTCCTATAATCCCGAATATGTATATCTCTAGATCCATATATGCCTAAATTCCTATATCCCAAGATACCCTTTGGTCTCTAGAACTCTAAACACTTTTATGTCCAAATTTCTATAATCGCAAATCTCTAAATCTCTATAACCCAAAATGTCTTGATCTATATAACCCCAAATGATCTCTATAACTTCAAATACTTGTATATCTAGTTTTCCATCATCCCGAAAACCAATATTTTTAGATTCTTGTAATTAAACCTGTACTTCTACATCCTTACATTCTTATAACCACTTACGCTTCTAAATCCCTGCATTTTTAGAACCTTACACCCCGAAATCCCTATATCCCTAAGTATCTATAATCCTAGAACCTTAACCACATAGACATCTAGATCCAACTACTATACATTAGATCCCTATAATCCAAGATTTTACTGAATCCCTATATTCCTAAACTCACATCCAGATACGAGGATGTGCAAACGTGAAAGTTGAATACCGGGACGAAAGCGTGAAAATTTGTCCGAATAAGAGGAGGAACGGCGAATATTCAAATTAGGTATCAAATTTCGCGTTACACGTTCTGTCCCTTACCAGAGGAGCTGACAGTCAGATTCAAGGGTGTGTTGATGAGCTGATTGTTAGTCAATCCTGCTGTCATCCCCTGGAAACCGGCGGCCAGTGACGCCACCTGTGGCAGGTTCTGTAGATTCGCCAGATTCTGAAGATTCTGCAGGGTCACCATGCCGGCCACTGATGACAGAAACGAGGGGAAATGTTTTTTCTCGATGATCGCGATCGACAAATTAAGTTAACGAATCACGGATGACTCACTTGCACCGTTGAGGTGCGCTTGCGCGACAGCAGCTCGTTTCGCTTCGTGCAGATTCTCCGGTGACGGACTGGATCGTCTTTTTCGCGAAACCTTCATCTCGTCCATCAGCATCTGATGCTCATGAAGCGAACCGCCGGTCGTCACCGTCGGTTCCGGACTTCCGGCGCTACTTCTGTCGCTGTCCTGTAACAGAAATTGTATCGCGATCGTGAATTATTGGACGAATTCGCTTAACCCCTTGCTATACTTTCACGTCTCGAACTCCGAAGGCACTCGTAAGTCAATTATGAGACATAGTCGGATTTTTAATACGTTTCAATTCGAGGCCACGTATAATTCGCAAAGTCAAGGATGGCTGATTACAAAATATGCCAAGACTTTGACAATTTAATCAATTTGTTCGTTTTTAGTTAGGACAGACTACTTGCCAAATAAACCGTATGGCAAGGGATTGATTCGATGGAACAAATTATGTATCTTTAATTCTCGAGGTAAAGCATTTCGGGGATTATTTAACCCTTTGCATTAGAGGTCTGGGCAAACAGAGCAATTTGAATAAATATTGTTGAACTAGATTTATAGCGTTGCACGTGTTATGTTGAACGTAGTTCGTTGAGGAACAATGGTAATTAATAATAAAATATAATAATTTCCAAAAAATCGATTAAACATTTAGGTTGGAAATGCTTTCGACCACGAAGACTTAAACCGCAAAATCGTTGTTTATAAGTAGTGTGGAATTGGTATCACGTATTCCTGATTTTCATAACCTTTCGAAATCGTGAAACATTCTCTCGGAACTTACACGAATCGAATCGCACAGAATCCCAACTAACATCGTCAAAATCGTTTTTAATTTGCATTTCAATATATAAAACCTTGTGACCATATCATATTAATACTATATCAATTAATTCCTGTTTGTGAGTATTGAGACAATTTTTTAAATAAACTGATTTAAACTGCTCTTTCAATTGATTTCTGTGAAAGATGCAACTTTTTCCCGTAATTTAAGTTACCTTTACACTCAGCTTCTATGAAATATTAATTGATAATAAAATTAAATTTAATTGTTGATCGTCGTACCGAGCGGAACACTTTGACAAGAAACAGGGAGGATCCTTTAACGAGAATGGACTTTGGACGTATCTTGCACAATTTTCAATTAACATTGCAAATTTCGAAATTGCCCAGACTAGGTCAGACACTCGGCAGCTATTAAATATATCGTCACAATGAGGATCGATAATTTATAAAGTTCAACTGAGGCTCGTCGAGTGCCATCGAAAGTTGGGACGTTTATCGAATTCCCTTGGGGTAGGTTGGGTTCGACAGTCCTTAAACAGCCAGAAAGTCGAAACTTTTGGTAGAGGAAAGAGGTTATCTGACCTTCGTTAAATGAACCATTCGCAACCTGAACGCACCAGGTTTCATTGAACCAACTTTCGCTGTTATTAATTAAAAAAAAAGAAGTATTCGCTATAGAGTAATAACAATAAAAAAGAATTCAAATCCCATTGAATAATGTTATAATTATTATAATATTAAATTATATCCAAGAACTCTGTGAACTTGTACAGGAATTTATTAAAAAATATATTTCTTGATTTTTGTATAAGAAATCAAATTGAATAACAACAAATCTGGTCGTTTCTTTCATTTAAGATAACGGATGTCATTATTTATGCGAGGAATTCATACGTTACTGAAAAGCTGAGTAGAAAAAATTGACTCAAGTAAACAAGCATCGAAGAAGACTCGTATTTATAGAAATACTGGAATCTCGCTACAATCGCTTGTTCCCGATGAAAAGTCACCGAAAAGCATCGAAAGTCGTGCTTGGAATTTGTGATGACGTATATAGCAGAAAGCACTCTGTTCGGCGCGTAGAGCCGAATATTTTATAATTGTTATCAATACGGCCGAAATGCGAGGGGTTTCAAACACGGCGTAATAAACGAAATGAAGTATCGCCATTTTTGTCGCCGACAGCACAGAATCCCAACTTTTCGGCCATCCAGCGAATCCATCCCCTCTATAGTAATTAATATTCTCGCCGCAGCTTTTCTCAAACTCCGTACGTTCGAAAAATTGCACGATTTCGTTCACTTATTTAATCATCGATAAACTTTGATTTCTAGGGTCTTCCAATTCAACTTTTAAATATTGTCAAATTTGATCCGGCGACGGACTAATCGAGTTACCCTTCGCAGCACGTGAGCTCATGAAATTTTAGGATTTGCGGACTTGGAAATTTCGTAAGTCGATGATTTTTGTATCATTTGTAAATTTGCTGATTCGAGCACTCGGTGAGTCGGAAATTCAAAAATTTACAAATTGTCACAGAAACACAAAAATCTGAAAAATCTAAAATGCTAAGAACGTAGGAGTCGAGAAATCCGGAAGTCTAAAAATCTAAAAATCTGGAAATTTAGAAACCCCGAAGTTTCATAACTGGTAAAACATTATCGAACACAGAAAACTATTATCCCGCGAGAAACATTATTCTTTTTCCCGGTGGCTCTAAAAAGTTCGAAATCCATCGGGTGAAAAGTTAGCGAGTTAACAAGCTTCGATTAACATTTTTGCACGATTTTATTCAATTTCGTGGTGCACAAAGCCTCTTTTCGCTACGCTAATCCGGCATTCTAAGCGACTCTGTACGATCACGTCGTTTATTCGAAGCGTCGCTCGTGACGTGGCTCTCTAGCCATTAAAAAAAAAAAT